>JAJGRX010001393.1:1200000-1706013 GCA_025461125.1 Carex kokanica
TATCTCCATTTTCAAAGTTCAAACAGTTGATCTGAATTTCTCAACATGATCTTTATATTAATATGTGCTTGGAGACCAAATTTTACATTTTTTGGAAAAATTTTACTATTTTTTTAGAATTTTTTAAAATCATTGTTTTTGTGAATTTTTTATTCTTTTTTTATTAATGAAAAGCTGTGATTTTTAAAAATTCTAAAAACATAGTAAACAATTTCTAAAAAAATGTAAAATTTGGTCTCCTAGCACATATCAATATGAAGATCATGTTGAGAAGTTCGAATCGACTGTTTGAACTTTGTAAATGGAGATATGAGCGGGAAGTAAAACACTCTCTTTACTTCCCAAAGCATGATAGCCTATCTATTTATCTATATATATATATATAGATATAGAGCTGGGCTTAGCTAAGCCATGGAACGCCTCATTATTTCCATTTTGAAAATCCAAACTACTGATCTGAACCGCTCAACATGATCTCCATATTGAAATGTGCCTTGGAGACAAAATTTTACATTTTTTGGAGTTTTTTTACTATTTATTATGCCACTTTGAAAATTGCTGATCTATTGGTCCAGAATTTTTTACTGTTTTGCTACTGTTCATCCGGATCAGCGATTTTCAAAGTGGCTTAATAAATAGTAAAAAAATTCTAAAAAATATAAAATTTGGTGTCCAAGAACATTTCAATATGGAGAATAACTTGAGCGGTTCGGATCGGTAGTTTGGATTTTCAAAATGGAAATATGGCGTGGAGTACAAAGCGTTTTACTCCATGACTTAGCTAAGTCCAGCTCTATATATATATATATATATATATATATATATATATGAGTAGAACTAAGGTGCTCTTAAGCTCACCAAGCACTTTGTGAGCTTAACTCAAAAACCTATCAGATTGATTTCAAACGATATTTCTAAACCGTTAGATGTTCAATCTATATTAAAATGTGCTTGGAGACCAAATTTTTCATTTTTTGGAATTTTTTTACTATTTATTAAGCCACTTTGAAAATCGTTGTTTTCTAATGGTGCAGAATTTTAATAAAAACAACGATTTTCAAAGTGGCTTAATAAATAGTAAAACAATTACAAAAAATAAAAAAATTGGTCTGCAAGCACATTTTAATATAGATTGAACATCTAACGGTTTGGAAATGTCGTTTGAAGTCAATCCGATAGGTTTTTGAGTTAAGCTCACGGTTTGGCTTGGTGAGCTTAAGAGCACCTTAGTTCTACTATATATATATATATATAGTAGAACTAGGGTGTGATGTTCTCACCAAACTCTTTGGTGAGCATATAACTCCATAATCTATCGTATTCACTTCAAACGAGATGAATCCAAACCGTTGAAATCGATGTACTTCGCGAGTGATGTGTGTACATGCAAAATTTTGAATGTTTCAGATTTATTTAGTACAAAGTCAAGCGGTCAAAATTGATGAAAAATGAATGCATTAAAATAACTTCTAAAACTTCATTTTGGATCATTCATTTTTCATCAATTTTGACTACTTGACTTTAGACTAAATGAATTCAAAAAATTCAAAATTTTGCATGTACGCACATCACTCGTGAAGTATAACGGTTTCAACGGCTTGGATTCATCTCGTTTGAAGTGAATCCGATAGATTATAGAGTTATTGTTAGTGTTGTGATCTAGAAGCCTATCATAGGATGATTGTTTTCTAAGTTTTGTTCATGTAATTGAATGATTTATTTATCATTTTGTTCCTTGAGTATTTCATTACTTATAGATCATTCAAGTTGAGGACTTGGAATTGTAGAACTCTATAAAGGAGTTAATAAATACTCTAAAGTGTCCCTAGTCTTGGTAATTAACAAGGAACATTAATTACCGGTATAAGATTAGCATTTGGATTAGATGATGATCATGTTCTGCAGATCATGTGACAAGGGGTTGTCAATCTAATCAAATGGATACCTGATGGAGATCAGGGATTGGACGTGACCAAAATAAAACATTTAATATGGATTGTGTTTGTATCATTAATGTTTTATTTGTGTCTGGAATTCTAAGGTATGAGATGATTGTTTCTCTCACATGAGAATACATATTCGTGGGTATTATCCAACGCTGTCAGTAACTGACAGTCATACAGATTCTATCTCAGTATGTGTCTCTCATGTGGAGAGATAGTAATTATCAAGAATACCAATGTCCCTCATGTAAATGAGTGATGATATCACTGGACCCTTTGATGAAATAATACAAGTATGTGCACATATGATTAAGGAGTTAATCATAATTACTAAATTATTTCGGAATCAAGAAACGAGTAGATTTGCAAGGATGACACGTTCCTACCTTGGATCTATTCATGATATCATGAGACATGGAATTGACACGAGGCAATTGTTGCTCAGGGATCATGATACAGTATGGTACTTATCATCTGTGTCATTTGGGTAACTACAATGCATATTGCTAGGTGCCGCTTGTAGTTTATGGAATCGAAAGGAGTTTCAGATTCCATTGCCATGTGACATAGATCCCACAGGGTCACACCAATAAGAAATGAATTAGAAATGCTCCTTAATTTATTTGACATGTATGACATGACAAATAAATTGGTTTCTCCATCAAACCATGAGAAATATAATTATTTGAGATAATTATATATGATACTACAATTAATTAGATTAATTGTATTTGATTATTGCAAACAAGAAAAAATAGAACTTGGCCCAATAAACAAAGCCTAATGGCTGTTGTTAATTATGGCCCATGTTTATTTTATGAATTGTTTCCTTAATTAAAAGTTCACCCAAAACAGTTTATCATGTTTTCTGATAACTGCTGCGCAGCATTTCTTATTTTGACCATATCTCTTTCATAATAAATCTGTTTTTAACATTCTATATATTTCTGGAAAGGTAAAAGAAATATCTAGAACTTTGCCTCTCTGGAGGAAAGCCAAATTAGAAACAGATCATGGTCAAAAACGCGATAGAACGTGGTGGTTAATTTGAACCGCCATGTTCTGTGACTGCTGCGCATGTTTCGTATTTGGACCATAACTCTCTCATACGATGTCCGTTTTGGCTTACTTAGGTGTACCTGTACATTGGAAATCTGTTCCTGTTGAATGTTGGCATGTCTTAATCGATAAAATTGAGAAAAAGTTACAAGGATGGAAAAGTAAATTACTTTCTATAGGGGGTAGAGTCACATTACTAAATGCAGTAATTTCTGTCATTCCTTTATATTGGCTTGCTTTGTATAAAATGTCTGTTCACATTAGAAAGCATATTGACAAACTTAGAAGGAGATTTTTATGGTATGGGGGTAGTTCAGTTAGAAAAAAGATTTCTCTAGTTTCATGGTCAGTAGTTTGTGCTAATAAATCACAAGGGGGTTTGGGTCTTTTAAACTTGCATACTATTAATGTAGCTCTATTAGCTAAATGGTGGTATAGATATAATGACCCTACAGTTGTAGGGATGTGGAAGGATATACTTTTAGCTAAATATGGGTCACAAGGGTTTAGTTCTCGGATGTCAGCCTTTTGGAAGAATGTTTTTAAAATAAAACCAATTGTTGAATTAGGTTTCAGGAAAACAGTAGGTAATGGAAATGAGGTTAGATTTTGGACTGATAGGTGGATGGGCGAATGCCCTTTAAGTGATTTATATCCTCAGTTGTATTTAGTAGCAACCGACGTAGATATATCTGTAGCCTCAGTTCTAGATTCTGGTAATATTAACTTGGCGTTTAGGAGGCAACTAACCGGGGAACTTAGGGAAGAATGGAGTAGATTAGTTTCTCAACTTAGGGTAGTGCACTTGGATATTGATCAGACTGATACTTTGAGTTGGAGATGGAATACTAATGGTAGATTTACAGTACACTCTTTATATATTTAGCTCGAGTATGGAGGGATTAAAAATGTTACTTTTGATACTATATGGAAAGCAAAGATTCCATTTAAGATTAAAATTTTCTTGTGGCTTGTTAAGCAAAAAAAGATACTGACTAGAGTGCATTTGAGCGAGAGAGGTTGGTCAGGTGATGTAGCTTGTCTGTTTTGTGGGGCTCCTGAAACAATAGATCATTTGTTTTTACAATGTTCATTTTTTCGAACGATTTGGAATTGGATAGCTGATTATAACAACTTTACGTTTGATATTATAACTTTGGAAGAATTATGGTTTATTGATGCTCTAATTCCTTTTAAAGATAAGTTTTTGATCGAACTTGTGCGAGGGGCAGTACTATGGGTCATGTGGTTAACAAGGAATAAGCTTTGTTTTCAGGGGATTCATACTTCTCTTAGATCCATAGGATCTCAAATTATTTCTTTAGCACAATTTTGGGTGAGATCCAAAGGACGGGGTACTCTTCTTACATTATCCTTAGTTCTACCTACTGATGTGATGCAATTGCCCGTTTTGTTTGAAAATTTTATATTGCAGGAGGAGAGGGTAGCTGGAACAAGTGGTATAGAGCATTAGAATGATGATGAGAGTTTATCGATAGACCACCCCGCTGATTTTGACATTTAGCTATATCTTGTCTATATTGTTAGCTGATGATTTTATGTTGCTCATTGCTTAGCTTTTCTAGTTTCATAATGTAGTAGGATATGTGCTGGCATATGATGTACTAATTGCTATGTTTTGAGATATGGCAGACAGGTACCAGAGGTTTGGTACCACGTCTGATTAAAACTCTGTAGGTTTCGTTTCTTAATGAAATCGGTGGTATATACCACTTTTATCAAAAAAAAAAACGATGTCCGTTTTGGGCGTATAATATATGGATGGAAAGGTAAAAGAAAGATCTATAACTTCTCCTTCTGTGACAGAATCTAATTCGAATTAGATCGTGGTCAAAAACGTGGTAGAACGTGGGGTTAACTTTGGGAACATAATTCACATTCCTTGTTTGCTATATATATTCTCCCTCTCATTCCTTTTGAGAAGAATTCGTTTTTGAGAGTTGAAGTTCTGCCAAAACTCTCTCTCTCTTGTTTTTCCTCTCATGTGTTGAGAACCCACAAACCCTAAAAGTTCAAGATCTAGTTCTCTTGGAGGATAGGGATTAAGGAGCAACCAAGTTAGTACTCTCTAGCAAGAGGAAACTTTGGTTTCTAATTAATTTCTTGGTGGATACCGTGGAGGACTTCTACTTTGGAGTCTCATCTTGGTGCAAGGCGTTCTAAGTCACGCAAATATCAATCACCAAGGCGCTGCAAGGCATCAACCACCATTAGCATCAACAAGGAGGTGGAGGCTACAACCCTACATCTCAAGGACCTTCCTTTCATGTTAGAGACAAGAAACTAAAGGTATGATGCTTATTAATTTGAAAATAGATTTTGGTTTGATTTCAGTCACACATGATGATCTCTTTTGGTACTTTTCTTGTCAAAATTTTGAAATTCCGCTGCCTTAAGTACCATAAGAACCCAACAGTTATGCTCACCAAAGAGTTTGGTGAGCACATCACACCCTAGTTTTATTCATATATATATATAGAGAGAGAGCTGGGCTATGGTGAGTTGTGAAGTAAGAGGTGATTTTTACTTCACGCTCATATTTTCATTTTGAAAATTCAAACAATCGATCCGAACCGCTCAACATGATCTCCATATTGAAATGTGCTTGGAGACCAAATT
This sequence comes from Carex kokanica, assembly GCA_025461125.1. Classification (NCBI taxonomy): domain Eukaryota; kingdom Viridiplantae; phylum Streptophyta; class Magnoliopsida; order Poales; family Cyperaceae; genus Carex; species Carex kokanica. Next base: position 1,205,643 of record JAJGRX010001393.1, read on the forward strand.
TTACATTTTTTGGAATTTTTTTACTATTTATTAAGCCACTTTGAAAATCGCTGATCCATTGTTCCAGAATTTTTTACTGTTTTTTACTGTTCATCCGGATCAGCGATTTTCAAAGTGGCTTAATAAATAGTAAAAAAAATCCAAAAAATGTAAAATTTAGTCTCCAAGCACATTTCAATATGGAGATCATGTTGAGCGGTTCAGATCGATGGTTTGGATTTTCAAATGGGAATATGAGCGTGAAGTAAAACAATGTATATATATATAGCGAGTGGCTAATATCAAAACGTTTGCACCAAGCCCCTTGTGCAACCAAGTCGTTTTCGAATTTTCAAAGTCCAAACTGTCGATCCAAACCATTAGATGTGATCTCTATATTAAAATCTACTTGGAGACTAAGTTTTACATTTTTTGGAATTTTTTTACTATTTATTAAGCCACTTTGAAAATTTCTGATCACATGGTCCAGAAGTTAATTGGTTGCACTGTTTTTACTGTTCACCCGGATCAGAAATTTTCAAAGTGGCTTAATAAATAGTAAAAAAATTCCAAAAAATGTAAAATTTGGTCTCCAAGCAGATTTTAATATAGATTGAACATCTAACGGTTTGGATCGACCGTTTGAACTTTGAAAATCCGAAAACGACTTGGTTGCACGAGGAGCTTGCTGCAAACGTTTTGATATTAGCCACTCTATATACACACACACACTTCTGATTAAAAAAATCATATAAAATATTGTCTAAACCAATTTCATCATCACAATAAAATTATATAAATATATGAACGAACAAAAAAATATTATATAATTCTATATTTAATTATTTATTAATTAATCTTTTGGGTAATGAGTACATGCAAAATAACTCCTACCACATCCTTAACCGATAAGCTAACCGAATATTTTATACCTCTCTCTCTCTCTCTCTCTCTCTATATATATATATATATATCTTATCGAATATAACGCAGATAGAGAAAACGGATAAAAGAATTTCATATATAAACATATAAACATATCTATTTTGCAAGATAAATTATTCTACGGGTCTAAGAAAAGTTGATATTAAGAGAAAAAATATTTGCCTGAAGCTCTATTAATGCATAAAATTTTGACAGGGAACATATCTAAGAGGTCTTTATTTAAATTTAAAATTAGTTTGATCATATGCGAAGTGCAATTACTCTGGAATAAAGAAAAGCAAACCAATATGCATGTCCACCCCCTGTCTTACCATGAGCATAATACTTCTCCTAAATTTGTAATATTTTATCACACTAAACACACATATTAGTTTAAAGACATAAATTATTTGTATCATGAGTGCAGAAAAGTATAATTATTATATAAAAAAATACAAAATTTAAAAGAATATTTATAAAATTTAATTTAGAGAAATTTAGATATATATATATATATAGAGTCTGACTTAGCTACTTCATGGAGTAAAACGACTTTGTACTCCACGCCATATCTTCATTTTCAAAGTTCAAATAGTCGATTCGAACCTTCCAACATGTTCTTCATATTGAAATGTACATGGAGACCAAATTTTACATTTTTTTGGAATTTTTTTACTATTTATTAAGCCACTTTGAAAATCTGAAAATCCGGATGAACAGTAAAAACAGTAAAAATTTCTGGACCGCCGGATCAGTGATTTTCAAAGTGGCTTAATAAATAGTAAAAAAATTCCAAAAAATGTAAAATTTGGTCTCCAAGCACATATCAATATGGAGAACAACTTGAGCGGTTCGGATCGGTCGTTTGGATTTTCAAAATGGAAATAATGAGGCGTGGAGCACCAAGTCGTTTTACACCATGGCTTAGCTAAGCCCAGCACTATATATATATATATATATATATAGAGAGAGAGAGAGAGAGAGAGAGAGAGATCGACTATGGTGAGTTGTGAAGTAAAACGTCGTTTTACTTCACGCTCATACTCCATTTTGAAAATCTAAACAACCGATCCGAACCGCTCAACATGTTCTCCATATTGAAATGTGCTTGGAGACCAAATTTTATATTTTTTGGAATTTTTTTACTATTTATTAAGCCACTTTGAAAATCGCAGATCCGGGTGAACAGTAAAAAACAGTAAAAAATTCTGGATCATTCGATCAGCGATTTTCAAAGTGGCTTAATAAATAGTAAAAAAATTCCAAAAATTATAAAATTTGGTCTCCAAGCACATTTCAATATGGAGAACATGTTGAGCGGTTCGGATCGGTCGTTTAGGTTTTCAAAATAAAAATATGAGCGTGAAGTAAAAATGACTTCTTACTTCGCAACTCACCATAGCCCAGCTCTATATATATATATATATATATATATATATATAGAGAGAGAGAGAGAGAGAGAGAGAGAGAGAGAGGCTACGGTGCTTTGGGAAGTAAATATAGTGTTTTACTTCCCGCTCATATCTCCATTTTCAAAGTTCAAATCATCAATCCGAACATCTCAACATAATCTTCATATTGATATATGCTTGGAGACCAAATTTTATATTTTTTGGAAATTTTTTACTATATTTTTAGAATTTTTGAAAATCAGAGCTTTTCATTAAATAAAAAAATAATAAAAAATTCAGAAAAACACTGATTTTCAAAAATTCAAAAAAAATAGTAGAAAATTTCCAAAAAATGTAAAATTTGGTCACCAAGCACATTTCAATATGAAGATTGTGTTGAGAAGTTCAGATTGACTATTTGAACTTTGAAAATGGAGATATAAGCGGGAAGTAAAACACCCTCTTTACTTTCCAAAGCACCGTAGCATCACTCTATATATATATATATATATATATATATATATACATGAGTAGAACTAGGGTGTTCTTAAGCCGATTTTTTTATTAATAGGAAAATAAAATAAAAAAATATCGATAACAGAGCATGTTTCTGGAGAAATTCAAAATCTAAGAAAACCATGATTGATTATAACGTCCAGTGAACGTTATTAACCATAACGTCCAGATTATCTAAGATAATTAAGTCATTAATTAACTAAACAACGAAACAAAAGACTGGACTTTACTGTATATCACGTCCAGCAATAATGAAAAAAAAAAGTCATAAATAAAGTCCTGTTTTGAATTTCATTGAAAGATGCAAAGTGAAGTTAGGCAAAAACAGATGGATCGCTACTTATTTTGAAGGATCATAAGTAGAATAAATTAGATTAGCACAAGCTTCATAGGTGCACGCTCTTCGAACAATGTTGAAAAGCATCTGCAGTGCTTATTTCTTGTCTTGGCTAGGATGTGCTATATTTCTTTTTATTATCGCTGGATGTGATTTACAATAACGGTCAGTTTTTTTTTGCATTTTTAATTAATTAGGGAGTTAATTATCTTCGATAATCTGGACGTTATAGTTAATAATGTCCACTGGACATTATAAACAATTTCGGTTTTCTTAGATTTTGAATTTTCTCAAAAATATTCCCTGTTATCGATATTTTTTATTTTATTTTCCTATTAATAAAAAAACGGGTTCTTAAGCTCACCAAGCCCCTTTGCGAGCTTAATTCAAAAACCTATTGAATTGGCTTCAAACGATGCATCTAAACCGTTAAAATCGATCTACTTCACAAGTGATGCGTTTACATGTCAAATTTATAAATTTTTGAACTAATTTAGTATAAAGTCAAGCGGTCAAAAAAAAATGGTTTCTAAGTTAATTTTAATGTGTTCATTTTTCATCATTTTTTTACTGCTTGACTTTATATTAAATTAGTTTGAAAATTTATAAATTTGACATGTAAACTCATCACTCGTGAAGTAGATCGGTTTCAACAGTTTGGATGCGTCGTTTGAAGCCAATCCGATGAGTTTTTGAGTTAAGCTCACAAAGGGGCTTGTTGAGCTTAAGAACACCCTAGTTCTACTATATATGTATAGAGGAGGGATCCGATTACAATACTTTTGAGTTACCACAAAGTTGCCACAACCATTTTTTACATTTTCAAAGTCCAAATCGTCGATCCAAACAGTTCAACATGATCTCCACAATAAAATGTGCTTGCAGATCAAATTTTACATTTTTTTTGAATTTTTTTACTATTTATTAAGTATTTTACAAAAACTAGTCAAATTCAGACCATTAAATTTTGTACCCATCTTAATAAAATGTGCTGCAACCGGCGCCTTACCCTTCTGTGACCGATTTTGCCGGTCACAGAAGGGTCCCGCTGCTGTAGTGATCAGAGAGATGGATGTATGTATAAAATTTTGAAATTTTCGAATTTATTTAGTATAAAGTCAAACAGTCTGAAAAAATTTGAACTAATTAATTTAGCATATGCACGCAATATGTTCACACAACATGATTTTGTCAATTATGTATCAAATTATGTTCATGTAATATACATATTCCAATAGTTTAAGAATAAAATAGGCCATTTAAATTTGATATCCGTCCGACGGGGATTAATTAGTATTATATATATACTAAGAGCTTGACTAATTAAAGTGACATGGATGATTTTAAAAAATCCCGATTCAATAAATACGATACAATAATGAACAAAAATATGATTTAAGTGCAGTTACTTGCAGATAGATTATTATTATCTTTTCTTTTTTCTAAAAATATCCACCTACAGAGAAAAAACAATTCCCTTATTACAAAAAATCAAATTATCTTAATTAATAATGAAATATGAAGTACATGGTCGTAAATTTGGAAAGAATTAATGACACACCACTACATCCACAATTATCATACAGAAGCAAACACACGGTAGAAAACACAACAATACTTATTTGCTATAAATGTATATATTTATGCTGTCAATGATGCAAACAGGAACTAATTGTGACCACCACCTAGATCAACTGATCTAGTGTTTTGGAGTTGTATTTTAACTATTGTATGAAACACATGATACAAATTATATTCCTAAATATATATATATATATATATATAGAGTACGGCTAACGCGCTTCCTCTAGCATTTCGGCTGAGGTGCTTCCGGGGGCATATCTTGCAATTTGATGTTCAAACAACAAATTCAAACCGTTAGATGTTCAATCTATATTAAAATCTACTTGGAGACCAAATTTTATATTTTTTGGAATTTTTTTACTATTTATTAAGCTGGTTTGAAAATCGCTGTTTTTATTAAATTTCTGAAGCATTGAAAACAGCGGTTTTCAAAGTGGCTTAATAAATAGTAAAAAAATTCCAAAAAATGTAAAATTTGGTCTCCAAGTAGATTTTAATATAGATTGAACATCTAACGGTTTGAATTTGTTATTTGAACATCAAATTGCAAGATATGCCCCCGGAAGCACCTCGGCCGAAATGCTAGAGGAAGCGCGTTAGCCGTACTCTATATATATATATCTATATATATATATATAGAGGAGGCTCAAATGTCCTATTGCTTCATGCCCCAATCGTACTCCAACATCTTTATCTTCAATTTCAAAGTTCAAACAGACAATCTGAACCGCTCAACATGATATCTATGTTAAAATATAATTGGAGACCAAATTTTATATTTTTTTGAATTTTTTTTACTATTTTTAAGATATGTACAAAATTATTGTTTTTAGATGATCCACAATTTCCTGAAAAATAGTGATTTTAATATTTATAGTCCGATCCTATCAGCAATTCCTGTTTCTTTGTTTTTCCAATCTATGAGATGTTGAAGCAGTAAGCACTAAACACAAGAAAGTGATAAGATATATATATAATATCTTGAAAGGCATGGAGCCTGGTCCATGGCAATAAATAATGAAGTACATGTAGAACGTTTGGAGCTTTCAGCATTTATTACAAAACAAGTTTACAAAAAAAAATATACATACATTACTGAGTTCACCGGTCATGTTGGTCTAATTCCACTAAGCGAATAATATTCAGGGTGTTTAACAAATATTCATTCAATTCCAGATCTTCATATTAATTCAGGGTCCTTTTTTTGTTTTTTGTTTTTTGTTTTTATTAAAGTGGGTAGCACTCGCCGATTTCTATTGTAATCAAAATTACTGTTCTGGTTCCAAAATGGTACCATAGTTACAACATATGTCCACCGGATTACATCAAAATTATCATCTTCTAGCTACTGGATTACATGGAAAAATTATCAACTAGAACTACCATATGATAGTTTCTAGCAATTTCTGACAACAAATCAAATTCAGACTCTAGCTATTCAGACCTTAGCATCATGCCATCATCCAAGTCTTGTCCAGATCCAGTAGTTGGTACCAGAACTAGATTCTCATCCCTTGAATAATTATTTAGAGTCTTGTTTGGTAACTTATTTTCAGTGTGGATAGCAGCTAAAATAGGTGGATCAGCATAAGGACCTCTGAGCCAACCTTGGGCAATGAAGCGAGCAGCAGCCTCTGTTAAATGGACCCCATCCCAATTCAAATAAGTTGATGGATCCTCACAAGCACTTACACCCGGTGTGCCACATCCCTTACTTAAATTGTAGTTATACTGACCTCCTTCTCCACAACATACTCGTAGTGGTGTGTCTATGAATCCTACAGTATATTATATAATGATAAATAATGAGAATATGGAAATAACTTTTGAAGCTAATGTTTAGTTTAATCCTACAACATTAATGGTAAAAGATATATAACATACCAAATCGTTTAGGGGACTTGAGAATTTCAGTTATGGGACGATAATACTCTGCATTGATGAGTGTCACGCGCGGGTATTTTAACCTAAGCCGATTTACCTCTTTATATAGGAGCTTGTTTTGGTACAGTGCCAATTCATTGTATTTCCTCAGGCACCCGGTATAAGGGTCATAATCTGTTTTATTTTTGCTCTGGTGCATCAAAAGAATAATTGGTAAGCATCCAAATGGCACATTCTCTGCTACCACAATAGTCAATGCCCCTTCGCGGATTAATCTCTACAAGAATATGAACAATTGAACAGAGAGAATAAATATTAAAATAAGTGACAAAGCCAGCAAAAGAAAAGTAAAATAAGAGCAAAAGATAATTAATTCAAATAAAAACCTCAATTGCATTTGAAATGACTTTAACAAGAGATGGAATATAGCTTTTAACTTCAGCCAAGGACTTCCCACCCAAAATGGCAAAGTTAAAGTCATTTACACCAAATTCTCCAACAATTACGAGTGATTTACGAAAGAATTTCCTGCAACCTAAAAATAAAGCCAAGTATTATAGTTGTTTTTTCAGCCTTTCCATGATGGCGCGATAATTGCTATTTAGAACCTTAAAAAAGAGACATACTTTCAATTGAAGTGCAAAGGGAAGGCTTCAACTCCTGGAACCATCCAAGTTGATCATTTAGCGTTGTATTTAAAGGAAGCAGTGTCATATTATTTTTCACAAAGAAGGAAAAGTCTAGTCCTGTTGCACCAGCAACCGCAAAGTTCATGCCATGCTGGAAGCTTCCATTGTGAGCCAAGTATGCCGGAATAAACGGTAGATCAAATTCTTGGGCTGATTAGATAATTAAAACAATGTTAATATTAATTTTTAGAATTAACATTTATCTCTCATTTTACTTGGTCTGTCCCAAATGAAGAATTTTATGCATTTAAGTAAAATCACGTTAATGGCAAAGGCACGGTGGAATGTATAATATTTTTACTTATTGCAGTACTTAAATATTATCTCCTTCATAATGAAAAGTAAATAGTTCATGAAACAGTCCCTACTCCCTAAAATTAGATTGATCAAGAAGGAATCAGAGTAGGTCCGATGCCCATCGGACCTACCTTGGTTCGATGGGTGTGATGACCATTCGATCTGCATCAAGATTTCGTGTGCTATGCATCAATCCGTGCAAGTCTGTATCAATTTCCGTGTGCAAAAATCTCGATGCTAATCGGACGGTCCTAGAGCTAATTGAACCTAAATGTAGGTCCGATGCCCATCAGACCTACTCCTATCTCGATCAAGAAAAGTGAAAGACATACATGAACATATATATATATAGAGAGAGAGTAGAATTAAGGTGCTCTTAAGCTCACCAAGCCCTTTGTGAGCTTAACTCTAAAACCTATTGGATTGACTTCAAACGACATTTTCAAACCGTTAGATGTTTAATTTATATTAAAATGTGCTTGGAGACCAAATTTTACATTTTTGGAATTTTTTTTACTATTTATTAAGATGGTTTGAAAACCGTTGTTTTTATTAAAATTCTGCACCATTGGAAAACAGCGATTTTCAAACCATCTTAATAAATAGTATATGCATTCTTGTGCATTGGACTCTAAACTGTTGGATTCGAAGTCCAATCAGTCGATCCAACCTGTTCAACTTGATCTCCATATTAAAACTTCCTTTGGGACCAAATTTTATATTTTTTGGAAACTGTTTTCTATTTTTTTAGAATTTTTGAAAATCGTTGTTTTTCAGAAATTGTGGACCATTCAAAAACAGTGATTTTCAAAAATTCTAAAATAATAGCAAACAATTTCCAAAAAATATAAAATTTGGCCTCCAAGCCCATTTTAATATGGAGATCAAGTTGAACGGTTTGGATCGACTATTTTGACTTCGAATCTAATGGTTTAGAGTCTAATGCACAATAATACATATACATTGCAATGCACCATAGCCCAACTCTATATATATATAGAGAGGAGGGTTCCAATGCCTCATCTCCTCATACCTCATCCATACCTCATGTTATATATCTCCATTTTCAAAGTCTAAACTATCGATCCGACCGTTCGACATGATATTCATACTAAAATATGCTTGGGGATGAAATTTTATAATTTTTGCAATTTTTTTACTATTTTTTAAGATAGGTACAAAATCACTGTTTTTTGAATGATCCAGATACAGTGATTTTGTACCTATCTTAAAAAATAGTAAAAAAATTGCAAAAATTATAAAATTTCATCCCCAAGCATATTTTAGTACGAATATCATGTTGAACGGTCGGATCGATAGTTTAGACTTTGAAAATAGAGATATATAACATGAGGTATGGATGAGGTATGAGGAGATGAGGCATTGGAACCCTACTCATATATATATTAAAAACTGCCGATTAATTTCAGTGTCGACCGCATAAAAAAAAGAATTCTTGACCCTTTTTAATTTCACTAACTTTTTGACTTAACAAAAATATATATACAAACATGCCTGCTTTATAACATTCTATGCCAGTAAATCAAGAGATTTTTTTTTCCTACAAATTAATTAAATTTTCTCTCTTTTCTTTTCTGGGGTGGCTGGGGGGTCAACTTTTCCAGTAAATTATTAAGGACCATTGTTCTATCCAAAATATGACATAACAACTGAAAGTACCTATTATATGTGTAATTAAAAATAAAAAAATTGGGGAAAGCAAATAATTTTGCGTAAAAAAGAGAGTCTAAGCCAAGCTTATGGAGTATAACTAACTATCCCTTAATTTGATTTGTGTAATCCTTGTATATATATGTTTTAATTTGTTGCTTAGCAGACAACAATTAATAATGAATAATGTTGTTGATTGCATTAATTGCATGAGATTAATATCTAGAAACAGGAATTAGTACTAGTCTTACCAATGAAATCGACGATGACTCTCCCATCGGAGAAGCGGCCGGTGGGATGATGGAAGAAGTTGATACCATAAGGTGGGTAACCTGACGGGACTGGCCCAAATGTCGGAATCTGTGACCCTACAATAAGTAGGTTTCCTGTATCGGTATATGAGTTGCCGAAGCTAAAAATTGATTTTATTTGTGTTTTGCCATGGCTAAGACATGACATGGATAACAGGAGTAGGAGTACAAGCTTCATTGCAGATGTAATGAATTAATGAATTAATATTGAATGATCGACTTCCAATCTTGCATTTATATAACAATAGCTATGTATGCATGATGTGCATGCAGTTCCTAGACGACGGATCAGTAATAATTAAAAAAAGATTTATAAGGACAGATCTGAGCAAGTTAATTAATTATATCTGGAAGGAATAAATGCACATGGATATATAAACCATGGACTTGATTGAGCATGCACCAGTATATATTATACAACATCCAACAAGACCCTCCATTTCATGTGACACTGGAGATTGATGAAGATGCATAACAAATACAACGGCCTCTGAGACTCTGATATATTCTCTGATTAGTATGAGCTGTATTTGGAATGACTCTACAAATTTCTCTATACTTCTCTATATATGTAACAGTAGGCACTGTGTAATAAATCAATGAAATGAGAATCAATAAAATAAAGAATTCAATTCATCTTCTCTGACCTTTTAACCAGTAAGAAGATGGCAAATTAAGTAGAAAAATAATCGTAATTTAATTTTATGTTCAAATTAACCTGAATTTACCAATAAACAATGTCATTAATGTTGTTTGAACTTCTTCTTTTTTTGAAAAAAAGGCATGAAATGCCCGTTTCATATAAGAAACATACGAGTTAACTTACAACGATTATGAACCGTTCAAGGACAGTAAATGATAAACGCAAAATTAACAAAGAGCAAAAGACATATGCCCTTTGTTTTACAATCCACCAAAACACAGTAATTGAAAATACTAAGCCACCGAAAGCATTGGGGCTGAGGAAAACTAAATCTATAACCAGCAAAATGTGGAGAGTGCTTCATATCTTTAAGTTGGAATCCCATTTGGTCCTACTAAGGCCAAGTTCTGCTCTGTCTCCGAGCCTCCCTGGTATTCTACCAACTGCAGGTCTTGTGGGTCCCATACCCGCAAAGGAATGGCATCCAAATCAGCGGGTAACCATTGGGTGGCAGCCAACTTAATTTTCTTGTCCATATGCCCTGCCCAATAATCAAAAACAGAGATAATCAACATGATTAGAGATCTTGTCGTTTTACACGGGGAATTTTGAAAAATAACAGAATTTCTATATTTCCACAAAGTCCAACACAAAGCACTGAATATCACTGGGAATGCGATGTGGTGATCTTTTGCTAAAGAACCTGCAAAATCAAAGATATTATTACAAGATTTCCATTGTGAGAATATATATTGACAATTAACCAACCAAAACCAAAGTTGTTGTGCTACAGTACAGTTAAGGAAAATGTGATTCACTGTTTCTTTTTTAGGGCAGAATTGACATGTTAAATCGCCCTTCCATCCTCGTTTGTGTAAATTGTTTTTGGTCAAAATTCTATTATTCATGACTAACCACATAAAGATCCTAATTTTTGGAGGAAGAGGAAGTTCCCACCAAATTGCAAACCTATTTTTACTAATTCCTCGAAAGTTAAGGATTTCATAGATCGATTTGACTGTAAACAGTCCTGTAGGTGTCCATCTCCAAGCAATTTTATCTACATGATGAGTAAAGCTACAAGAACTAATGAGACTTAAAAGCTGGTGCCATTCTACGAGTAAAATGCCACTTAATCTTCTTCTAAATTGTAACCTCGAACCTTGAGAGTTGATAACAGAATTAATAGTGATTTGAGGGTTGGAACATAACTTGTATAATTGAGGGTATTTAGTAGTTAAACTACAATTATCTCTCCATAAGGTATGCCAAAAGGACAGAGGAATTCAGACCTGGTTCAAAAGTAACACTAATTTTCCCTAAGGTTTCAAATTTAAGTACTGATTGCCAAAAATGAGAAAATGGCAAATATGGTTTGGCTGATAATACTTGAATAGTATCACCGTTTTCCATAGACCTTGATAGTTAGTATCTTGAAACTTCCACCACCATTTTAATAACAATGCAATATTCATATTCTGTAAATCAAGAATCCCTAACCCTCCATGGTGTTTATCTAAGCATGCCTTAATCCAATTAACTAAAGTGTATTTTTTCCTATTTTTATCGGAACCTTGCCAAAGAAATCTATTTCTAATCGAATTAATTCGTCTAAGTATTGTTTTAGGAGCCTTGTAGACGGACAACATATATAAAGGTATAGATGATAAAACTGAGTTTAATAACGTACACTACTAGAATTTCCGTTTTTACCAAGGGGGGAAAAAGGGCTTTTTCCAAGGGCTACCCGTTGGAATAAGCCCAAAAATCGTCATTTCCAAGGGCCGCCCTTGGAAATACTGCCGTCGCAACAAGCCTCCATGGAAATACTCAAAAAATTGTCATTTCCATGCGCTCCACTTGGAAATAGTCTGTCCTTTTCATTTCCAAGCGCGCCCCCTTGGAAAAGTAACGCTTGGAAATAGTTTCACACCTGGCCCCTGTCTGGATTATTTCCAAGAGCATCGTATGTGGGGCCCACTTGAATATTTCCAAGGGTAGCGTAACTGGGACCCACTAAGTATTTCCAAGGTTGCCTAAGGTGGGGTCCACTTGATTATTTCCAAGGGCTAGCGAACCTGGGACCCACAGAGTATTTCCAAGGGTGGTTAAGGTGGGGCCCACCTAGTTATTTCCAAGGGCATCTAACGTGGGTCCCACCGGAGTATTTCCAAGGGAGCGTAGGTGGGCCCCACAGTATATTTCCATGGATAGACAACGTGGGACCCACAAGAATTATTCGAAGCGTTAATATTTCCATGAAAGGTTGTTCTCGTTGTTCCATGGAGATACCCATGGAAATGACATACTAACTGGTACTGTACCAGCTTGCCAACCCGGTACTGTTCACCATTTCCCATTTCCCATTATACCAAATAAAAACAAACACATTGATATCTAATTTGATCGAAAGCATACAAATAACCTTAACATATTGTCATCATACATTGTACCAAAATATGTGCAAAACACATTACAAAAACAAAACTATATTTTCCTTGTAAATATACCAAAATATACCTCCACCTGTTAACAGAACGCCAGAAAATAAGTTACCCCTGTTAAGCATTTGTTAGAACTAAGATATACAGTAAGTCCATTGTGGCACACTTTTTCACCCTAGAAGGGCCGGTCCACGATGAAGCTAGACTGACCGAACCATGTGTTCAACCCGGCTCCATCTGTGGCAAGTTCATCGCGTCCATCTTGATTTAATAGTGCTGTGAAAGACCCTCCCTGATTTCGTGGTGTTAGACTTGGCAGACCCTAAGTGTAGAATATGGATAGCATGTTATTGAATTTGAAAATAAATTATGCTAACCCCTTCCCTAAAAAAACTGAAGTTTGCACTATACTTGATAATTGGAATCACAAATAACAACAATAGCAAGAGCAACCCACAATGTGGTTATAATTCAGAAAATAAATTGTGCTAACCCCTTCCCTCAAAAAATAGAAGTTTGCACTATACTTGGTAATTGGAATCACAAATAACAACATTAGCAAGATGAACCCTCAATGTGGTTTAATTCATTACTCTAAAATAATTTTATGCAAGATCATTATATATAAATAAGTAAATTTATTTAGAAATCACTATAAACTCTCTCATGCTATACATTGATTATTTAATTTAAGTTGTACTTTTGGAGTCACTACAATTGTTATATTTTGTCCCAATTAACTTAATAAGTTTGCAATTGGTACATATAAAAAAACAATAACAAATGTGTTTAATTACATCAAATTTATCTTGTTACTGTATACAATACTTGACCAGATTAAAATTTACGGGGACCAAGTTCAGTTGTCTCCGGAAAAATTTACCTTAAATTAATCCTATGCACAACAAGAATAACCGACCTATATATTGAATTACGTGAAATTAATTTACCAATTGTCTCTCTCGCTAGAGACAAATCTTTTCTCCCTACACATGGACACATAACAAGGGTTATAATTCACCTTTTCTTATTTATAACCCCCCTCCCTCAATTAGCTGCTTGTTTTCATGCCAAATTAAAGATCCCCTTGTAAAACTCTTTACCTGGTAGATGCCCGGCTGAATGTGTGAAGCTCCTTCATGAGATGGTTGAGAGGTGGAACCGTGACCCTAAGCATTGAAAATGCAAGCACGTGTTATAATTTGGAGATGACAATAGTAGGATCTGTTTTATAACAGCTAAAACATTAATTCGTGAGTAACAAGTGACACCTGAAAAGTACTTAAATTCCCAGTCACCACTGGCTGAGCCCCAAGATTTGGTACTTGAGCCTAAGTTGAACAAAGCCAAAAATATTTAGTTAGTATAGTATGCCACCCATTCCACTATATATCAGTAGCAAAGGCAACAAACTACTGTTGAATGCACGATAAACAGTTATATCAATAACTTGAGGGGTGACTTAATTTGTGAATTTCTATATTACAATTTACAAGTATTATATAGGGCTTATGTAGCAGCACAAAACAAATCTTACTAGATTGTTGAATTTTATTGTAATCACTATGGCTAAGACCCTAAGAACTGCTGGTATTGTAATTTGCAAAAGAAGAGTAGCACCACATAAATGTACAAGTAAGGAATATGGCTAATTAAGAAGCACCACACAAACCTTATTTATAAATGCTGCACAACACATGTGTAAGATAGATGATATGATGATTTTAACAAGCAACTTATAACCAAAGGGTCATATTAGAATCTGTCAACACAGCAACGAACTTTAAAACCAAAGTGTCATACATTAGTCCTAAAATTAGTCTAAATTACCTGTTCAGTGGGCACTTGTGAACCAAGCATGTTGAATAATTTTTTGATGTAGAAGTCATATTGTGCTAGTTCTCTTTTCCGCTCAACCCTTTCCTCGGCCTGACGACGATCACTGTCAGCCAAGAGCGCTTGTAATTCAGCGCGAGATAAGTGTGTCTCTTCTCCAGCGTTTGTCAGGCCCGAAACAGAACATGGTGTGTTGTTGGGCCTGGTTTGTTTGTTTGCTTTTTGCACCCTATCGTCAAGCATGCTTCCAAAACCTTGTACCCTACCATGGCTTGATCCGCCAACAGCTGACAAGAACATGGTGCTCTCGTCCATGCTGGAATTGGCCTCATCAGCCACCATGCTGTTCACTTTTTGCTATGGATGAAAACATACGGAAAATATGGAATATTGTTAAATTCAGTTAAAAAGAGATACTATGTTCTGATAATTCGTAGTGTTTTGGAGTACTTATCTATTTTAAGTACTCATATCATTGAAGTACTTAGGTATCATGTACTAATCTATTTTAGGGATTTGGACCTTACAAAATAAACTATTTGACTTAAATTAAAATCAAAGTAGTGAACTTGAAGACACAATTCAAGTCCTAATAAAATGAATGATAAGAAGTAATTGAAACGAGGAAGAACATTGTTGGTAGCATGATATACTATACAAGACACATTTAAAGTCCTAATAAATTGTGTGATTCACTGGATTATCAGAACAAGGGAAGTTATGTGTGTGCTTCAAATTATGTACTGAGGTATGAAATTCCAGCGAATATATGTACAGACTACCACTTACATATACTGCTTGTGTTTTATCATTTGTAAACTGCAAGGAGTTGATGTCCATATCTTCAAGCTGTGTGTTCGCCTCGTTTGTACTTGGATCAATTACCCCATTAGCATCCCTGAGATATGCTGGTCCAGACTCCACCTCCGCGGCGGCAGCGGCGGCGGCGGCAGCGGCGGCGGCGGCAGCAGCTTCCATTTTGGCAACAATTGGTGATTTGCCATTTTCTTTAGCACAATGAAGGTGGATGAAAAGTGCCCTCATTGGTGGCTTTTTCCCTTTATTTAATGTTGTCTCCACATGAAAAGGAATAAACAAGTCGTCCTTGATGTTAAGTTGTATTCTTAATTACAAATAATTTCTAATTTGCAAAGGTGTTCATGAGGCATACCAGTTTTGCAAAGTGCTGATGTGCGCTTGCTGATCCCCCATGGTGGGCGACTTTGCGTCCAGTCTTTGTGCGGTTAACCTTGTTTGTTGCACTCATATCTTACCACGCCTCTGTGGCAAAGATTTCACAAAGCTTGTGCCAATGGGGATTATCAAGGCACCAATGGGGAACGCATTCTTTCCATGCTTGTATGTTATTGCCAAATTTCTTGAAGCAAGCGTCCCTGGCCTCTGCAGCTCCTCGCCATATCTTTTTGCTGCTATGGCATGCAGGACATTCCGACAATGGAGTGGATCTTCATCTGCACGGTACCTAAATTTCTTCTACAAAAAATAAATGTGTACGTCCTTTTAATTGGCTGTAAATGTTTTACACTTGGTAAAAATTGCATTAGTGATGCTATTTGCCGTGTGAAGGATTGTTGTTTTCTACACACTGACCCAAGTGAATTTGTAGTTGTAATTTTGTTCAAATCTGTCAGGGGTTGTATTTGGCAAGAAATGAAATTTAGTAATGTACAATTTCAGTTCTAGAATTGCAATTTAATAAATGTCTAAACCCTATTACAACCTGGCCCAAACTTATGAGTTCTAGAATTGCAGTTTTGGTGATTTTTGGACCCGTTAAATGTAGATATTTCCATTAGCATTAGTATGACAGTTGTGATTGTCTTGCTAAAACTACTAATTAACCTCAGCCATTGAGGTTATTTTTCTAATTCCAAGAATGAAAACATATATGAATAAAGGTTACCAAAAACAAGAACTCGATATTGTTCTTCGTGGTATCATCGAAGGCATGGAAACTTCTCAATGGGCCGGGCATGTGGTTCAACGCTAGTCTATTGATGGAAATGTCAAGTAACAGCATTATATTTCCATGTTATTTACATTATGTTGAAAGGAATTCTGATACAAGTCCAATGGTCAAACCTGATCAAGTAGGGACTTACATGTTTTTTTTCATATTTTGAAAAGTGGGGACTTACATGCTTTTTTGATGGGGTTACAGGATAGCTGATAAAATGCACTAGTACAACAAAAAAGCATGGACTTTCATGTTTTTTTTTCATATTTCAAAGGTTCAACATGGCTGTTTTGCATAATGGTCAAACATGACCTTGTTTTACTCGTCAAGTGTGATTAGTAAAATGAAAGAAAGGAATAGTGTAAAAAGTAAGAGGGACCTGGTGATTGCTGCTGTTATCTCCTGTGGATTAGAATCACAAGTGAACTCACGATGCCCAATTGGCCAGATTATGGGTCGGTCTTCCAATATGTCAGTCGATTTTCTGATGATTCCAGGGCCTCGCCCCTTTTTCCGGGGGGGTTCACTTGTTGTAATTTCACCTTCCACACCAGCAACTGAACCCTCACCAACCACGAGTGATTCTTGTGTTTGTTGGATTTTCTTTCTTCTTTTTGAAGAAGTTGCTCTTGTTAGACCCGTCTTTCTAGGAGCCATCTGACATATGATAAAAATAAACATTTACGTGATATAATTTAATTTCCAATAAAAACAGGATTGCCCGTTGCATTAATATGAAACAGTCAACTTCGATAATATTAGTAACCAATTCTGAACTTGAGTAACTCAAATTCACAAATTCTCTAGTAATATTCTCTAATTCATTCGAGGATACTACATATTAGTAACAAAAAATTCAGTTTTTGTTTTCTCCGTTGCAACCCATTTACGTATTAAAAAGATTAAGGGAAAGAAGCAAGGGTATAAAGGGAAAATTAAAATTCTGACAATACTTAACTATAGAGAATTGACTCTTAGGGTAAATAAGAAATATGATTAAGAGTGGAGAGGTGTATCAGATATAACAGAGAGTGTAAGGGTGAATTAGAAATCAAAGTAGTATTGAAGGGAATATGGAAATTAACCCAAAAGAAAAAAGTGTAGGAAATCAAAGAAGTTTTTTAAGTAATATGAACAAGTTAATTTTTGAGTATTATCTCACTCTATTGTACTTTCATCTCCACTGCTGAGAAGTGCCTTTATGCCCAAAATAATTATTTAGCCGGTACAAACATGCAAAATTTTATAAAGTAGAGGGTATAATGGGGAAAGATATATCTTTAATAACATCTAAATGTGAGGAATTAACTCTATGGATAAAATGAAGAAGATAAAAATAGTTCAGGGGTATATTAAATATAACAAATAATATAGGGGTAAATAAGAAACTGAAGAAGTCTAAGAGGGTAAATAGTAAATTAACCCTTTATAAAATTTCCCTATTGTGACACCTAAACCAACTAACATCAGTGTATAGCCCACTCACAAAGGTTAATAAATAGTGTGGTAAAATCAAACATATGCTAAACAAATCAAATGTGTAATTCTGTTTTCAAGTTACTAAATTTATTAAGGAAAAAAAAAATGACTCCAACAATCAAATCTGTAAATCTGTTTTTTCCCCTTTTGTCAACAATAAATTGTGTATTTAAGTTACTAGAGTGACTGACTTCATTGTAGACAACCTATTTCTCCCCAAATTAAACCATTTGTGAACAAACGATTAAACCCTAAGTGAACCAAGATTGTACTTGAAGTGCACAAAACAACTAACTCTGAGTAGAGAGAAAATATAAACTTGAGTGTAGCACAATGGAACCCTAGATTGAAATGTATGTCGATCGGCAAATGGAAATGAGTGGCCGTCGTCTACTAGCTTAACCTTCAGCCGTCGTCTCTGAAATCATTGGCCGTCGTCTACTAGCTTCGGAATTCCATGTAGACAGGCATTGTGAGACAATGAGAACGAGGTAGGGTACATACGAGTGGAGGAGAAGGTCAAAATTTGCGTTAGAATAAGTAGAGGGCGAAATGTGGGGGAAATATCTGGCGGCATAATTTTGGTGTTTTGGGGGGAAAGACGAAAGTATCTCGCTGCAATGGGGGGTAGTGAAATTTTGAATAAATTAACAGAGTAGTTTCAGCTTTGTGGTGCCCATAGAACTATGAAGAACAATTTGAAAATAAACTATAGTGCGCTATATGTAACATTAACTGCTCTGTGCATATGAACTGGTGGATTTTCGAAACAATCAAACAGAGCAGTTTGAACTTCTCTCAGCACAAAGAACTATGGAGTACAACTTGAAATAAACCTATGGTGCGCTGTATTGAACCTTAACTGATCTGTGCAGATGAAGACACTTAGTACCTCTATAACTGTGATGGACAGATGAGATTTTGACAATTTAATTTCAAATTTTATGAGTAATATATTATTGTGAGAGAAGATTTAGTAATTGATGAAAAAATAATACAACAAAGAAGTTTAAATGATGTTGTCATTGTGAAAAAAATGTATAGCTATTGTTGTGTCATATTAGATTGCAAGATATATATTTTTATAAGTTATGATAAACAACTAGTGAATTTTAAGCAATTAATGAGGTACAACAAAATTAATTTTATAAAGTAGGTCTAATTAAAATGAAATTTAAGAAATATATATCAAATATAATGCTATAACCTTTTCAAATCATTGTAAAAAATAATTAACCAATTAAATTGCATAGTTGTATATGCATGTGTGCATGCAATGAGTTGTGTCATACATTATCCACCATAGAACTTCAACTCTTTGTTGAGTGACATAATGAAGGAAAATCGATGACCGTTGTCGGTTGCTTGATCTGAACCGTTCAAACTAAAGATTGTTGCATTTACTGCAATGTTGGTGAGTTTGAGATAATTTGATGTTCATTTGCACATCCATCCAATCGATGGAATATAGTCAAATCGTAGGGCTACAAATATTACACATTAGATCGAAGGCTATAACTGTTACAACCTAATTTTGTTTTTGTTTTTAAGGTTCCTGGTAGAAACTTGATCATTTTAAAAAAAATTAGATGTGATTTCACTGCAGATCAACCGTTGATTTGTAGTACGAAAATCAACGGTCGAAAACTCTTGACTCAGTTTGAATAGGATAAAAATGATAAAATTATATAAAAATGACCAGAGTTGCTTGATTTGTAATTATAAGACGTTAAAAACAAGTTTTATATTTTTTGAGAATTTATTCATATTTTTTTTGTACATTAATTACAATCAGGTTATGGCTACAACATCTGGACCGTACGATCTGTGATGAAGGGTTCCCAGGTACCAATGGATTGCTCCGTTTCATAGAACGCAAATGGGATAAAAATTCTCAGATTTGAACCAATTCAGAGTAGGTCCGATGCCCATCGGACCTACTTTGGTTCGATAAGTGTGATGACCAGCCGATCTGAATCAAGATTCATACGCTCCGCATCAAAATACGTGCTAGTCTATATCAATTTCCGTTCGCACAGATCTTAATGCAAATCGTATGCTGTTAGAGCTAATTGAACCTAGAAGTAGGTCCGATGGGCATGGGACCTCAGTGAAGGCGAGGAGCGCTGAGATGGAACCCTTTGATCCGCTGTTAATTCAAAGGAATTACAAGAGGTACAACTTAAGATCAACCGTATAAAGGGGTTAAGATTCACATATTAAATTTTTTTGAGATCGGAGATTTGCGCAAGGAACCGATCGAAGTGTTGGGATTTAGATGCAGCGCATGACTGAGGGTTCCGTGTTAACATCGCATTTTATATGGTGCAGAACTCCTTATAGAATCGAATGACTTAGTGTTTTTTTTTAAAACCAGTTTGGAGAACAAAGCAGCTGCACAGAGTTGTGTCCCTCCCTCGTCTCTCCACCCCCTCTCCACTCCTCAAGAAACCCGATCACTTCCCTCTTCCAAAAATCATACCCTCTTCCCGGTCGATCGCATAGTCGCCATAACGATCGGACAAAGTAGGGTCGCCTACTCTCTAATCCCCACCCCAGCCGTCCTAAAACCCTACCGCCGCACTCTTCTCAGTCGATCGGAGATCACCCCCAAACTCACTCTCTTCACAATCTGTCAATCGACGACAACCGGGTAAGTTATTCTTCTTCATTAGATTAATTTACTAGAATTGATTGATTGAATGAAAATTTGGGATTTTTTCCATTTAGGGTTTAGGGTTGATAAGCCATTATTAGTACGGATAAATGCTATGTTCAAGTTTAAATTTAGGGTTTAGATTTAGGGTTTAATTTTAAATGCTATGTTGCCGCGGTACCGGTTGGTATTCTGTTCTCTGATATGGTTCAGATCTAAAAAGGATTATGATTTTGCGAAAATCTGAAAATTTCTGAGTTTTTCTATAAATTATGTGTTACATATTTTATTTTGGGAATTGATGGAAGGAAAATGTGAATATTTTTTAGTTGTTCTTCGCTGAATTTAAAAGGGTAGGAACGGGAAGTCAATTTGGAAATGGTCCTGAAAAATTTTAACGGCAGGGCTGGATTGAAAATGTAGCACAGGTGAAGTTTTTTTAACAGCAGGACTGGATTGAAATATCAAAGTTTCCCATCAAAATTTTCAAATTATCCAATTTCAAAATTTTCATAATATCCAACTTCCCCATCTAAACACTGAAATTTCTTATTTCCCCATTGAAAGTTGAAATACTTTCTTATTTCCCCATCTATTTTACCCCTGTTCTAAAACTGAGATTTCCTTTCTCCTTCTTCACCCCAATTTGATAAAACTGCTCTTAACCTAGAAATGGTGATTTGAAAGAGAAAAACAGAGAAAGCTTCAAAAGACAAAGTAAACAAATCAGAAATTCTTTCTTTTTAAAACTCTGATATTGGCTATCAGATTTGAACAAATGAGAAATTCTCAATTTTACTGAACAATTCGAAAATCTGATCGGTACAATAGGAGAGGCACTTTATAGGAAATACATTTTGAATTGAAAGTTCCTAAAATGACTAATAATAGAAATCAATTGAATTAAGCTGCGTTATGTATGTATCAGCTGAGCAATGTCGCCTTGCCAGTCGGATAAGGATTACTTACAGTAAAATGTCTGATTTGTTACCTTGTAGTATGTTACCTTACAATATTAATGTATGTGTTAAATTCACAGGCTACATGGATAAGGACGGTGATAAAAACAAGTATGCGTTCGTGCAACGTCAAAAATCCCTGAGACTCAATCCGAGTGGCAGTCCGGGGATGACAAGTGCGGTGCAGGATCCCCTTCCACAAGTGCCTCTGCTGAAGAAATCGGCACCCCTGGCGAGTGCTCAGCCACCAGTATCCCCTCTGCCACAACTGCCACCCCTGCCACAAGTGCCTCTGCTGAAGAAACCGACCCCCTCGGTGAGTGCTCAGCCACCGGTGTCACCCCTGCCACCCCTGCCAAAAGTGCCTCTGCTGAAGAAACCGGCCCCCCCGGTGTGTGCGCAGGCACCTGTTGTGCGTGCGATAACACGGAGTGGTGCCAAGTTACTCTACATCCCAACTCCTAATAAGAGGAAAGTTCAGACCGACACCCCCACTCCCCAGTCACCGTCATCTCCATCTCAGGGGTCTGACCCGTCATCTCCACCTCAGGGGTCTGACCCGTCATCTCCACCTCAGGGGTCTGACCTGTCACCTCCTCGGGTAATGGAGGGTGATGACCCGTCACCAGCTGCCCAGCAACCGGGTTATTGTACTGACGCCGCCGCTTCCCAGCCACCGGTTCAGACGGGGAGTTGTACGGACACCCCCGCTGCTCAGCCACCGTCGTGTCCTCAGCGGGTGTCTTCCCGAGCACCTCCTTGTGCAGTGGAGGGTGTTGACCCGTCACCAATTGAGGCTGCACCAGCTACACAGCCACACACTGCCGCTGCCCAGCCACCGGTTCAGACAGGGGGAGTTGTACGGACACCCCCGCTGCCCAGCCACAGTCATCTCCTTAGGTAGTGGAGGGTGCTGACCCGTCACCGACTGAGGCCGCACCAGCTAACATACCACCAGTTCATTGTACTGACACCACCGCTTCCCATCCAGATTCGACCCGAGACTCTACCTGGGGTTCGGGGGACAATTGGGAAGGTGCTGACCAGTCAATGGATCCCACTGGAGAGCAATTTCAGGCTGGTCAGTCGAGCGCACCTCACTTTTTTGTCAGTGTTGACGATGGCAGTAGGAGGTGTCAAATGCGTCGGCCCCTTAGAGAGTGTTCAAAGGCCTTGGCAGCCTGCGGGCAAGAGCTAGCTGAGTCAGCATCTCAGGGGTCTGCTGGCCAGAGAAAAAGAAAGAGAAACAAGAATAAAAGCAAAGACCGTTGTGGGCGGGGACTTGCAAAGATTCGTGACCCTGCGCCACCAGCAGATAGACCAGAACTGCTGGTTGTGGGTGACGGGGAATTCACGTCCAGTCCCATGTGCACAAAGGTGATCACCACAATACGGCTCCTGACTTTGGAGAACTTGCCCGGACCGTTTAGGTCGTACAAGATGTTTCCTACGAAAGCGAGGCTGGTAATCCTAGAACACTTCATGCAGAGGTATTCGTGGGGGCTTGAGGAAGACATCAAGCGTTGTCTTGATGTATTTGAAACAATAGCAGCAGAAGCATATCAGCGTGAACTAACAGAAACAAGGGCCGCGTGTAAGAAGAAATATGGAGAGGATAAGCAGGTGTGGAAAGATCATCCTCCAAAATGGTGCAAGAATGTAGAAGCATGGAAGGGCTTGTGCGATATTTGGTCCACTCCAAAATGGGACCAAATATCGACCACCAACCGAGAAAACAGAATAAAAACACGTAATGTGGTATACCATGTGGCGGGATCCAAGAGTTCGTACCGACACAAGCAAGCAATGGTAAGATAACTAATTTCAGTAACTTAGTTCTATTTCTAAATTTTATTCATTTACTAACACTGACATCAATAACATTTCGACAAATTTCAGATATCCGAGAAGGGTCAGTCAGTGGGATTGCTGGATATTTTTGACCGAACACACACGAGGAATTCACCAGCTGGAAGGATGTACGTCAACACGCGGGCACGAGATGTGGCGGTAAACCCCCTCACTTTGTCACTCTTTATTTGTACTATAAATAAGTGATGAAGTTCATGCAAATAATAGTGTAAGTTTGAAGCTTAGGGATTCCAATAAGACGTGTCAATACCAACCGGAAAAAAATATGTCCAATTATAATATATTTGTACACAATGTAGGAAAGCTTCAAAGATATTAAGGGTTCGGATGGTGATAAAAAGGAAGATCATGAACTGTGGGAGGAAGTTGTCAAAGGAGAGGATAAGCGAGGCCGGCTATTCGGCTTCGGAAACAAGTCAAGGACGAGCAAAGCCACCCGAGTGTTGGAGACAGTGGAGGCTTCGTTCGATAACCCTACCAAGAGCACCGCCACCTCAGCTGACTCAGAACCGAGGAAATACACAAGGGATGAGGTGGCGGACTTACTAGCAGCTGAGCGCGGGGAGTTTGCTTCTTCGTTAGAGGCTCAAGAGAAGCGCCACAAATCTGAAATAGACGAGATTCTAAAACACAATCTGTACATAAGAGAGTGTTTTGGACATCTATTCAATGCTCAAGGACTGAAACCTCCACCGTTTAATGTAAGGCCATTTCTGCAACTCACAATTATTTAATATGTTAATGCAAAGCCACTTTCAAGCAACACATGGCCTATTCCTATTTTTCTTTGTTTTATAGGGGTCACAGAGTGCTGGCACTTCTGTTGGGGGGCATAACGAAGGGGAAAAAACTGCTCAACCACCAACAAACAGTTCTGGAGGGGGAGGGAGCCCTCAACCAACTATGACCAATTCTGCTCGTGGGAAAGAACCAACTCCCTAAAAGTTTTGAGGCAGCTTGTAAAAAATCTGCCTTAACTTTGACCTGATTTGAGGAAATTGTAATAGAACAATATAACTAATTGATGATATGAATTGTTAAAAGTAGGATGTGTTTATCTATTAACTTAGGATGTGTTTTCATGAACTTGTGTTATGTTCAAATACTAGGTGAACTTATGTTGTGTTTTCATTAAATTCTCAGTGATTTCCTCGAATAGTGTTTTCATGAAATTGTGTTATGTGTATCTAAAAACGTAGGATGTGTTTTTATCTATCAACTTAGGATGTACTATGGCTTTCTTGAAGTTGTGCTAATGATAAGAATGGGTGTTATGGGTGGTAAAGTGCCATCTATTAAACTTGCAAATTATGCGTACAATCTGGGTACGCCACAAAAAACAGGAGTTCCTCAAGAAATAGTCACCATTATTTCCGTTGGTATAGCGACAGAAATAACATCCCTCCGCATTAACCTAGATCAAGCAGAGCTGCCTCCTTTGCGCAAGCCCCGAGCCACCTCGGAATAACAAGTCACCTCCTTTTTGAAATACCAGGTGAGCTCTCTCGCCTTGTGAGCTCTCTCACCATCTCCGTTTTGAAGTCCATCGCCAACTCCCATAGCTGCAACTTTTTTTCGGAATCTTTCCCCCGTTTTTTTGAACTGTCCCTATCCTCTCATTAATTGGAGCTCCATTCACCTTCCCCCGTCAGATCACTGCCCTGGGCCCTCTAGATTAGTCGTTTGTATTCTCTACTGGTATTCCTCTTTCTCCTTATTTATGTTATCTATGCTATTGTCATTAATTAGGTGTATTCCTACTGGTATTCCTCATTATTCTCTACTGGTATTCCTCTATTTCTGTCGTTCGAACTCTGACAGTGCAATGGCCATTACTCAAAACCTGTCATAAAAAGGTAGCCCCCAAGGTTGAAAAATTCAAAAATTGTATGGGCTGATAGAGCATGATATGCCAAGTGTTTCTTTTATATGTTGCATATTTATTGTAATTCTTAGACTTGGTTAATCATATGTTGAATCTCATACCAGCAGAAAACAGGAACTACACAGTGCATTGTATTGTCAACAAAACTGAGTTGGAATACATCATACTAAAATGGCCACTGATCAGGGATGGATGTACAGACATCATATTGATGGAAGTATTCAACCCGATTTCATCGCAGGCGTGACTGAATTTATAGAAACAGTTTTGTCGAAACCCTCGGTTGTGAGTGTCGATGTTAATGGAAGGCAATGCATACCGTGTTTGTGTCAAAGATGTGACAACCTCTTCACCAAAGATGTGGAAACCGTCGAACTACACCTCTTTTAATTAGGATTTTGCAACCTATATCAAGTGTGGTACAAATACGGGGAGCCACATCCAGGAGCGATGCCACAAAGTCCACCGATGAGCAATGCCACTGATCAAATGGGTGACATGGTAAGGGATGCCGCTGGTCCGGAATTCGATTGGAATGATGTACAACCTGCTGGAGCTGCTAAAAAATTCTTCAATATGATGCAATCATCCAATACACCGCTTTGGAAAGTTAACTCGACGGGTGAACTGAAATGCGAGACACACACCGTCTTGTCGGTGGTGACACATGCCATAGCTTTGAAGTCGGAACACCAATTGAGCCAAAAATGTTTTGATGATATCATGGGTCTAATTAAAAGCACCCTTCCTTCGGCTGAACGAATGCCGGAAAATTTCTACCAATCCAAGCGCATGGTTGAAGAATTGGGCATGGATCATCAAAAAATAGATGTATGCCCAAATTTTTGTATGCTATATTACAAAGGAGCTAATAAGAAAAAGACACGGTGTGATGTTTGTGGCGAATCAAGATATAAGTCTTCCGGACCCAACAAGAAGGCAAAACCCGTTTCAAAAAAGATACTCCGTTATCTACCTATCACACCTCGATTGCAAAGGATGTACATGTCCGCCAAATCGGCCCACACTATGAGGTGGCACAAGGAGGGTGTGTGGGTCAAACCTGGGTTTATGGTGCACCCGGCGGATGGCGAGGCATGGAAACATTTCTCTCGCAAACATGCCACCTTCGCGGAAGAGGTGAGAAATGTTTGGTTAGGGCTAACCACGGATGGATTCATGCCCTTCAACTCGAGTGCGGCTCCATATTCATGCTGGCCGGTCTTTGTTTTTCCGTATAACCTACCACCTGGCATGATAATGAAAGAAGATAGCATGTTCCTCGCGCTTGTAATCCCGGGACCAAAGCATCCTGGTCGGGACATCGACATTCTTCTCGAACCTTTAATCGACGAATTGAAAAAATTGTGGTTACATGGAGAGATGACATGGGATGGTTATAAAAGAGAAAATTTCGAGATGCATGCATCACTACTTTGGACGGTGAGTGATTACCCGGCTTATGAGATGCTATGTGGGTGGGGTACCAAAGGCCGGTTGGGATGTTTTTATTGCATGGAAAAGACAAAGGCCTTTCAACTCGCCTATGGTGGAAAAGCATCTTGGTTCGACTGTCATAGATGCTTCCTGCCTCCGGACCACCCATTCCGTCTTGATACGAAGAATTTCATAAAAGATAGAGTCGAGACTGATGGACCACCACCCAGATTGACGGGAGAGCAGTTGCTCAATATAGTGGCTTTGATCTCAGATATTGAATGGGGTAAAAATTCAGGACCACGACAAATCTCGGGATATGGTGACACACATCATTAGCAAAAAAAGAGTATTTTCTGGAGTTTACCCTATTGGAAAGATAATTTGTTGCAACACAATTTGGACATGATGCATTTGGAGAAAATTTTCACAGAAAATTTGTTATACACGCTTTTAAACATGGGTGGAAGAACCAAGGATAATGAAAAAGCTAGAAAGGATTTGGCTCTTTATTGTGATCGTCCCAACCAGCACCTCACTCCGTCCCAACCAGCACCTCACTCCGTCCCAACCCAATCCGGGAAAGTTCAAAAAACCAAAGGCACCATTCGCACTCGATCCGGATCAAAGGAGGGTTGTTTTAACATGGCTCAAGAAGGTAAGGTTCCCTAATGGCTACGCATCGAATTGGGATAGGTGTGTTAACCTAACCACTTGCACCCTCACCGGTCTAAAAAGTCATGATTTACATGTGTTTATGGAGCGTCTTCTCCCCGTTGCATTTCGAGACTTCGTCCCGGATCCCGTATGGGATGTTTTGTGTGAGATTTCATCATTCTTTAGAGAGATTTGTGCCAAGGAGCTTGATACATCTCGTTTGGAGAAATTAGAAGCGGATATTATCGTCACAATGTGCAAGGCGGAAAATTTTTTCCCACCGGGCTTCTTCGATTCAATGGAGCATCTTGTGGTGCATGTAGCATACGAGGCTAGAATGGGTGGGCCTGTAGGGTCTCGATGGATGTATCCATGTGAAATGTTTGTTTTTTATTCAAAATAAAAAACCACTTAGCTTACATATTTCTTCTACTACTAAACTATACTAAGACATGTACCAAATAACTCTAAAACATTGATGCAATTACAAACGCAACAAAGAACAGAGGATGAGAGTCACGAACAAGGCACAAGTTGAGGGTTCAATTGTCGAGGCGACAATTGCCAAAGAAATTGGTACATTTTCCTCCCACTATTTTGCAGACAAATCTAACATAGAGTCTTCGGAGGTACATTTATCGATATTAGATACTCCGGGCCATACCATAGGCAGGGAAAGACGAAGGCCTCTCAGTGACAAGGATTGGAAGGCTGCACACACCTATGTCGTCCTTAACTGTCCAGAGATCTCCGAGAAGTACATGGGGTACAATCTTTATAAATTATTTCCTTTTAATGTTCTGAAAGGTACCTACTATAAAACCTACCAACATCTAATTTCTTTATATGTTGGAATGTGTAGAGAGTTTGATACATGCATGCTCAACTCTGGAGTAGCCACAAGCCCACATGATTTGCCAAAAGTTCGTCAAGATGGGTTCGCGGATTGGTTACGGAAAAAAATACTAAATTTCCGCGAAGATTGCAATGACTACATACGAATGGTAGGAGTCACACCTAGCAAACAAGCATACTTCTATGATGGGTACGAAGTCAACGGTTATCGATTTCACACACAAACATATGGGCAAAACAAGGCTACTCAAAGTAGCGGTGTTTGCATCAAAGGAGAGATATCGGACAATGACATACCAACCGACTACTATGGTGTTCTCCAAGAGGTCATTGAGCTAGTATATGATGCTCACAAGGTAGCTATTTTTAGGTGTGATTGGTTCGACATAGTAAACGGTGTAAGGGTAGACCAAGAACATGGAATTGTTGAGGTTAACCATACTTCTCGCCTTGCAACTTATGAGCCGTTTGTATTAGCTGCTCAAGCTACCCAAGTGTGTTACCTACCTTATGCATCGGAGAAAGCAGATAGACGCCCATGGTGGGTGGCGATGAAAACAAGCCCGAAATCAAGGTTTCGTGACGAGAGTGCCAATGCAAACATTGAATTTTACCAAGAGGAAAGCCCGGATAATCCAATCACGGCCCCAAATAGACGAGATTTTGAT
Organism: Carex kokanica; assembly: GCA_025461125.1. NCBI lineage: Eukaryota > Viridiplantae > Streptophyta > Magnoliopsida > Poales > Cyperaceae > Carex > Carex kokanica. The sequence goes on from JAJGRX010001393.1 coordinate 1,234,595, forward strand.
TGGGATGGAATGGTCCTTGGAGCGGCCGAGTTCGAACTAGTGGATGATCCAACTTCAATTCCGCCAACAACATCAAATGCACCGCAATCAATGGCGAGGGACGGAAATGATGAAGGTCATGACATGGAGCGAGAGTACCACAATGATGAAGAAGATCCATGGGAATCCGATTATTCGGAGCAATCCGATCAAGAATATTAATTGGTTAAGAAATACATGTATGTGTTACCTTTTGCATTAGAATTTACTTTACATTCTATTTTTGTTGTTTTATTCTAGGGAATTGGGACACCAATATTGAGTTGGTAGTGTTCAACATGATTAATTAGTTGTTGGAATTTTATTCTAATTTTACTTGCACTCATTTGCAGGAGTCCACAAGAGGCTGGCTGCTGCCACAATGTTTTATGCTAATTTTATTCACATTCAACTCAATATTGCTTGCTGCTACAATGTTTTGTATTAAAATTTCATATATTGTCTTATTCCAAGGGAGATCTAAAATATTGCTTGCTGCTGCTGTGATTTATTGTCTTATTTCATATTTTGCTTGCTGCTGTGATTCATTCATTTATACAATTCAGAGGGAGATCTAAAATATACAGAAATGTTCCTGTCTCTAGGACTAAACATTTCCAAGGGCCAGCCCATGGAAATATTATGTCCAACCATAAAATAATATAAACTGTATCAATAAAACATTTTCATGCGTGTTTGGCCCGGTATTTCCATGAACCTTCACTACAAAATAATATTTACAGAAAAAACAAAACATTTCCAAGGGCCAGCCCTTGGAAATAGTATGTCCATCTTGTTCAGACTTATTTCCATGCGCAACTGGTTAAGTATTTCCATGCACCTTCAATAAAATATAATATTTGGTCAGTTTAGCGGGTCGCTGGTCATGCGAAACTTTTTCCAAGGGCGAAAATGATTCATTTCCATGGACACACAGAAAATATTTCCATGCGATACCTTTTCCAAAGGCCTCCCTTTGGAAAAGGTTTACGGTGTCAGAAAGGTGTCAGAATAGCCCATTTTATTTCCATGGACCCTTCAATCGCTTGGAAATGCGTTTCCGCCCCTTGGTAAAAACGGAAATTCTAGTAGTGGTAAGTCGACCACCTATGGATAATAATTGTCCCTTCCAATGTTGTAATCTATTATCAATCTTATCTACAAAAATTGCCAATCTTCCATACTTAATTTGTGATTTTTGAGTGGTAATTCTAGATATTTGAAGGGAAATACTCCTACTTTACATTGGAAAGTATCCACAAATTGAACTCCATCGGTGTGAAGTGGGTATAATTTAGTTTTGAGTAAATTCATAGTAATACCCGAGAGAGCTTCAAAACTTTTCATACCCCACCATGCTGATGACACGTTATGGTGATTAGCTTGCAAAAAGAGTATGGTGTCATCAGCATAATGACAATTTGTTATGGCTTTACCGTCTAAACAAGGAGGTCCTAAACTTATAATTTTATTGGCCTGTCGAAAAAAAAAAAAAAAAAAAAAACATAGTGCATTGTGGAACTCATCAAAGTGCTTGGGTGTTTTATAAAAGGGCAAAGTTAATGTGTGATTGATCAGGAAACAAGCAATTCATTCTTTTAACAGGTAATAGTATTCTCTATGCATATATTAGGATTGTCCATTGGATTTTTTCGGAATAAATTAAATTTTTACAATGATATTTTTTGTAAACCGTATCCATATGTATATGCTAAATACATATCCGACTATGTATCCACATCCATCAAATTTTTGTAACCGAATTCGTATTCAGATCCGTGTCCATCAAGTATCCGGATACGGATTCGGATCAAATAATATCTGATCCATTATACTCCCAATTAATATGTTCTCTTTAATGAGAAAAAAAAAATCAGAAAATATGAGTCTTTCAATCATAAAGAATAAGAAAAGAAAATAGACTTAAGTTGATGAAATTATTGATAATGTGAAATAGATCAAAGGATTTAAATCTTTTTTTTTATTTTTTAAAAAGCATATATTACGGTGACACTCGATATAACGTTCTGAAGCAGTCTTATTTATACCGGATCGGACCGATTACAGTAACAAATCAGATCCGGATAGATTTTTGGTTTGGTTAATTTAGAGGATAGTTTATGTTGTTATTGAAGCCCTCAAAACCGAGTTATTTGACAGGATTTCAATAAGAAACTGGTAACTGGTCTGGACAAATATCCCTGTTTAAAAGGTTTGAAGCTCCCTTTGTTTTCTCCTTCGATCCTCATCGGAATTGTCCCTTTTCAATTTGTGAGGATCGAAATCCTCATGCTTTGTGTGAAATTGTACAGAGATTTGTTTGTCCTAATTTTCTTCACTCCTCCGATCTCGTTCGATCGTCAAAGAAAGCTTTGAAGTTCATTCTCCAAATTATGGTGGTAAATAAAAGTCCGGTTTCTTAATGTTTTCATAAATTCAAAATTTTAGCCATTACTTTGCTCATTCCCCATTAGGGCTGCAAATGAACCGAACCGAATCGAACTTACTCTCAGTTTGAGTTTGGTTTGAATTAATTTCGAACTAGGTTTGGTTTGAATTAATTTCGAACGAACTCAATTTCGGACGAACCCAATTTCGAACCGAATTTTTTACGAACTCAATTTCAAACCTTTACGAACTTTGTTACGACTTACGATTTATGACTTCTGACTGGGCCATAGTGCGAAATTACAGCACTTCAATAAAAACTCAAGTATTCAAAGCACAATTTAAATAAAACCCAAATATCAATAGAAGTACAATTTAAATAAAAACTCAAGCACTCCAAAGTATTCAAAATACAATTTAAATAAAACCCAAATATCAATAGAAGTACAATTTAAATAAAAACTCAAGCACTCCAAAATTAATTACAACCAAATACCACACTCAGTTTGAATGTACGCAACAGGGGATTTGGGCGAGAGAGGAGTCTTTGTTGTGAGAGGCCACCAGAGAGAGAGAAGACGTGAGGGAGATTATTTTGGTACTTAGCGGGAGAGAAATTTGGGCGAGCGGTTTTGGCGTAAATTAGCGGGAAGAGAGAAAAAAATTGGAGGCAGTGGCGGAAAAAATAGCGGGTTAATTGGTTGAATGGAAAGGGAGCGAATTGATGACATGGAAGAGATCTAGACGTTGGTAAGAGGATAGATCTAAGGGTGTGAAATTATTGAGGTGATCGGATTGCAGGATTTGTGGGGTCACTCGCTTAGTTAATATTTTATTTAATATTTTATTGAGTGAGTCTAAAAGTGCATTGCAGTGATACAAAATAAAATTAGGCAGCAAATAATTTGGAAAAAATAAAAATATATATTTTCAAACTTTTTACATTTTTTTTACTTTTTGCATGTTTTTTTTATTTTTTTATTTTTATCAAATAAATAAGTATTTTTTGCATTTTTTGAATTTTTTTTACAGCAATACATATAATTTTTTTTTCTAAATGAATAGCTGATCAATAACAACATTTTTTTCATTTTTTAGACATATAAAAGAAATATTGTACCTTGATCATTTTTTTGACAGCAATACATTTTTTTTTGCATTTTTTGGCATTTTTTTGGCATTTTTTGCATTTATTTTCGGACCATTCGTTTTACCGCGGGAATTCAATGGTTGATCTGCAACAAAATCACTCCAAATCTGATCTAGAATGATCAAGGTGCAATATTGAACGTAACCAACATAAAAGTTCGGAAGTTTTATTATGTATGAGCTTTGATCCAACACGAAATGTTTATGACCATACAATGCTTCAATTTTCGATCAACTAGATGGATGGGCAAATCAAAACAAAATTTTATCAAACTTTCATGGAATATGATAAATGCAGTGCTCTTTGATTTCAACGGTCCCATGGAATATGATAAATTTTATCAAACTTTCGTGCGCCTTCATTAACTCACAAGACAAGAGTTTATGTCTCATGAAACATATACTCTTGCTTTCTAAGTTAATGAAGGCGCACGTAAACATGTCATCCGTTGACCAATCGGGGCCGTTGAAATAAAAGAGCATTGCATTTATCGTCTTCCATGAAAGTTGGATAAAATTTTGTTTTCATTTACCCATCCATCTAGTTGATCGAAAATTGAAGCATCGTATGGCCATAAACATTTCGTGTTGGATCAAAGCTCATACATAATAAAACTTCCGAACTTTTCTGTTGGTTATGTTCAATATTGTACCTTGATCATTCTAGATCAGATTTGGAATGATTTTGTTGTAGATCGACCGTTGAATTCCCGCGGTAAAACGAACAGTCCGAAATAAATGTAAAAAATGCCAAAAAATGTATTGCTTTCAAAAAAATGATAAAGGTACAATATTTATTTTATTTATTTATTATTATTTAATAGTTCTTAAAGCTGAAATTAATTGAACAAATTTAGCAAATTAATAATAACTTTATCAAAACAAAGAAAAAAAATGAGAGAGTTGAGACTGGATTATCCGAAAAACTCAGAATCCTACCATAAAAAGCAAAATTTCTGGTATAAACATGTGAATTTTTTTATTTGAGCTTGTAATTGGACCGAGCTTTCTGTTTCAGAAGTCAGAATTCAAAGCAATTATGGACTGGACGGCTTATATTTTCATCAGTGAACATAAGTTATCAGCAGAAATTAACGGTTCACGTTTGAGTTAATTGCGAACTAAATTTGGTTTGCGAACCTATTTCGAACGAACTAGGTCCAGTTTGAGTTTGGTTTGAATTAATTTCGAACTAAGTTTGGTTTGAAATAATTTCGAACGAACTCAATTTCGAATCGAATTTTTTCCGAACTTTTTCGAATCAAACTCGAATCGAATTACGAACTACGAATTTTTTGTGCAGCCCTAGCTATTCCCCATGCTTGTTTACCACATGTATTATTTTTTAATTTTTTGAAGGTTCACATCACATGTCATATAAAAGTTGGAATTATTAATTACCACGAGGGACCTAACCTTACATGATTTTCCCATTGTCGGTTGTCGATCGGATTGCCAGCCTAGTTGTTCTGTTTCCTTCAATTAAAATATGGCAATGCGATACGCATGAAAGGCTTTCAATATTGTTTAGAACAGGGCAACGTTGCATCAATTAATCTTTTAAGTAATTTCATACTAGTGGAATGGACTTTTGCCTTTTAAAAAAATAATCAAGTGATTTTCTACCTATCTAAAAAAATAGTAAAGAAATTCTAAAAAATATAAAATTTGGTTTGCAAGTACACAAAGTGGATATATCACCTCAAAAGAACTCACTCTGGTTCTGCATTTCTTTTTTTCTGATTTTTCTTGTCTATTTTTGTAAAATGAGGTCAGTTGTAATGGTTTTATGCGCTGATACAGATGCTATATGTATTCTTATGTACTGATACAAAACTAATGTACATAATTGGTTTGTCTACGGGCTTTTAACCAACACAGAATTAATAGAACCCACTCTAAATCCCATATAACGGTGTAATAAATCAAATTGCATCTGTATTCGTTTTTAATTATTGGGATACAAATTTTAATTTGAATTTGACTGTGTAGAACACTTATAAGTCAGGTCAAATTTCAAAATATTTATCCTTCTAAATTAAAAAAAAAAATTGTCAATAAATTGGGTAAAATGAGTACTTTAAAAGTTTTAATAGAATAGTCAATAAATTGGGTAAATTTGAGAGTTTTTGAAATTTAGAAGGGTTAATATGATATTATGAATTTTAGGGGGAGGAATACGTAATTTTGAGGATTTTTAGGGGTATACATGAAATTACCCCCAGAAAATATGTCCCAAGTAAACTTTCCTAATACACCAAAAATCAACATATATTCAAGGTCTACAACTTATAATATAACAGGTTCCTTGTGAAGTTTTACAAAGGCTAATGGAAATTATTGGAATTAAACCAAATAATCTTGTTAGTTCCTATACCTTGCCTCTTGCCATTAGCCTTTGTAATTTCCATTAGCCTTATATACATGATGTATACAGGAACTAACAAGATTATTTGGAAACTAACATTTGTTCACCTCATAAAACCTTTGTAAAACCTCATCAAGAACCAAGGTATACATGATGTAAAACCTCAAATGCTCTTTTATTTTAATACCATGAGCAAGGTATACAAGAGACAAATACCAAGTAAGCCTTATATATGATGTATTTGCCTAAAGGCTCTTTTATTTTAATAAAGTGCTCTTGCCTCTCGATGTTAAAAAAAAAAAACATCTCTTAATTTTCACTAAACAAAACATCAAAACCAAATAACTATTAGACTAATTAGTTACCATTATTTGTAAATTAATAAATTTCTGAAAGATCTCATAATACCTATTGCTTGACAACAAAAAGTATAGTACTTCAAATCAATGGTCTAATAAAACTTGGCACCAATACTCAGAAACAGCAAAACAGAACTAATACACCTGGAAAGTTAAGTTTATAGATGATTAAAAATTAATCCTCTTCTAAATTAATTGCGTCCTTGAACTTGCCATACAAGATCTTCTTGAGCTCAGTCATTTGTGCGAGAATAGTTTCCTTCTCTTCCTCCAGCCTCTCTAACTTTTTGTCTGCCTCTTCCTTCATGGTCTCTAGCCGACTTTCAACTTCATCTTTCGGCATGTGCGTAAAGATCTCGCCAACTTGAAATCTGACAACATCCTCATCTGATAATATCAGTTCGTTACCAGCATCCTCTAGGCTTTCATTTGCTTCCTGAAATTAGACAAAATGGAAGAAGTTGCCCTCAGGCTATTTCAAACTCTGCAAAATAAAAAATTCCCCTGGAAGAAGAAACATTATCCATATGGTTTAGCATTTTAGAACATGACGACATTATGTCTGCTCATATGAAAACTGACTATATCCTTCATGCCCTTGCTTTTGTATTTTCTATAAAGAAAAGAATAATAGAGCCCCAAATTCCTCTCCTGGAAGTTTCAAGTTATTTAATTGAGGAAGAAGAGATGATATTCCCATGTTTTTCTAAGTGAATATGAGAGGTAAGTGCTATTTATATTTCTTAATGCAAGGTGAGTTGGAAGGGTACAACAAAAAGTGCAATAGCTTTCTCATCTCTCCAATATACCATTTGTAAGCCAATACAATCTATTCTCTTCAATTTTTGTACCTCAAACTGGTAATTTTAAGATAGCCACAGAAAAAAAAAATCAATATCCTAACAGCGGCTAGATTAGACAGTGGTAAACTAGTAATTTGCAAGGCCCATTACATAGGGACAACTAGAATCAGTCTCTGATAGTAAACCCTATAACTGAAAGTGTGCTAAATGCCTAATTTCAGTATTAAAATGTCAGATTTCAATACAACCCTTACCAGTCATATCTAATACAAAGGCAAGTAACATCATCATATTTTCGCATATGCAACATTTTTTTTCTAGCTCAAATAGCCCATGTAGTAGTTATGAAACAACAGATTATCTGAACTATGACTGATATGCAAAGCAAAAATGTAATTAAAACTCTAGTAGCTGATGCCTGGGTTGCTATCAAGTCTGATCCCGGACTCCTTGAAATCCAGTTGCATTTAAGATAATAATACACTGAAAGAGGCCTACCACTCTTAAATTCATTCCATAATTAGTTGCATTAACATAATTGAGAAATTTTTCACTATAACAAAACCATTAAAAGGGGGGCGAAAGATAAAATTCAAAGAATCAGAATGAGATTTTACCTTAGCGAGCTTGATCTCCTCCTCGAGCTCGTGAAATCGATTGTTCAACCGCCCAAATTTGTTTATATTTTGCTGATCTTCCCAGGTGACCTGCGCCTCCGTCCCCTCTCCCTTTCACAGCGAAGAAAAAAAACATAACAAGTTCATCAGCAAAGAAGCGCGAAAAATAGAGAAATCCGAGAATTTCATTGGGTTTGACTTTCTAGGGTTTAGTCGGGAGTATTACCTGTTGCATCTTCTATTCTTCTTTCAATTTGTTGAGATTTTCCCTTTTCCTCTGCAACTTCAACTGAGAAACGAGACGACAAGTCGGGAACTGAGTATAGGTCGTAGAGGTAGAGATCGGGGTTAACCAGCTCAAATCTCTATTGTAAAAAACAACATGATAATTAATTATCAGGTAGATTTGGGTTGTGTGATTAAAATCGGACGGTTTGTATTAATTTAAATTAGCTAGTCAATTATTGGGTAGTCCAAGCTCTTCGGTCAGACTTTATTAAGACCGTAGGATATAAATCGAACAGCCTAGATCTGCCCTGGAGATTCTAATTTGTTATCGCTAAACTGGGGAAGAGGTTTTGCTAGCATAGCTGTAGGCCATTGGGCCGGATCCGTGTAGTTCGTCCGGCCCATTATTTTTATGTTAATTGGGCGATTTTGTGTAGACAATTTTATAAAAAAAAAACAATTGGTTACAACTTTACATAAATTTGCTATTATGATATTACTGCTAGTCTGCTACCCATACAATGTTTGAGGTAATTCTGACAATTAAATTTATATAAAGTTTTAGTATTATAAATTCTGAATTTGGGAACACTCAAAAAATAAAAGTTGTAAGATTTTTGTAAGCTTTTAAAAAATATTAATTCATCTGAATCCGAAATAGTATAACAAATTTATAATAAAAATATTGAATGATTTCCAAATTATCCACAACAATTATGTTTGGATTATCATTTACCATTATGATATTCTGAATGACTATTTTGAAGCATGAGTCGTTTACCGTCATAAGGCAAAATTTACCAACATAGCTTGGATGTGAATTGCCAATCAATTATAAAATAATTATATGTGAATAATGTTATAATTATATTTTTAATTTTTTTTTATTATTATGATGTATTTTGTTTGTACATGAAAATTATTTTAGATCATTCAAATAAAAATTAGTATAACCAAATTATAGTTAAAATACAAACTGGTGTTAGTAATTTATGGAAACTCATTTAAAATGGATCTTGCATTGGCGTTTTCTATTACAAATTGAGAAAAAGAAATTTCTAGGTCACTTGTTTTTGGTGTAGTAATATTTCACAATCTCTCTTAGTCACAAATGGCAAATCTTACTTTTTTTTTATCAAATAATATTATATTTTATGGGTACATAAGCGAAATATATATGAAGAACAACTAACCCTTTTCTTTGAATAAAGACGTCGTAGTTTTGAATTGGAGTCATTGTAAGTAAACCAAAACAAGTTTCTTCACGGGATCCTCAGTTCACATTTACTTGTCATTAATTTAAGGCCATAGAGTAGGGTCCGGATCCCCTAAAGTAACTCAATTTTTGGGTTTTGGATATGGACTGTCCGATTCGAATTCATTGTTTGGAATCGTTTCGGAATTCGAATCAGTCGCTCGGAATGTGTGCGCTCTACTTCGGAATGAATTGTCGCAGATTCAAATCTGACGGTGCCGATCCAAAACCCAAAAATTGAGTTATATCATAATTCCATAGTAGGGGTCGGACATGCACGAAATTTTGGTATAACTATAACAGAGCTAGTTTTACTTATGCAGCATACTATCAATAGATACAAAATTAAGAAATATGTGACTAGTACACTGTATGAAGGTAAACCAACTCTGTCAATATATTTGCACCAAATTCTGCCTATTATTATATAGTTAGCATACCATAACCTTATTTCGCTTTCCATATTGACTGGCCTAATTGATTAGTGTCATTAACTAATTCTTAATTTATTAGCATAATCTTTTATTGTTAGTTTGTACCCATGAATGACACTATTTAATTAATTTCAAGTTGAACTAATAGACCATGACAAAAGACAAATTAAAGTTCAAGGATGTGATTATTTCACCAATAATGGATTATTCTATTTTTGTTCCTTTTTTAAATATAATGAGTTATTATTTGGGACTTATCTGTGTAAAGCTCTGTGCTTTCTTTCTATCTCTGTTTTTCAAATTAAGTTGCTCTTCACCAATACAGCAAAAGAAAGATATGTACACCATATTTACCTTGATCTTGTCACTCACAATTGGTTTTTCTCCAATTTTATGTGCCGCAGCTACAAGCAGCAATCTCCTTCTCAGAGGATCTTCTCTCTCAGTAGAGGATTCCTCAGATGTCCTTGTCTCTCTAAACGGCACCTTCTCATGCGGCTTTCACCAAGTCGGCATCAACTCCTTCACCTTCTCAATTTGGTTTTCAAAATCATATAACAAAACCATCGCTTGGAGCGCAAACCGCAACAGCCCCATCAATGGCAAAGGATCCCTGGTTCTGTTTCGCAAGGATGGGAATATGGTACTAATGGATTATGACGGGGAGGTTGTTTGGAGCACCGGCACAAGTGGATCCGATGCAAATCATGCTGAGCTATTGGAAAATGGAAATCTTGTTATTATGAATAATGGTGGCAAATATCTCTGGCAAAGTTTCCATAATCCTACCGATACGTTGTTACCCGGTCAACCATTAACTTGTAACACAAAACTCGTATCGGCAAACATATCTCTAATATCTTTGAGTCATTATGTTTGTCGGTATAGTGATGATGGCATGCTATCGCTGTTTTACGAAGATGCGCAGCTTTCTGAAATCTATTGGCCATTTCCTGGTAATAGTTCATGGGATAACAATAGATGGTTAACGTCTAATAGCACCCGATATGGGGTCCTTAATGACCATGGGTATTTCAAATCAAGTGATAATCTCACAATTTATGCTTCCGATTTTGATGTAGAGGGGATTAAAAGAAGGCTAACACTAGACTATGATGGCAATTTAAGGCTGTATAGTTTAGATGAGAGAAGCGGTAGTTGGTCTGTTTCATGGCAAGCCTTTTCTACAATGTGCGTAGTTCATGGGTTATGCGGTAAGAGTGGGATTTGTGTGTATTCACCGAAGCCATCCTGTTCGTGCCCGCCGGGCTATGAGATGAGAGATTTGAGCGATTGGAGTAAAGGTTGCAAGCCCATGTTTAGTTTTAGTTGTGCCGAAATGAAACTAGTAATGCTTCCACAAACCGACTTTTGGGGTTCCGACTATTACTTTACTAAGAATATTTCTGTTGACGATTGTATAATGAAATGCATCAGAGATTGCTCGTGTGTCGGTTTACAGTACATGAAATCAGGTCGGTCATGTAACCTCAAATCTTCGCTTAATAATGGCAACACCTATCCCGGCCACTGGGGTACTATATATCTCAAAGTTCCTGTGACTATGAAGATGCTGGGAAGTTCCATACCACAATCAGGGCTTGAAGTACCCGAGGTGCGCAATCCATCATGTAATGCGAGTCATGATGTTACAGAACATATCTCCAAAACAATCACAAAAAGCCAGGGAAGTGCAGTATTTCTATTTTTGTTCAGTTTTGCTTTGGCAATTTTGATCATAGAGGTTCTGCTTATTACTTTAGGATGGTTCTTTATGTTTAGAAAGGAGGTCGGACCAATTGAAGCTTTGAATGGCTACAAGGAAATGACCAATCATTTTCGGAAGTACACTTACAAAGAATTGGTGAAGGCAACTAAGAATTTCAAATATGAGATTGGTAGGGGAGGATCTGGAATTGTTTACAAGGGAATTTTAGACGACGACAGAGTGGTAGCTGTCAAAAAATTGGATGTTGTGACACAAGGAGAAGAAGAGTTCCAAGCCGAACTAAGCATCATAGGTCGCATAAACCATAAAAACCTCGTACAAGTCTGTGGTTCTTGCTCTAAAGGCCGATACAGGATCTTGGTTTCTGAGTACGTAGAGAACGGGTCATTGTATAAATTCCTTTTTGATGTGGCGCAAGATGGTAACATTTTTTTGGGTTGGCACGAAAGATACAAGATCGCAGCTGGAGTTGCAAAAGGGTTGGCATATCTTCACCACGAGTGCCTTGAATGGGTTCTGCACTGTGATGTAAAACCCGAGAACATACTACTAGATGCCGATCTCGAGCCGAAAATAGCAGACTTTGGTTTGGCCAAGTTGTTGCATAGGGGCAGTCCCAACACCGAGATGTCACAAATCCGAGGCACGAGGGGATACATTGCTCCCGAATGGGCATTCAATCTTCCAATAACAGCGAAAGCTGATGTCTATAGTTTCGGTGTTGTGCTTCTCGAGCTTGTCACCGGCGTGTGTGTTTCAAATGTGGCAACAGAAGGGGATGAGATAGATGTTTTTATGAGAGATCTCATCGAGACAGCAAAGCGTAAATCAAATGTAGATGAACCGAATTGGGTTTTGGGTTTTGTGGATACCCGATTAGAGATGAATTTTGACTGCTCACAGGCAGCGGCAATGGTGAAGTTGGCAGTCTCTTGCATAGAAGAGGAGCACAGCAAGAGGCCAAGCATGAGCGATGCATTACTGATTCTCCTTTCCTTAAATTAGCAAAGTATATTTTAGCTATATGTACTACTTAATTAATTTCTGTACCTACAAGTTGAAGCCATGTATCAATAACAATCATTAATTTAATAAGGTTATATTCATGAATAGAGAGCCGGATACATTCTCAATTCTTAGATATCACTAAAATCTAGAAGTCACAGGTTTTGCCGAGGAAATGGTGCATTGCATTCATTTTTTAACTCAATACACTCCGGGTATTTGGCACTTCTGTAACTTGTGCAACTTTTCTATGTGAATTAATTCATCTAATTCAGTCTTCATGACATACTTTAATTGTGGTAATGTCACTTTTCTAAGTGATTTTTTTTTTTTTCATTTAAGACAGAACATAACTTTTAGAAGTGGGGCAGTTTGATGGGTATCATACCAAATTTGGTATGATATGTCAGGTTGGAGTCATCCGACCTGCATCAAGATCTGTGCGCACTTGATCAGCACAGACTTAAAAGTTGTGCGTGTCAATATTGATACAGAAAGGATGACTTTGATCTAACATCAGATTGATTTTAGATCAAATTCAGTCTGATGTCCGACCTACATCTAACTTTATTTTATTTTATTTTTAGAAAAAATATAGGTCTTGCCCACATTTAATTAATGATTGCGGTTACAAAGTTTGTATCCACGGTTTACAAAAGTGAAATGTGCTCAAAACAGTTGAGCCTTAAATAAAGAATAAAAAACTAAATCAAAACAAGACAGTCCCTGAATGGGAAAATCTGAAAAGCAAAATTTTAATGTGGAAGCAGTAGGTCTCTGGTTCGTGTCCCCCTCGTACCAGAATATGTCAGTACCAGTCCGGTACACTCCTTCCTCTTTGTCAGTACCAGTTTTTTTGTACCAGTCTGTCCAGTTCCAATTCTCTGGTCCGGCTCTGATCCTGCTCCAGCTCGTACCAGAGTGTACCAGTACCAGTTCGGTATTGTCATACCTTCAGTATGTAAAGTGTAACGGAAGAGTGTGATATGCAGTGATCCCCTTATTATAGATATAACTTCAATTGGTAAAGATTCTTGCACAACACTCTCTTCATAAGACAAACATTGATACAAGTAAAACTCCTCTTGCTTTCTTTTTTATCGCTGGGTCTGTTATTAGTAGCGTTGGGACCCCTGTTTGTATCTGCAACCCTCTCATGTTCTGATATAGAATTGTAGAAAAGATGCAATCATTAAAAAGATGTACTGATTCCTCCTGAATACTTTTATGTTCTAACTTTAAACTTTGACAAACAATTCTTGAATACTTTTATATTTGGGACAGTCACTCTGCTAATCCGAATTACATTAACTTTGTTAACAAACTTTAATTATTTATTTATGTTATAAAATATCTAAAATAATTAATTAATCTCTTCTCTTGGGTTTTCAATAAATCTATGTGATTATCATCCGCATTCTTTATTCATATCTTCTACAACACACACTGAACTATGCTGTCCATAGTGTAGCAGATAACGTTGACAGGTTTGATGGGTAAATTTCCAACTTTCTTTGATGAATATGCTGCTGCACAAATTGTCCTCTCTCAGAGACCGAAATAGCGTTATATGCAGGCGAAAGAAAGGCGAAAATTTTTAGAGATAGTATTATATATTATCAATAGTTAATTGACTCAGACGACAGAGAATTATGAAAAGGAAAAAAGAAGTCATTTGTAACATTAGTATCGTATGAATTTTTTACCATCACATGAGCATTTTTAATCTGCCATTACTCTGTTTATTGAATGTAAATGATTTCTTTCCATCTCTCAATAAACTAATTGTCCAAATTATGTATGTTTTTGCATTGATTATAATTATAAAAGGACTCAAAATAACCCAGCGCTACAGTTTCTTCGGCTGTTCTTTTTCTTTAAATATGCTTATTTTTATTTAAAAAAAAAAAGGCCAAGGCCCATTTCATATTACTGAAATAAGATAATTACATCCAAGTTCCTTAGAAATCAAGGTTCTGTCCACTATATCAAGAGAAAAGCTAATGTCTGAAATAAGAAAACATAGTAATCTAAAGTAATTGCTAATAGTACTTGCTAATGACCAAAAGTAATCTAAAGTAGCTAAGATTAAGCCACATAGTAAAGGGCTTAGGTTATCTAGGTATATGGTCAAAAAGTTGTATTGTTGCATCATCATAGGAAACTAGGAAAGCTCAGGGGGTGCTCTAGTTGCATCTTGAGACTGGTACACCTCTAGCATTCTTATTTGTCTCCAACAGAGACATTTTTTTTCAGATCTCTGTTCATATCCTGGTTACAACATCATCGGGCCTTCATATGCACAAGTAAAAATGTGTTTACACCAAGAAACAAAAAAAAAAACCCAGAAAAACACATCATCCCGGGCTTGAACAACATTTTTGGAATTGAAAGTGTTAAATTATACTCAAGAGTCCAAAATCAAGCTCTAAATTTGTTTGAGAAATGAAAACCCTGCATCACATTTTAATAACAAAACTAAATTCAAACTATACAAATCTTGATACATGCAAAAGCCAAACATATATTCCCTATTGAGGAGATGTATGTTACTGAGGGGAAAAATCAGAAAAATAAACGAAATTTAGGTCTTCAGACTGTTCATAAATGTGTTTATAATACTGTTTCAACATGCCAAAGTCACTGGAGCCCAAATATATAATGTGTAAATCAACCATGTCAGAAAAAAAATCTAGAGTGGTAACCCCACGCATGGCGAATTCGCATCCTGTGAGATATCTCAAACTTTGAATAGGTAGCAACAAAACATATATGAGTGAGGCTATGGTACTATGCATAGCACAGATTGGTCTGCACTAGGGATCAATATTTTCATATTCAAAGTCTCAATAATCGATATGAACCATTCAACATGATTTTCATATGAAAATTTTACATTTTTTATAATTTTTTTACTATTTTTTTAGATAGGTAGAAAATCACAACATTTGAATGGTCTAGAATCTTTAGATCAAGTGATTTTCTACCTCTCTCTCTCTTCTCCTCCTCCTCCTATCTATCCATCCATCCATCAACATTATATATTGGGCTCAACAGTGACATGGAATTTGAGATATTCTTTTACCACATCTTTTCATCATCAGGACAGTAAATTAGAATAAAAGAATAAAAAATATTTAGTAAAGGCAACAGTTGTAGAGCAATATCAAATCATCAACCCAACAAGGCAACAACAATGCAGAGTAAAAGCTAGAAAAAAACAATCAATCAATAGCAGCATTTAAAAACCAAGAAAAGTAGTGCAATCTGATAATTCGCACAATTAAACGCATTATTGGCATCATAAGGGTCAAATTTAACTAAAAGTGAAATGAAATGTAGTCAAGCAAAACAGAAAGAAATTCAAGGGAAAGTTTGCAGCTACAAAAATCAGCAGGCAATAAAATGAAGTAATGAAGTATAAAATGTATTGTGAAGATCCTCAGTAAGCATCATTACTTATTTTTCAACACAGTTCTCTGGGGCCCATATAAAAATGTACATGGCTCACATGCAAGAAGCAACAAGCTTCTACAGCCTTTTATGGCAGCAGATGTGTGCTCCGACGTGTTTGTTTTCTCTCCAACGGTAGGGTCATTTTTCGAATTTTTTAAAATATGAGGGTATATTTGGAATTTCTTTTTTTTTAGGATAAATAAAAATGTCGGCAAATACACACAGAATCCGGATCCCTCAGGTACTGTACTCCTACAATGAGGAAAGAACAGTCTGGATTTAGTCCCAGCCGGGCCAAAAGAAATTCAGTGCCTATTGTAGACACAGGGGTTCGGTTTTGAGATCCATGCCAAAGTTAAAGAACGGTCTGTATTTCCTAACTGTACCCTGGGGGGGGGGGGGGGGGGGGGGGGGGGGTCCGAATTCCACACACATGCACACAGAGTCCAGATCCCCTGATGCAACTCAAAGAAGATCGGACAGTCAGGATGCCAACTCAAAATTTGAGGTACCTTAGGTGATATGAATTTCATGCACACATAAACCCTTAACCGAAACCCTAAAGCTGAAATTGATGTACATCCCTATCGGGCTTCAACAGAGAATATCATTTTCAGATCTCCATTCTTATACTTATTAAACATCATTAGGTCTTCATCACAATAAATACAATACATTTTTAAACAAAAACAAACACCGATAACGTTGTATGAACAAGAATAAGAAGAATTTATCATGGGAAGATCATATGAAAAATTCAAAAGCGGCTTGTGGAAATTAATTAAAGAAAACAGATAAAGCATGAGAGAGATTTTCAATTAGACTAAGTCTTCATCCCTTCTTAGAAATTCAAAAGGGAGTACCATGTCTACATTCTCTTCATGACTTGCATGACCACGTCAAACAAAATCCCCTTGAAATTTATGAATATTAATTAATAAATTCACAAGATAACAAAATAAAAGCTTCAGTTTTTACTGAAATTTTCTTTATCAGAAGCTTGTTAAAGAAAAAAAAAATAGCATGAAATATACAAGAGATAAAACAGCGGACTATTAGGCGATGGCGCTACAATAAATTCGAACACAAGAGAAGGAGATTTCGTGTTTATCAAGGAAAGAAAGAAATATATTATAGACGAGATGTAATACCTGAGACAGCAGTGGGGGGAGAGCACCTTTGTTTAGGCTCCCCTTTTGCAATCGTTCCTCAATTTAGTCCCAGTTTGCCTTATGTATAAATAAAATGAAAATAAGTTGATGAAATAATTTGGAAAACAGACTGCAACAAGGCTCAGTGCATTGTCTATTCTCACAAGATGACATTTAATAAAGTTTATTTTTATATATGCACTTAAAAAGTATCAGAAATGTTTACTGGCTTAAATGAAACATTTATGGTAAATTGAGTTTAACTTGGCATTGGATTTATTTAAAGATTTACATGACAACTAATGGTAGTAAATTGAGGCTTTATTTTGATTAAACAAAGGCAATACAGAAAAACTGATTTAATTTAACCTAATAACAGGATTGCCAGAGTCTTCCGAATTAGTTGCAATGATGGTCAAAACCAGGCTTTAGTTGGGACATGGTACCATTCATTTTCAGTACAGTAAACCTTGAGTTTTACCTTTGTCAAGACTACATACTTAACTAGCTTAGGTCTGTGAACAAACACTTTTGAATCAAAAGGGCTCAAAGAATTAGATCCCAGCTCAGAATTTTGAATCAAAAGGTGTTATCAGAATTAGTTATCAGACGCACTGTGTCAAGGAGGTTTCCAATAGCCTTGTCACACATCTCTACACTAGCCTGATAGAGAATAGATGAAGAAATTGGAACCAATAAGTATTGTAAACCACCTTATTATTTAAATGTGTATATCTAATTTCAGGTCAAATAGATAACCTGTAGTTGTCGGTAATGTCGGTAACTTGAACTATAGAAATTCAATTAACACTGAAAGTAATTAAAAATGGACAAATTCAGAGGGTTGTAGTTGCACAAAACTACAAACCTAAGTTGTATGACTAACTAAAGCGCGACTAAGTGTGGGAAGTAAATCTAAGCACAAAATTTATCACCGACGGAGATCACTAAGAGAGAGACCACGAATTCATTCTCCCATCAAAAGAGCCCAAAGAGGAGAACAACGCGCGAAAAGGAGATCTAATCCTGAGACAGCGGCGGAGGAAGGAATTCAGATCCTCTGTGTTACTCGAGAAAATAAAGTGAGTCTCAGCCGGTGGATTTAAATTTACACGAATCTCAAAGCACAAATAATACT
Source organism: Carex kokanica (assembly GCA_025461125.1). Classification (NCBI taxonomy): domain Eukaryota; kingdom Viridiplantae; phylum Streptophyta; class Magnoliopsida; order Poales; family Cyperaceae; genus Carex; species Carex kokanica. Next base: position 1,252,693 of record JAJGRX010001393.1, read on the forward strand.
GCCCCCTCCAATCACCCGAATATCCACCGGCTGAGAGCTCATTTTATTTTCTCGAGTAACACAGAAGATACTGGTTCCGGAGGAAGAGCACCTTTGTTCAGTAGGGGTTTCTTTGCGCAAGCACTGCACGTGAGATCTACGGAGATCCCAATTACAGAAATGGCAAGATGCTCAAGTCATTTTGGGCCTTACGGCCTGTCTAAGCCTAACACGTCACGGCCCCTTGAATCAATAAGAAGCATTTATTTTATAAAAGAAAATACTTAGGCCGTGCATACATTTTTATTAGGACCGACTAACTATCCTCCGGCTTCTATCCTCCATTCATCTCCCGGTTAATAACTATCTTTGTTGATCGCTAATTAAGAGGGGACCACAAATTTCAGCCCTAAAAGACAAAACAAAACGCGTCATTATCGCGGCGAGTGCAAGTATTCATATGTAATACATCAAGTATTCATATATAATACATCAAGTATTCATATCTAGGATATCAAGTATTTAAAAAAAAAACTGGACACATCACTTACCCATTTTTTACACATTTTTAGAGGTGGTTTTTTTTTTCTCCGTTCACTCTAACCAATATTTCTGACAATCTGTGAGGAATTTTGCAAATCTAAAGCCACGAACGTCTTCTACGCAATTTTCTCTTTCAAATAAGATCCATGAGGACATACTTTCGAGTTGTCCGTTGCACAAGTATTCATACCTTGTCATTCAAGTATTCATACCTCATCGAGCAAGTATTCATACCTCATCAGTATTTCACAAATAAACAGCTGGACACATCATTCACTCATTTTTTACCGATTGAAATTTCATTACCACTCAATCATTTTTTACTTGATATCTTAGGTATGAATACTTGTTCGACGAGGTATGAATACTTGCTCGACGTAGTATGAATACTTGCACGACGAGATATAAATAATTTTACGAGGTATGAATACTTGAGCGACGGATAACTCAAAAGTACTTCATCATGGATCTCATTTGAAAGAGAAAATTGCGTAGAAGACGTTTGTGATTTTAGATTCGCAAAATTTTTCATAGATTATCAGAAATATTTGTTAGAGTGAACGGAGAAAAAAAAACCACCTCTAAAAACGTGTAAAAGATGGGTAAGTAATGTGTCCAGTTTTTTTTTAAATAATTGATATCTTAGATATGAATACTTGAGTAGAACTAGGGTGTTCCTAAGCTCACCAAGTCCTTCGTGAGCTCGACTCTAAAACCTATCGAATTGACTTCAAACGACATTTTCAAACCGTTAGATGTTCAATCTATATTAAAATGTGCTTGGAAACCAAATTTTACAATTTTTGGAATTTTTTGACTATTTATTAAGATGGTTTGAAAATCGTTGTTTTATTAAAATTCTGCACCATTGAAAAACAGCGATTTTCAAACCATCTTAATAAATAATAGTAAAAAAATTCCAAAAAATGTAAAATTTGGTCTCCAAGTACATTTTAATATAGATTGAATATCTAACGGTTTGGAAATGTCATTTGAAGTCAATTCGATAGGTTTTAGAGTCGAGCTCACGGAAGGGCTTGGTGAGCTTAGGAACACCCTAGTTCTACTCTGAATACTTAATGTATTATATATGAATACTTGATGTATTATATATAAATACTTGTGCGCGTCAGTTGTAAAAAATTTCAAATATAAGCGGTTCCCCTAGTTAATTAGCGGTCCCCCACGTAATTAATGATTGATACACGTTTTCTTTTGTCTTTTTGTGCTTCAAGTTGTGGTCCCCTAGATAATTAATGATTAGAGGATGAATGGGAGATAGGAGTCAGGGGAAAAAAATCTTTATCCTTTTTATTAATATCCAAAGTTAGTTACAAATTAATAAATATACCCACTAATGTTGGGAATTTATAAAAATAACCATACTGTGCCTACAGATATCCGCTTTTTATAATAGTGAATATTATAAAAAAAATTCATAATATATATTAAACTATATATTATACGAGGAGAGATCTAATTACACCACTTTTGAGTTACCACAAAGTTACTATCTTAATTTTCTACATTTTCAAAGTCCAAATCATCGATCCAAACTGTTCAACATGATTATCTAAATAAAATGTGCTTGCAGATCAAAATTTACATTTTTTTTAAATTTTTTTACTATTTATTAAGATAGATACAAAATTCAATGGTCTGAATTTGACTATTTTTTGTAAAATACTTAATAAATAGTAAAAAAATTCAAAAAATGTAAAATTTGATTTGCAAGCACATTTTATTTAGATAATTATGTTGAACGGTTTGAATCAATGATTTGAACTTTGAAAATATAGAAAATGAGAAGAGTAACTTTGTGATAACTCAAAAGTGGTGTAATCAGATCCCTCCTCATATTATATATCTACTATTCGGATATTATTAATTAAATTTAAAACCATATTCATATTTATATCTGCGCGGATATTCAAATATTGGATACCCGTAATGGCTTATCAAGTGAACAACAATCAAGTGAACAATCAAGTCAACAGTTTAATTTACTTTCCTTTTTTGAGGGGAGAGGCGGCAGTCGGGGTTGAAAATAAGAAATTCATATCCTCTAGGTACCTTAATTGAAAAAGGTGAATTTCACGTATACCCTCAAAACCCCGAGATTTTTATTAATACCCTAAAAAAAATATTAAAAATGCCCTCATTTCGGAAAAAATTTAAATATGCCCTAACTGCCTCTTGATGGGGCGGTCCACTGCTGCTAGAAAACCGCCCCTTCGCTGGGCGGTCCACTGCCTCTATCCAACCGCCCAGCGGTGGGGCGGTTTCCATTTCTTTTTTTTTCAAATTTTATATATTTTTAAGATGTATTGTTGTTTGTAAATAAGGTATATATTTTTATAAGAAAATTAGCGTTGATATATATATTTTTTTAATATGTATATATTTTTAATGATTTAAGATGTATATATTTTTAAGATGTAGGTATTTTTATTGTTGTTTGTACTAATTATTAATGATTTATGTTGCATATTGTATTCCTTGAAGTATTTATTTCATCTAGTTATTGTTTATTTATGTTTTATGTTGTCAATATGTGCATATTTAATTGCGTTATGAAAATAACAAAACTGAAGCATATAAAATAGTTATAAACTACGAATTAAATCAGTTCACAAACTCATCGACGACGATCGAACAAATTTAGAAATCGACGAGTTCTGGATCTGCTTCTAGTCTGTTGTGCGACACTACTACCGCTACCGGATACCTCTGCATGACTACTATCGCTACCGGTGGCCTCAGCAACAACTCTAGCATTTTCTCTTTCGTTGGCTTCGTTGATGGCATCTGCATTCCAGTTCACCAAAAATGATATGTTATTGAAATCGAAAAATATAAAATGAATTATAAAATACAAAATGAAATGTACCTGCTCGCTGCCTGTCACAAGTTGAACGGCGAGCCTGATGTCCCATTCGCCTACCCTGCATCTGATCCATTGTCATTACAGCACGCTTGTGGGGCCTTCTCCCTTTTCTGATATAAAAAGAAGTTAAATAACTATATTAAAAAGATGGTCAGTGCATATACAAAGTATTCTCCCTAACCTGATCTTCTTGGGTGGGTTGAGTTCATCCCCAACGTAGGCTGGCCAAGCATGCTGGTTGGGATAATGATGGAAGGATGCACCCCAAGTACTTGCAAGATAATCGGTACGGTACATGTCGGCGACAAAATCATCCTCACGGAAGTTTCTCACTCGGCACACCACCATAACATGAGAACAAGGTAGGTGAGCTAGTTGGATTCCTTGGCATGTACAAGTTACAGTATTGTCATCTTCGATAATGACAACATACTTGTATGGTCTTTTAATAAATTCCATAGTCCCATCTGCTCTACGGCTGGTTGGAACATACTCATTCGGAGAGTGCACTTCGAATTCCAAGGTGCGATCCCCATACGGGACAACGGTCATAACTGAACCCTTCTCCCTATGTTTACCCTCCACCCTTGTTGAAAACGTCTGGTTCCTGTCGAGTAATTCTCGTGCTTTAACATGCCGGTCAACGAACCATGCATTTAGCTTGTAGAAAGTGTCCTCCACAATGGCTGCCACGGGCAACATTCGGCTCTGCTTGAAACAGCATTCAAGGACTTGGACCCATTTGTTGTCATTATTCCCCATCTCCAACCTCCATCTTTTGCTTGAAATATTTTCTCATATGCGGGTGGTTCTTGCAGATCTCTCGGATTATTTTTCCCCACCTTGAGTAAGTACAAATTTTCCTTTGGACAATACTACACAGAAATAAATTTTCAGATTAGAAAAGTATAAGTAATTAGTTTATTAAAATTTCATCTAAAATATACAAACCTTGGCAAACTCTTTGAACATCTCTTCCATCCTTCTCGGCTTCTTCCTTCTGCATCCAATTTTAAATGTATCTGCAACCCATTGGTCGTGTCCGACATGCTTGTGGAGGTTCTCTGCAACGTGCTGCATACACAGCCTGTGCACACATTCGCCGTGAGCTGTCGACCACCCGAAATCTGTTCGATCAAAGACATATTTGATTCCTTTGTGCTGGTCTGATATGACGCAGAAGAACTTGTTCCCAACCACCTCTCTTCGCAAGAAACTCATGAAGAAACCCCAATTGTCACCGTCCTCCTTCTCGACAATTGCAAATGCCAAAGGCAACAACTGGTTTTCGGCATCATATGCACATACTATCAACAGCCTCTCCTCGTAACGGCCAGACAAGAAGCATGCATCTATACTGATAACAGGTCTAATATATGGCACTGCTTGAATGCACGGACCAAACACCCATGCTATGGCCTTGAACTGGATCGCGTCGAGCTTCTCAGGATCGGTGACATTCCAACATTCGAACTTTGTGCAGGGATTTGTACTTGATATGGCCTGGAGCAGTGGTGCAAGCAAGTTATATGAACCCTTACAACTACCGAACAATCTGCAAATTGCAAGTTCACGCCCTCTCCACAACCTGTTGTACTTTGGGATTACATGATCGTAAGCGCGTCTCACCGCTCTACCGACCTCCTTAAGGCTGATCGATGGGTCGTCCTTAACATCCCTCTCAATTACATCGGCAATAAGTGATGCCGTAAGTTGTGCATGATCTGTCCTTGACGACGCAGACTTGCATGTATGAGGGGGTTCACATTTCTTAATGATCCATGCCTCCCCCTTACCCACAGGGGTTGCATACAGTCGGAACTCGCATCGCGGTGAGTCTTTGCAAACAACAACTAACCACTTTCGATCTCTCTTCTGTATTGTGCACTCCTAGTTGCCGTGAATATGAGTTTCTTTGACTTTCTTCATAAGTTCCTCTAGGGTGGTATAAACCTGATTCGGAGCAAGTTCTGTGTTGTAGACGACACGCTTCCCAAAATAACTGATGTCTGCTTCTTCAAAAGTAGTAGTATCATTGAATGTGGCTACCGGATGTCTGTCTGTCCGACCTCTAATCGGAAATCTGTCCTGTCGGGATAAATAATCTCCATCACCGTCTGACAAGTGATCAGAATCCCAATCCCCGTCCCAACTATCACCCGAGTTAATTTCATGTTCCGGTATGGCATCAACCCCTTCAGCCTCCAGCATAGCATCTCTCCGGGGAACAATAACAGGTACAATTATAGGTACGGACGGTGGTGCAGAAGGAAATCTGGCTTGGATTACGGGTTGAATAGGAGGCGGTGGTGGTGGTGGTAGGTCGGTGGTATAATCAGTGGTATAATCAGTGGTATAATCAGCGGTATAATCAGCGGTGTAATCAGTATGAACGGGTGGTGCATGACCCAAGTTTGGGTCACCCGAGTTGTCATAACCCGAGTGGTCAAAACCCGAGTGCTGTTGCACCGGGCTATCATGACTTGTATTGTCCATAGAAGGTCCAACCCCGGACCGACGCAGGACCTTTCTGGAATATAACTCCATTATCGGGGTACCCGTAGATTGAAAAGTATTATAAACACATCTCCAACCATCCTCATCTGTTATTGGATACTTTACATAGTAAGGTTTATCCCTTCCTGTGTCAACCCGAGTAACTAAATCTATGTCATACCGGTTGTTGTTTACACCAATCCTTTCAAATATCTTTTGCTTAAGTTCCAGAAATGAGGTGTTTTCATTAACATCAAAGCCGTGGGTTGGATCTTTCGTGTAATATACTCCCTCCACACCCACCACGAACTTCCCGCCAGCATGTAGTGTAACCAACAACAATTAAAATTATTAGTAAACAACAACAATTAAAATTATATAAAATAAAAAAAAACTACAGTAATCAACAGTAATCTACAGTAATCTACAGTAATAAACAGTAATCTACAGTAATAAACAGTAATGCACAGTAACAACATTAACATAAATAGTAATAAAAATAATAATAAAAAAAATATAAAAAAAATACCTGCGGAGCACAGTAAAGAGCGAGAGGCGAGGCGAGAGTGAAAATGAAATGTGAGGAAGAGAGTGCGCTGAATTCGGGTATTTATAGTTTTGACAGTGGACCGCCCCATTGGGGGGCGGTTTGCTTGGCTTGGTTGACCACCCGATGGGGGGGCGGTTTGGCGGGTAGGGTGAACCGCCCCATCAAGGGGCGGTTAGGGCATATTTAAATTTTTTTCCGAAATGAGGGCATTTTTAATATATTTTTTTAGGGTATTAATAAAAATCTCGGCTCAAAACCCTCGAATTTACATAGTTTCCCCTCTAAAATTCATAATATCATATTTACCGATATTTTTATTAATAACCTCAAAAAAAAATATCAAATATAACCTCAGTTTGGTTTTATTTTTAAAAATGACCTAACCGCCTCTGTGGGGGGGCGGTTCAGCCTTTCCACCAAACCGCCTCCCTGTGGGGCGGTCAGCCAGTGTAATCTGAACTGCCCCAGAGGGGGGGGTCCATTTTTTTTTTTTTAAGGATTTGAGAGACAATATGAATGAAATTTAACAATAAAAATTCGAATTTTATTTTTAATATTTGTTAGATTACTTCTTTTAATGTATAATAATTTATACTAAAATATGTCAATTTTTTTAAAAAACATAATTAAAAAAATAACAAACCAACATGATTAGTATCATGTTGAATTAAAAAATACGGTAAGTTACGCTAAATTACGTATGAATAGGGCCTATTTTGTGTCATCTTTTATAAATCATAAAAAATAGTAAACAAATTTAAAAAATAATAAAAATTGGTATTCTACAAGTTCATTACATAACTAATTTACTGAGCTACGTAGATTGAACAATAGAAATGAAAATCTTAATCGAAAACTTCAACTGAAGTTTTGAGGCTCTTCCCTTTGTTTTTTGGCGATTCTAAATTTGGAAATCTAATTTATTAAGTTCAGACGCATGCGTATTTTCGCAAGCTTTCTGAAAAGTGGTCATTTGCTGAAATTGGACACTCGAGCACCGTTTTATGGCTGTTTGAGGTTTCGTTGTCATTTTTAATCATAAAATTATTTTCGGATCTTGTACAACTGGGTTGGATAGTTATTTAGTCCAAATGAATTTCAACCGTCAGATGAACCAATTTTGGTCCAGAATCTTCGAGACTCGCGGAATTTTATAGTTTCCACTTTGGATGGTTGGTACTTGGTGTGGATCATTTTTATACTTCTAAATTGTACGAAATCCATGTGGAACGTCTCACCCAATACTGCTCCGTGCACCGCGCATAGACCCTTAGGCTAAATTTTTTTTTTGCACCAAGCAAGAATCGAACCCACGTTGATGCTCAACAAACATGCAACTTTAACACCCCAACCACTCATCTTTCTTGTTAAAACATAGTTGGTTAAATATTTAATGTTATCCTTGTGTTATTGTACCCATATTTTTTATATTTAATTTATATAATACTTAATAATATAATTAAAATAATAAAAAAATTATATATAATAGACGAATCGTATCTGAGATTTTTTAAAATTACCGTATCGCCGGATCCGTATCGTATTCGATACGATACCCGTACTCGTATCCATGCAACATGGAATTTTTTTGTACGGATTTTTTTTAATCTGTTTTACAATTTTTTAGTTAAAATTATACATTAAATGTATAATTTCCAGTGGGAGTTTAGCACAGTGAAATAATTAATGGTAATATGATTTATAGAATTAAAAGATGATTGTGAAACTTAGTGATCTTTCTATTTTAATCTATAGGTACTGTTATTATTAATTTATTTCACAGTTGTATTGTTAAATTTCATTCATATTTTCTCTCAAATCTAAAAAAAAAAAAAAAAAAAACTAGACCGCCTCCCTGTGGGGCGGTCAGCCAGTGTATGGCTGAACCGCCCCACAGGGGGGTGGTTTGGTGGAAAGGGTGAACTGCCCCCGCCCCAGGGGCGGTTAGGTCTTTTTAAAAAATAAACCAAACTGAGGTTATATTTGATATTTTTCTTTTTTTTGAGGTTATTAATAAAAATATCGGTCATATTTACCCCTCTAAATGTCAAATTTTCACAAATTTATTTAATTTATTGCCTTCCTATTGGAACAAACTCATTTTAAATTTAAAACGTACCCATTGTTGGAGAATTATAAAGGCCAAACAATTACGGCTTATCTAGAGATCAAACAATTACATCTCATCTAGGGGTCAAACACTTACACCCCGGGGAAGGAGAAACAGTTCCCCATCTTAACTTAAGGACCGTCATATGCCAAAGCCGACTCATAAAACATAAATCTTAATGCGGAACATAATACCTAATTCCATGAATATTTCAATGGAGTAACTCGATCCTTTGAGAGACCACCAACCGTCTCCGTGAGCGCGAGACTAAACTCCAATGGCAAGATGCCCTTCTTGTTGTTTTGTCGTATGGTCGTAGGAATAAGTATTTCAAGACAGCAATATATGGCCCTTGAGAAATCATCTCCAAATTTTCTAATGGATTTCTCTTCTATATTCTTTGATGGTGGAAGAAGAATATAAGGCACACAGAGCTGTGTTTTTTTAAAGATAAAAACGTATGTCCAGTTTCTGTATTTTTTGTGTTATCTTGTGTCTTGGGAACCAATCCTTATATATAGTAACCTATTTGGTTATTTGCCAACTGGAAAAAGGTATTTTGTGCTACTGCATCAAAAACCGTGCTGTCACATCAAATTCGTGTGGCCACATTAATATTCGTGTGGCCCACACAATTCTCTTAAATGGCAGTTTTTTAAATTGCAAATCTCAGAATCAGTCAATCAATTTGATCTTTGCCTAAATTGTTCTACACATTTATGAACCACATTCTAATAAATATATTAATTGTCTATTACCTTATTTGATCACTTTAATTAACAACCATCTATGACAGTAAACAATTCATAATTAGATTACATATATGCTCAATGTTGGCATTAAATCTAACGAGGTTGGCAATAAATCCAACACCAATTTCACCAGGAAAGAGATGGAATATGAGTATATAGAGTAGAACTGGGGAGTTTTTTATATCTCCGTCTTATCCTCCCTATAGCATCATTGGGCCTTCATAACCACAAGTACAATGTGTTTCCAACAAGAAACAAAAAGAAAACCACATGAAAATATTTTGTACCAAGCATTAACAACATTTTTTGAATTGAAAGTGTTAAATTACACTCGAGTGAATTAAAAACCAATCTTTAAAAACTTATTACATAAATAAAAAAATTCCTACATCACATTTGAATAAGAAAAGTAAAACTTCACAAATCTTTATATATACATGCAAAGGCCAAACTTCATTCAAGTTATGTTAAGCCGTAAAATGTGAAGTCAACTTTCAAAAATAGCTTCATAAAAGTTCTTCCAACAACAATCAAGTATTTAGTCCCAAACAAATTGGGGTAAGCCAGAATTGAAACCCAATCGAGTCACCAAGTCAAAGTTCTTAAATAAAAAAAAAGGCAGTAGAGAAAATCTCATAGAAATCAAGTGTCGGTACTGTCATACCTTGAGTACCAGAGTGTACCAGAGTGTACCAGTACCAGTTCGGTACTGTCATACCTTCAGTATGTAAAGTGTAACAGAAGAGTGTGCTATGCAGTGTTCCCCTTAGTATAGATATAACTTCAATTGGTAAAGATTCTTGCACAACGCTCTCTTCATAAGACAAACATTGATCCAAGTAAAACTCCTCTTGCTTTCTTTTCTATCGCTGGGTCTGTTATTAGTAGCGTTGGGACCCCGTTTGTATCTGCAACCCTCTCATGTTCTGATATAGAATTGTAGAAAAGATGCAATCATAAAATAAAGGGTGCAGTGGAACCCTCCTCTTTTTTAAATACACAAAAAGAACATAATAATAAATTAAATTGAAGTTTAAAGCACTAATAAACGTCAGTGGAGCATATACTCCACATAAATCAGTGAACGTACGTCCAACTATATATAGCAAATTAGAATGGCAGCAACAAAGCGCATTTTGGTAAAATAATTAATAATATTGATAAACAATAGTTATACAAATTAATTAAGATGCATTCAAACAGCTTGTCCATCTTGTGTCAAGGATTTGGGACTAGCCAGGTTGGGACAACAAATAAGGGGTGCAAATTTTGAAATGGATAATATCTAGCCGAGCATTTGGTAATAATGTTATAGGTTTCTAGATCATTCCTTCCAATTCGGAAAAGGTCGGAAAAAACATGAGTGAAGTAGATAGCATTTTGGGTGCATCCACATAATTGGGTAGGATCAATAACCACAGGCGAATTGTTGCCAATAAAGAATGCATGGTTGTTAATATCCTCACACTCAGAATAAGTTCCCTCCTCAAAATCAAGCTTGTGAACAACAACATTTGTTGTGACCTTTGGAAGCTCGTCCTCCTCTCTGTACCATTGTAGGAGCAACAGTTCTCCTTTGAGGTCTACAATGAAGTACTTGTAAGTTTCTCCAAACATTAGAACTTGATGCTGAAGCGGTATGAGTTTTAAATCCGGACCAACATCAACAACAAAAATTTGATGAGAAGAAACATATCCAACAGCATGGAACTTTCCTTTAAAATATATAATGTCATTAAGTGCACCATAATGGTGCATAGGTAATGTCCAAGTTATATCACCTTGTCTCCAAAAGGCTATTTGTTGAAAATAACCGCCAATTACCATCACCGTAAAATCTGAACCCTCACTAGGATCATGATCCAAGATAACTTTGCGAACCAAGTCAAGTTGTTCGCGTTTAAAGAGCTCCTGATCGTTAAAATCAAGAGGAGGTAGGTCGTAGCTTTTCCTGGTAAAGGGATTCAGCATACGCATGTTCAAATCGATGTCTACAACAAACAGCCAGCCAAATGAAGAACCACAAACAAATTGCCCATGTAGCTCGGGTATGTCCATGTAGTAATGTTTGTTTTCAGAAAGGTTGAAGAAAATACGCTTTTCGGTGACAATATCTTCGCCCAATACCAACCACGGCAGCTGCTGAGCGGGACGATGATACTTTGCCCTTGCCACTGTGTACCAATTCTGACATACAGCACCGAATCGATGATAATCAGGTATGGGTAAGAAACCGATTAGGTACCCAAGCACATCACTCGGGAGCTCCGACCAGTTCGCCATCGACATTAGCTAATACAAGACCGTCGGAACCGTTTCCTCCCTCTGCAAGATAATTAACAAAAATAGATGAATTAATTATCACACCCCTTCTCTTTTTCTTTTCAGCAAAATCGGATTATGCATGCGAGTTTATATATAAATACTCAGTAATAAAAAAAATTCAATTATAAAAAATATTTGAAGCTATATATTCGACAGATTGCTCGCTTATACGTACGTACGTCCACATTTGAATTTGAATCCATGCATGATCGATACCAAATTAAAGAATATATTTAACAGGAATAACAAATTAAGGTTAGAACCATGCACCCACATTTTGTCAGGGGACAATACGTACCAATTGGTGAACTAATAAAAATCAGTGAGAATTATAAACTTGTTGGGCCAAATATAAAGAAAGAGTTTCCCAAGAAACCTATTTCTGCTCTGATCACCCTCAAATTCTGAAAATCACCAATTCTAAATTATAAATTAAGAGCATAACTCTTATTATATAATCTCTCTAGGATTAACCTTAACCAATTATATATAAAAGTTAAACATTTTATATGTCATAATTAAAAAGGTCGTCTTTAATTCCACAATCCAATTTACTTCCAAATCGGAAAAACATTATTAGTCTTTATTTTAATTTTTAATACTACTTAATTTTCTTCTTGAACACAAAAAAAAGTTATTAATCTATATAGCCAACAGATTCCAAATACGTAATTTTATTTCTGACACGCTACAAACTCATTAATTATTTCTTCTATTGTGAACTGAACTCCAATTTTCTATTAAAAAAATAAATACCCAAACTGCACTATTATTTGACATTAATATTTATTCTATTATATTAAACATGTAGATGTCCTAATCCGACAACGGTTGTGATTAAAACAATAACTTTTGGATTGAATAACAGCCCTTCGATCAAATAGTTCGCCTTTTTTTTATTTTGCGCACCTTTTTTATGTTTGTTAACGTGTAGAAATTTAAATTTATTTAGACACGTACTCACCACATGCAAACTGTATCATCTTTGTGATTGCTCCTGATTTCTTTCTATTTTGAAATTACATTTAAGGAATATTTGGATATATTGATAATTGATTGGTCATGTGTTCATTTCTTAATTTTCATTGTTTATATATTATTTGTTATATAATATGTTATTGAAGGAATGTTATTTACGCATAGATGTTTTTTAATATGTCATTTAACATGTCATTTCAACAATATTATTTGTTAATTAGTCTAATTTTTTTAATTAAAATATGTAATTTTCTATGAGATTTTTTTTTATTCTCTTATAATATGTAACCGTTGCAATGCACATACACAATACTAGTTAAATTACTAACTAGATGTAAAACATAGTGTTGTGGGCGCTACATTTAGCTGATAATTTTATACCATATTTTAAAGACAAATGCATAAATTCAGGCGTTTGTAAATTAGAAAGTTATAAAACAAAAAAAGTTTTAGAGAATCAATTAATTTGGAAATATTTTCTTTGTAGAAAAATGTTCAACTAATATAACAGAGTGTAAAATTAAAACGTTTCAGTAATATAAATAAAATAGAAAAAATGATGGTTAACTATACAAATTCCACAAAGTAATAAAACATAATTTAGAAAATACAATAAGCAACTATATATATAAGAAAATTGTGAAGAATAAATTTCTAATCTTGTCATAAAATAACCAAATTATATATTTTAAAAATAACTAATAAAATTCCGTTCCAAAAAGTAGGCACTATTTCTATATTAAAATTTGAATTTTTTTAAAAAATGATGTGTATATTGTTGGGAATTTATAGTACTTGACGCAGCGGAATTTCAAAATTTTATAAACAGAAGTACCAAAGGAACTTTGTGTGTGACTGAAATCAAATCAAAAATCATATTTAATTCCAAAATGAATAAGTATCATACCTAGTTTCTTGTCTCCAAACAAGAAATAAGGTCCTTGAGATGTAGGGTTGTAGATCATTCACCTTTTTTTTGTTGAAGCTAATAGTGGTCAATGTCTTGCAGCGACTTGGTGGTTGATGTGCACGAGATCTGAAACAGGTTGCCTCAATTTGAGACTCCAAGGTAGAAGCTCTCCATAATAAAAAATCTGTAGAAAGAGAGAGGGAGATTTCGGCTCACTAAAAAAACAAGTTATGAATGGACTAGGGTTTCCAGGAGTAGAGACCCGGCCCTTTAAATAGCCTCCATGCAGATTAAATTGTGATGAATATTTTTCCAATCTTTTGTAGTGCATATATATTTCATAAAATAACAAGATTATATATCATAAAAATAATAATTAAAATTTCGCTCCAAAAAGTAGGCATTTTTCCTAAATTAAAAACAGAAAATTCTGTAAAAATGATGTGCACATATTTAAAAAAAATAGTCAACCTTATAAAAAAAAATGAAACGAAGAAAGAACAACAAAACATGTATATGTATATGATCTCTTGACAATTATATATATAGAGATAGGCTAATATGCTTTTAGTAGCATATGGGCCGATATGCTTCTAACTCAAAATTGCATTTTCAAAGTCCAAACGGTCGATCCGAACTGTTCAAGTTGATCTACATATTGAATCTGCTTGGAGACCAAATTTTACATTTTTTGGAATTTTTTTACTATTTATTAAGCCAATTTGAAAATTGTTGATCCGGGTGAACTGTAAAAACAGTGCTTTCAAATTCTGGACCACCGGATCAGCAATTTTCAAAGTGGCTTAATAAATAGTAAAAAAATTCCAAAAAATGTAAAATTTGGTCTCCAAGCAGATTTCAATATGTAGATCAACTTGAACCATTCGGATCGACAGTTTGGACTTTAAAAATGCGATTTTGAGTTGGAAGCATATTGGCCCATATGCTACTAAAAGCATATTAGCCTATCTCTCTCTCTCTCTCTCTATATATATATATATAGAGAGAGAGAGAGAGATTGGCTAAGCTCAAAATGTTTTTTCCATGGCCATGGAACAAACGATTCGGTTCTCCAATTTTCAAAGTTCAAACAACAAATCCAAACCGATAGATGTTCAATCTATATTAAAATGTGCTTGGAGACCAAATTTTACATTTTTACTATTTATTAAGCTTGTTTGAAAACCGTTGTTTTTCAATGCTGCAGAAATTTAATAAAAACAACGATTTTCAAACCAGCTTAATATACAAAATTTCCAAATACGCTTTCGTCGAAATACGATAAGTTCAAATTTCAAAAATTTCAAAATACGATAAGTTCAACTACGATAATTTCAAAATTTTAATAAACAATGCTAATATGCTTCCAGTAGCACTTTCGTTGAAATACGATAAGTTCAAATTTCAAAATTTTATATTTGAAACGTCGATCTAAGTAGCTTAATAAATCGATTATATACTAAACTTTACTATTTTTTATGATTTTTGAAACATGGTCCTTTTTAGCCTAAAATGTTGGTATTTTATTTTATTTTTAGGTTAAAAATGACAATCTTTCAAAAATCTTTCAAAAATCAGCCGAAATGTTACCGCAAGTATATTATATGAGAATGAGCTAAGGATTTCTTGTTCATTTTGAATCTGAAAGAAAGCTTTTCAGCTATCGTTCTGCCTTTCATGTTAGCCTCACACTATGCCCAATTTCTTCATAAATCACAACAGCCTTGCACTACTTCAGAAATGGTAATTCTACACTGCACATTGCACACGGTTTTTCCAATTTTATATAAAAACCGTGTACCAAATATGATTTTTTGGAAGCCAAAAAATCTGCGGGAATTATACACGGACATTTAGTTAAAAATCAGTGTAGAATTGTTTGAAAGAGCTACACGGTTTATTAGGGATCAAAAATCCGTGTGGAAAAAATTGAGAGAGCTACACGGACTTTTGTTAAATATCCGTGTAGGAATATATACACGGATTTTTGATAATATATCCGTGTAGAAATGGTAGAAATGTACACGGATTGTAAACCGAAATATCACTAATATGTGTTCACATATGGGACATAATATTCAAAGAGTGGGTTAGAATTGTAAACCGACTTTTGTAAGCCCAAAATTTGGTACAATTTATATGTTGACCATGCATGATTAATTGATCAAATTATTTTTTTAATTTAATTTACAGATAGATCGAAGTTGGATGTATGAATTGCGACGTGACAGTGAAGAATATTTGGTTCGCGTTGATGAGTTTATAAAATTTGCTAAGAGGTTTAAAGTGAAGAAAAAAAAAGAAGACATTTTGTGTCCATGTAAAGATTATAATTTTTTTTTAAGATTTGGGGACTCCGAAGAAATTAGAGCTCATTTAATTTGTCGGGGATTTAAGAAGAGATATTCATGTTCGATCATGCATGGTGAGAAATTTGGGAAAAGTAGTAGTACCAATAAAGATTTTAATCGTTGTGAATTGAATGATGAGAATGTAGAAATTGCTGATAATTTTGAACTTCATTGGAATGAGGATTATGATGATGTCGAAATTTTTGATAATGTTGAACCCGGAAACGACGATGATGAGCTGGAGATGAATTTTGATGAAAATGTAGAACACAAGTTTATTGAAAATCTGGAGGAAATGTTACATGATGTGGAAGATGAAATCAGTGATAAAATTTTTGATAAATTTCAAAATTTGTCTAATGGTTCCAAAAAGCAGTTGTATCCCGGGTGTACCAAATTTACGAAACTGTCAGCTGTGTTGAAATTATTAAATTTAAAAGCAGACAATGGTTGGAGCGATAAGAGTTTCTCGTCCTTATTACAGCTTTTACGAGAAATGCTCCCAGATAGCAACGAGTTACCCGGTACAATATATTAGGCGAAAAAGTTGATATGTCCAATGGGGTTGAAGATCGAAAGAATACATGCATGTCCGAATGACTGTGTATTGTATCGTAATACGTATGAGGCCATGCATGTTTGTCCCAAATGCGGTGTTTCAATAAGTAAGCAATAAAAATTCACTTGGTTTGAATTTTTTTCAATTATATCAAATTATAAAATTGCTAATTACATTCACTCAATTTTGTAAGGGCTTTTTTGAAATATATTAAGGAGGGAGGATTGCATAGCATGCGCCTGAAAAATAAGTTGAATTGGAAGTGGTTGCTGGTGAGCACACTATAATTTTATAATTTCATATTTTGTTCAAAAAATTATTGTCATTCTAACATAGGCCTCTAAATGTAAATTTCAGAGCCCGCAACAGTTGGAGAGTAGGGAATGCGCTTATTACACGATGATTTGCATGTTTGACTTTGTCGAAAGAATACAATTCCAATTCCCACAAGCGGTATGTAGTTCATATTAATTGTTCCTATATAATAGTAATTGATATTTGCAACTATCTCGCATCTACCTTTTCTTGTTACTAACTAATACCAAATTATAATTGTAGAATGTGCCAAAGCAACCGCATTACATCAAGGAGCGGATCGACGTTGTCAGGTGTATGTGGGCAATGTGGTTTCGAATGGAATTTTGTAATGCTCAATATGAATTTACATAATTATGTATAATTTAGTGTATATGAATATTGTATAATTTAGTGTGCAAGGATTTCTTGCTAATCTGAAAAATATGGATTTCTTGCTATATGAATTTTGTATAATCCTGTAGCAAATCTGGCTAGCAAAACTGGAGGCTAGACCAAAAACAAAAAATACAAAAAAAAATTAGTTAATTCTACACGGATATTTAACTAAAGTCCGTGTTTGATAGTTCAGAGAGCTACACGGATATTTAATACAAGTCCGTGTATGATAGGTATAGCTACACGAATATTAAGTTAATAGTTCGTGTATAAAGAGGAGAGTTACACGGATATTACCTAAACATCCGTGTAGCTAGCTTCTTTCTACACGGATATTTAGTTAAATGTCCGTGTAGAAAGAGGAGAGCTACACGGATATTTAGCTAAATGTCCTTGTAGAAAGAGAAGCTACATGGATGTTTAGGTAATATCCGTGTAGCTCGGTAACATGGAGAGCGACATAAGGCCCAATTTAATATGATGATTCCGGCAGTCCATAATTTAGATAGCGTTGATTTTCTCAAATTAGAACGAGATCCCTCAAAAATAACCTCCTTGCAATTAGCAACCCCTCCGGCAGTTCATAATTTAGATAGCGTTGATTCCTCAAATTAGAACAAGATCTCTCCAAAAATAACCACCTTGTAATTAGCAACCCCTCCCATTATATTAAAAAAAAAAAAAAAAAAAAACTGCTAGCATAATTATCCTCTGTGCCGTACTATCTCTCTTCCTTTTCTTCACAGAAATACAAAGGTAGACCTTTAGTTTATTTCCTCCCTTCTTTCCGTGAGAAATTAAGGTATTCAAAAGTTTATATCTATTTCATAGTTGGTAAGTATACTTAAATAAGATGTTATACTTATTTGTTTGATAAAGTTTCTGAATAATTGTTATTTGACTTATGGTTGAATTTCTGAAAATTTTATGCGTCGGTTCAAAGAATCGAAGTAATTCTTGAATAAAGATTTAATTTATTTTCAAATCTTTCTTTTAGGTTCTCATACGTTGATTAAATAATAATCAACTTCTCATAGGTTCAATTGTCAGAATTACATAGTTGCATGAATTATCAGGTATTTACATCGAATAATCTAGTAAGTATTTTGTTTAAGACCTCATTGGTTCAATTGTTTTCAAACTTTCACCGAGGTGCACCAAAATTATTGAGTTGCATATATTATTTTATTACATGGTAATTTTTCACCGATAACTCTAGGAGTTTAGTCACCGCTATCCCTAAAGTTAATTATTTTTATTACAAAAAGGTCCATCCTAAACACTAATCAATATTTAAGTTCTTTAAATATATTATAATCTGAAAATTTAATTTATTAGTAATAATTTCCTTAGTTAATTAACTAGTGTATGATGATATATTATTTGTTTGGATGAATTTATTAAATCATATTTTAACGTTTCTTTTATTGTTCAACTTTCTGTTTTGCATCTATTGAACATATCTTCGCCTTACTATTTCTTGATATTATTATACTTTTTAAATAATGTCGTACAATATGATACATTTAGAAGTATATATGTTAAGTCTCATCTATTTTATCCTTAAACTTTACTATCTCATTCATTCACTTCTAAATCTTTGTTGAGATCACTATGTTAATTTTAATTAAATACTCTAATTATTTTCAATATTGAAGATAGATAAAATCGCAATTACTAAATAGCTATATTGTAAAGGACTTAGTGAAATGAAGTGATGACACATTAATTATATAATATTTCTTTCTGATTTGCAACCAACCTTTGATTTTAGTTTTATTCTGTTTAGAAAATAAATTAGATGACAATCTCTCTATATATATTAAGTTTTTAATTGTAGTTTTACTTCATATTTTTAAACAGATGCTCAAGTATATAAATGACTAAAGAATATTAGTATTATAAACAAGGGTTGTCAAGGGATGTTAATTAATTAGAGTCATGCATGCATGTTTACGTAATTTAATTAGGTTCGAATCTTGAAGTGCTAGAAGAGTGAAAGAATGAACATGAATCTTCTACAATATCAGGTACGAGTTTTCTGGACATTATCAAATTGTTTACTTATCACATTGTGTGCATTTTACTTATTTATTTATGGAAATGTGCATGTTGAATCCAATGACCCCTTTGGCTTGTTTAGAAATTTAATAAGATTATTCATATCGATCATGATACCTGTGAGTAGGATGTGGTGAGCATGACGTCGTGTAGTGTTAAATAAACGAACGTGGAATGTAATGTATAAGTTCAAGGAAAGGGGCCAACGTGCGTTGAATGCATGTTGGAATTTATACAATGGGTCTGGTATCTGACTGGACCTCTCATTAATGTGGTGCTGGTTGGATTTCTTGTCAAGGGTCAAGATCTAGCATAGGGTGGATTCCCCGTAGAACATGGTACTTAATTTAGACTACCATGTTCTGGAAGTTGCTACGCATATTTCGTATTTTGACCATAGCGCCCTCATACGATGTTCATTTTGAACGTTCTACATGTTGTTGGAAAGCTAACAGACAAATCTATAATTTTGTCCATATAAAAAAAAACCTAATTTGAAATAGATCATGGTTAAAAATGTGGTAGAACATGGGGTTAATTCACTTGTTTGTTTTATATAGTATCTCTCGTTCCCTTTTAGGGTATTCATTTTTAGAGAGTATAAGTTATATCAAAACTCTCTCTCTCTCTCCCCTTCTCTCTATCTTGTTTAATCTATCATGTGTTGAGAACTCACAAAATTATAAAAACTTAAGATTTAGTTCTCTTGAATGATAGAGATTAATAAGTGACCTAATTGCTACTCTCTAACAAGAGTATTTTTTGGTTTCTAAATAATTTATTGGTGGATATATACCGTTGAGGGCTTTTAATTTGGAGCCTCATCTTGGTGCAAGATGTACTTGGTCATGCACACATGAACCACCAAGTTGATGCAAGGTATCAACCACCATTAACATCGACAAAGCAAATGAAGAATCTTCAACCCTACATCTCAATGACCTTCACTCTTGTTTGCAGACAAGAAACAAAGTATGATGCTTATTTATTTGGAAATATATTTTTGTTTGATTTCGTTTGTACATGATGTTCCTTTGGTACTTTTCTAATCAATTTTTTTGAAATTCTACTGCCCTAAGTATCATAAAACCCAACAAGTACAACTCCAAAAGCTTATCAGATTTGTTTCAAACGACGAATTCAAACCGTTGAAATCCATCTACTTCATGAGTGATGCATGTACATGAATTTTTTTTGAAGTTTCGAATTCATTTAGTACAAAGTCAAGCGAGAAAAAAATGAACATTTTATAAGTTATTTTATGCATTCATTTTTCATTATTATTTTTACCACTTGACATGTACTAAATGAATTCGAAACTTTCAAAATTTTGCATTTATATGCATCATTCACGAAGTAGATGGATTTCAACGGTTTAGATTCATCATTTGAAGTCAATCCGATTGCCTTTTGGAGTTGTGCTCACCAAACCTTCGTGGTGAGCATATCACACCTTAGCTTTGCTTCATATATGTATGTATATGTATGTGTGTGTCTATATATTTTTATATATATAGAGAGGTTTGGCTACTATACCAACTTTGGTATAGAGCAATTCGTTATACCAGTGGATTTTGTGATTTTGAAGTCCAAATAATCGATTTGAAGTGCTCAACGTGTTTTCCATATTAAGATATGCATAGAGACCAAATTTTACATTTCTTTTAATTTTTTACTATTTTTTCGGATTTTTGAAAATCACTATTTAATATGATAGAAAAATAAAAAAAATATATGAAAACTGGGATTTCCAAAAATCTGAAAAAAAATAATAAAAATTTCCCAAAATTGTAAAATTTGGTCTCCAGGTACATTTTAATATGTAGAACACGATGAGCACTTCAAATAGATTATTTGAACTTCAAAATTACAAAAACACACTTGGTACAACGAATTGCTCTATACCAACATTGGTATATTAGCCAACCCCCCGGTCTCTCTCTCTCTCTCTCTGTATATATATATATATATATATATATATATATATAGAATTGTGCTATTGTACTTCGCGAAGTAAAGCCAATTTTTTACTTCACACTTATATTTCCATTTTTAAAATTTTCAAAACGTCGATCCGAACCGTTCAAGTTGATCTCCATTTTGAAATGTGCTTGGAGACCAAATTTTACATTTTTTGGAATTTTTTTACTATTTATTAAGCCACTTTGAAAATCACTGATCCATTGGTCCAGAATTTTTTACTGTTTTGCTACTGTTCACAATGGATCAGCGATTTTCAAAGGGGCTTAATAAATAGTAAAAAAATTCCAAAAAATGTAAAATTTGGTCTCCAAGCACATTTCAATATGGAGATCAACTTGAACGGTTTGGATCGACGATTTGGATTTTCAAAATGGGAATATGAGCGTGAAGTAAAACTTCATTTTACTTCGGGAAGTACAATAGCCCTACTCTCTATATATATAGAGTAGAACTAGGGTGTTCCTAAGCTCACCAAGCCTCTCGTGAACTCAACTCTAAAACCTATCGAATTGACTTCAAACGACATTTCCAAACCGTTAAATGTTCAATCTATATTAAAATGTGCTTGGAGACCAAATTTTACATTTTTTGGAATTTTTTTACTATTTATTAAGCCCATTTGAAAACTGCTGTTTTCCAATGGTGCAGAATTTTAATAAAAACAGCGGTTTTCAAACCGGCTTAATAAATAGTAAAAAAGTTCCAAAAAATGTAAAATTAGGTCTCCAAGCACATTTTAATATAGATTGAACATTTAACGGTTTGGAAATGTCGTTCAAAGTCAATTCGATAGGTTTTAGAGTTGAGTTCACGAGAGGCTTGGTGAGCTTAGGAACACCCTAGTTCTACTCATATATATATATATATATATATATATATATATATATATATATAGTATGGCTAATTTGCTTCCGGAAGCATTTCGGCCAAGGTGCTTACGGGGGCATATCTTGCAATTTGATGTTCAAACAACAAATTCAAACCATTAGATGTTCAATCTATATTAAAATCTACTTGGAGACCAAATTTTACATTTTTTGGAATTTTTTTACTATTTTTTAAGCTGGTTTGAAAACCGCTGTTTTCAATGCTTCAGAAATTTAATAAAAACAGCGGTTTTCAAACTAGCTTAAAAAATAGTAAAAAAATTCCAAAAAATGTAAAATTTGGTCTCCAAGTAGATTTTAATATAGATTGAACATCTAATGGTTTGAATTTGTTGTTTGAACATCAAATTGCAAGATATGCCCCCGTAAGCACCTCGCCGAAATGCTGCCGGCAGCAACTTAGCCGCTCCCTATATATATATATAGAGTAGAGCTAAGGTGCTCTTCAGCTCACCAAGCTTTCCGTGAGCTTAACTCAAAAACCTATCAATCCGACTTCAAACGACATTTTCAAACCGTTAGATGTTCAATCTATATTAAAATGTGCTTGGAGACCAAATTTTACATTTTTTGAAATTTTTTTACTATTTATTAAGCCAGTTTGAAAACTGCTGTTTTTCAATGGTGCAGAATTTTAATAAAAACAGCGGTTTTCAAACCGGCTTAATAAATAGTAAAAAAATTCCAAAAAATGTAAAACTTGGTCTCCAAGCACATTTTAATATAGATTGAACATTTAACGGTTTGAAAATGTCGTTTGAAGTCAATTCGATAGGTTTTAGAGTTGAGTTCACGAGAGGCTTGGTGAGCTTAGGAACACCCTAGTTCTACTCTATATATATATATATATATATATATATATATATATATATATTTGTGTATGTATATGTATATGTATGTGTGTGTACGTACGTCTGTATTTAACAGGTATTCTTCTTTAAGTATTAAATTATATCTGAATTATCTAGGACATTACTTCATAAATATATTAGCATATTTGTATATCATTTGAATTAAAAGGAGAATATACTTGAATTATATATATGTGTTATTCTCAAAGTATGACTTTTATATATACAATATATCGATGAATTATTTTTGAATTTCTTACTATGATACCAATTAGTGAGAAAATTCTACTAATGCTTTTAGTCGTCGTATGAAAATTGTTTTATAAACAATCGGACCTATAAAAATAACAAAATAAGTAAATGATATGACAAAATATTACCTATGTAGTCCGAAGAGAAATGTTTTAAAAAATATTCGAAATAGATAGCTTTTGAAATTCTTCTTTTGAAAAAGATAGCCTTCTGAATTAAATTTCACATAAAATTAGAAAATAAAAAGGAATCTTAATTAGGAGCAACACTTGTGAAATTAAGAAAGTAAATATATATGTTTAAGCGCGCAATATTGAAAATTAAGCTCTAAAAATAGTGCCCGGCCCTTTGTATGAAGAAATAGTGCGCTCTAAAAATAGTGTCCTCCTTATAAAATGATTACTTTGCTTAATTACCATAATTTTCAAAAAAATGTAAAATTTGGTCTCTAAGCACATTTTAATATGTAGATCATGTTGAGTGGTTTGGATCGACTGTTTGAACTTTGAAAACAGAGATAAAAATGTAGGGGATGGTTGGAGCACAAAACCAATGATGCATTTTAACTCCTGAAGAATCTATATATCTTTGCTCCTCAACGATGAGAATTAAATTAATCGTATTATGTAAGTCGTATTCTATTAGAAGACATCTTGAGATTTAACATATTCACACTTGATAGCTTGAGGTGACGATATTGTCGATGCAACAAGCTAGACATGCATGACAAGAGCTGCTTGGTGGCAATATTAAAGAAATTAAATAAGTAAGCTACGATTTTGGCTTTAATTTCTAGTTTGAGTAGATAAAAAAAATAATAATTGTTGCTCTTCATATATATATATATATGTAACACAATGCTTATGTGAGGTAAATTAGGAGGTGTTAATTTTAAAATGCATTAATTGTGCAAAAGAGAAATAATGCATCGGTCAATTACTTTCCTTTATTAACAGTCATCTAGCTAGCTAGCTAGCAATATGAAATAAATACCACATGTACATGATCTTTCTTCTTAATTAATTTACGCCAAAATAATCCAAATCACCTACAATAGTATTTATATAATTAACTTGAAAAGCAAATATTGGTAAGAATAATTTAGCAGGCCAATCAATGGAACTTGAAAAAGGTGGGTTTTACACACAATTATAATATTTTGCAGAATATATCCACCGATCGAATATCAAACATTAAGATTTATAAAGTCATGAATCAATACATTAAAGTAACCAAACAAATTAAACATTACAACATAGAAAGTAACCCGGCCAACAAAGAAACTAAACCTATATATATCGATCACCTAAAAAACCCTAATGCATGTATATATATAACCTAGCTAATATCAAAACATGCATTAAAGCAACCAAACATATATAGCTATCATTACAACCTATAATAACCCAGCAAAGAAACTAACCTACCTATATCGATCACCTAAAAAAAAACCCTAATGCATGTATGCATATATAAAACCTAGCTAACCGATCGATATATCAATCAGAGTCTGGGTCTAGCTGCTCTTCAATTTGTTTTCCCAGCACGTCCGAAAT
This sequence comes from Carex kokanica, assembly GCA_025461125.1. Lineage (NCBI taxonomy): Eukaryota > Viridiplantae > Streptophyta > Magnoliopsida > Poales > Cyperaceae > Carex > Carex kokanica. The sequence goes on from JAJGRX010001393.1 coordinate 1,277,416, forward strand.
CTGCAATATTTTCAATTTAGCCCCTACACTACGTACACACATATAATTCAATTCTACAAATTAAACTTGATTATATTGACAAAGAATTAAGAAATAGAAATTAATGTACCTCAATCCCGTGTTGTTTCTCCAACTCACTAATTTTTGATATCTGCCAACATCTAGGACACAAAGCATGATTAACCGGCACATGGTGAGATCTATTGATGTGATCTCTGAGAGACGGCTCGTCCGAATGAAGTTTTTGGCAACGCACGCAAGTTCGCTTTATTATCTAACAAACAAAAATTGATAAAATTTAGTTTGATTCTGATTTAAGTTCAACAATAAATAAAAAGAAGAAAAGATCGATATTAAAAAAAAAAAAATACCTCAGCCACACTTTTTTTCAACGGCTTGCTATTTGAGCAAGGCAAGATAATTGTTTCCGATTTACTGCGGTCAACGATTTCCTCAACAGTTATTTTCATGCTCTCAGTTTCCTGAAATTTGTAATGAATTTCCAAAAAATAACAACTTAAGATTACATATATTTTAATGCGTTTTAGAAAACAGATGAAACATTATTTAAATTTTACCTTGGGGCCAACATTGTTTTGTTTCTTGCGGTTTGCCCGGCCTTCCTTCATGGAATTTGCACAGCCAAGACCAATAGCCTGCACATGGTCAGAAAAATTCAATTCCAAATATCAAGATATCAAAACCTTGACCAAAAAAATTAAATAAAAAAATAAACGAAAATTCAAGAAAAACAAAATTAAAGATAAAACAGAGTTAGTTAATTTGTACCTTGCGAGTATCCAAGTTCTTCGACATTGCAAAAGAAGCAATTTCACAAATTTCTGTAAATGTTTTGCAAAGGGGATGAGTATTTATATCATAAATGGAGACCTAAAATATACTGCCAAAAATAGTTTAACCAGAAATATCGATACAACAAATAAGTATATATATATAACCTGAAAATAGATTTATCATATATAATATTATGGCTAAATCAGATTAAACCAGAATTAGCAATCAAAACTTAGATATGTTGAGCAGTGGTTAGAGAAAAACAAAAAATAGTTAATAATAATGTACATGCATGTACATGTTATATATATTAGAATAAAGCATATATAACAGTAAAATCGTGTAATAAAATTTACAAACAATGTACATGTAATATGTACAATCATTACATAAAAGCAATATTATATATAAATATTAACATCATCTGATAAATAATAGCTAAGTATTCCTTCAATAAACCTAAATACAATAAACATGGTTAATATATAAGAACCCGTGATACTTTCCATTCAGAGAAAAATGTATCTTGGCAATGTTATCTCATATTTAAAAGACATCACCATATATAAATTCAGGCGGTTTAAAAATAAAACTAATACAAAAAGGTTTTAGAAAAAGCTATTAATTATTTGTAAATATTTTTTAATATCAATTTTTTTTTTTTGAAGTTATACAACAGAGTGCAAAAGTTCAGAGTAATACACACAAAATATTTCCATGAGAACATAATGACATATAGAACCCAAAAAATGTAGGGAACGAAAAAATTCAAAATAAAACAAAATTTTCAAGATCTGTCCATCTTTCTTACTGATTTGTATATGACAAAGAAATGTCATATAAATTTCTCAAAGAAAACTACAAAAGTTAAATTGTTGATTATTCTGAAATATTTCAGATATATGAGCAAACACTCCAAAGTTTCCTCAAAAATTATTTCAGGTGATGAGAAACAACAATAAACAAAAGATATTGAAAAAAAAAAAAACAGTTAACATCTAATTAAGAAATTAAAAAAAAAAAAAAAAAAAAACGAAAATGAATGAAATATCAAAAGAAGGGGGGAGGGGGGTGTTGAACGTGGGCTGCAGTTGGGAGAATATAAGGTACTTGGTCGGTTGATTTAGAAACAAATCAAAAATAGGTAGTAATACTAATAATATTCATATATTTAGCCTTGCCGCTGTCCTTAACCTTCCTAATTAATTTCTATTTTAATTAATAATCAATAACCTTCCTAATTTAGTTTCAATCTTTTGTCAAAAGTCCAGTCCAATTTATATTTCGGCCCAAGCCAACAATCAAAAACAAATTTAGTCAGCAAGATCCAGTCCAATTATATTTTAATATTTCATGTTCTTAACTGTAGAGTCTAATTGTAAGCCCAGTCCACTGAATTTTTCTATTCAATTTACATTTCGATTCTTTAATTTAATTCTAAAATAGCCCAAATTGCTTTTATTCAAGTTTCAGCTGAGCCCCAAAGCTCTAGCCATTTTGCAGTTCTAGGAAGGGGTTTAGATCCAAGGCAACTAGCCCCACAAATCAATTAGGTTTTGATTTCAAAACCCTAAATTAGCCTAAATTAGGGTTTTGTTAAGAAAACTTTGCAGGTATATATATGTGACGAGGAGGGATCGGACACTAGTGGAAAAACTGGAATCAGGATCGGCCTAATAGTATCGGTTATATGAAACAACCGCTTCTAATATCTATCTGGATCGGTTTTTTTTAGAAAACCGATCCTAAAAACTATTCAGATCGGGTTTTATGGTTAACCGATCCTAATTTACGAACAATTAGAATCGGTTTTTTATTAGAACCGATCCTGATACTATCAGGATCGGTTTTTTATTAGAACCGATCCTGATACTATCAGGATCGGTTTTTACAAACAACCGATCCTAATGGAACACATATTAGGATCAGTTATTTCTTAAAAACCGATCCTGATGGTATCAGGATCGGTTCTAACAAACAACCGATTCTAATTCTTTTTTTTTAATGTTGGTTCTGAAAAACAAAAAATCAGGATCGGTTGTTACAACAGAACCGATCCTGATACTTTTTATTTTTTTTTATTTTTTTAATGTTGGTTCTGAAAAAAAAAAAAAAGTATCAGGATCGGTTCTGTAAACAAAACCGATCCTGATATATTTTTTTTTTTTTCAGAACCAAAATAAAAAAAAAAAAAAAAAAAAAAAAAAAAAAAACAGTATCAGGATCGGTTCTGTCCACAGAACCGATCCTGATACTGTTTTTTTTTTTTTTTTTTTCAGAACCAAAATAAAAAAATAAAAATAAAAAAAAAAAAAACAGTATCAGGATCGGTTCTGTCCATAGAACCGATCCTGATACTGTTTTTTTTTTTTTTTTTCAGATCCAAAATTAAAAAAAAAAAAAAAAAAAAAAAAAAAAAAAAAAAAACAGTATCAGGATCGGTTCTGTCCACAGAACCGATCCTGATACTGTTTTTTTTTTTTTTTTCAGATCCAAAAAAAAAAAAAAAAAAAAAACAGTATCAGGATCGGTTCAGTCCACAGAACCGATCCTGATACTGTTTTTTTTTTTTTTTTCAGAACCAACATTAAAAAAAAAAGTATCAGGATCGGTTTTTTCAACACAACCGATCCTGATTTTTTTTCTCTTTCAGAAACAACTTAAAAAAAGGTATCAGGATCGGTTTTTTTGAAATAACCGATCCTAATGCTAATTTGACGCTAGGGTTTAATTCTGTTTCGCGCCTTTGTACTTACAAAAACAATCAGGATCGGTTATTTCGAAATAACCGATCCTGATAACTCCTGCTTAGTTCTTATTTTAATTTCGCGCCTCTCATTTTCAACTTAGCGTTTCTCTCTCTCTCTGTGTCTCCGTCTCTCCCTCTCAAATTCTCAGACCTCCGTGTCTCTGCTCTCTCTGTCTCCGTCTCGTCTCTCCCTCTCCTCCGTGTCTCTCTCTCTCTGTCTCCGTCTCTCCCTCTCAAAGCCGAGCCTCTCGAACCTCTCGAACCTCCGTGTCAATTTTTAATTATTTGTATTGTTTCAAAAATTAATTAATGGTGTTTGTATATTGTTTTTCAGTCTTGAGGACATCTCGCTCAAGTTACTTAATCATCCGGCCGATCAACTATCACGGTATTAGCTTTATCTAATTTTCTCATTATTATACTTTTAAAACACATTTTTTTTTGTATTTTCAATTTATTTATTTGTCTTTTTTCATTTGAGCAAGGCTTTTTGAAACTATCTTTTTATTTATCTTAATTATCCGACCGATCAACTATCTTTTTTCATTTGTATTTTCAATTTTATTTTGCTATTGCACCAAATTTCTTCAACTATTGTACTTCTTTTTGTGTTTCATGAATTTTATTTTGTGTTCTTAATTGGTTTTGAGCTCCAATAAATCAATGGTAAATAAAAAAAAAAAATTTATGCTGGCCAGCAAATATATATGGAAGCTGGCCAAATAAAAAAAAAATATTTTTTTTAGATCCAATATAACATCAGGATCGGTTGTTTCAAACAACCGATCCTGATAGTATAACATCAGGATCGGTTGTTTCAAAAAAACTGATCCTGATTCTTTTTTTTTTTTTTCAGAACCAACATTAAAAAAAAAAAAAGGTATCAGGATCGGTTATTTCAAAACAACCGATCCTGATTTTTTTTTTTTTCAGAAACAACATTAAAAAAAAAAAAAAAAAAAAAAAAAAAGAGTATCAGGATCGGTTTTTCAACAAAACCGATCCTGATAGTAACTATCAGGGTCGGTTGTTTCAAACAAACTGATCCTGATAGTTACTATCAGGATCAGTTGTTTTGAAACAACCGACCCTGATAGTTACTATCAGGATCGGTTTTGTTGAAACAACCGATCCTGATAGTAACTATCAGGATCGGTTATGTAACCGATCCAGATTATTGTAAGTATCAGTATCGCCTCCATCAGGATCGGTTGCATTCCGATACTAATATGCATATATAACCGATCCTGATTCCATATTTTCCACTAGTTTCCTGACGTCCTACGTTTTCAAAATCCAAACAGTCGATCCAAACCGTTCAACATGACAGATATATTAAAATATGTTTGCAGATCAATTTTACATTTTTTTTGAATTTTTTACTATTTATTAAGATGGGTACAAAAATTCCATGGTCTAAAAACAACGATTTGTAAAATACTTAATAAATAGTAAAAAAATTCAAAAAAATGTAAAATTCGATCTGCAAGCACATTTTAATATATCCATCAAATTGAACGGTTTGGATCGACTGTTTGGACTTTGAAAACTTTGAAAATGCACGTCGTCATCTGATGTCACCAAAAAAAGGTGTCATCCGATCCCTCCTCATATATGACATATCATTTATGTCTGGCGGATTGTTAATTACAGCCTATGCAAGCTGAGTGTTGAATGTACTTAGTTTAAAACAAGTATTTGGGGTGTAAAACCAATTTAAAAATAAGTGTAGGGACATAATTAAAAATAATATTTTTGAGTTTTTCTATACTAATAAGATTTTTAACTTTCAGATTTCCGAGAAGCTGAAAAAAAATGGAGAAACATTTGGAGAGTTTGAATGATAATTATAAATTAGGGTTTTTTAGGTCATGTAGATTAGAATCTTAGGTTATAATGTTTTGTTGTTGATTGGGAAAAATTCCATCGTTTTTATGTTTTGATTTATACAAAATTTAATGTTGAAAAACTTAAATGTGTAACTGGCAAATGTTATGCTTAGCGAGAAAGATAACGCCAATTGTGTAAGATCTCTTGTAAATATGAAATTTGAAGACAAGACCTGTATCATCCTCTAAGAAAAAAACTCTTAAATGAACACGTTATTTTATACTAGCATCGTGCCCGTGCATTGCATGTAGAGAGTACGTGTGACGAGTACCTGTCGAAATAAATTTAGACTCTTGCGCGTAAAAAAATCAAATAATACATAGAATCAGAATATTTGATCTGAAGGCTAATATTTAATCCGAAATTTCATGTTTTAGTCCAAGTCTTTGGCGGATCAGACAATCTACGTGCTTAATATAAGAATGGAGATATCAATGGCCTCAATAAAAACTTTATAGCAAGGTAGTAGATAAATGACGAAATATCATAAATTGGAAATAACTCATTGTGATATCCTAAAAATAAATTGATAGGAGCAAAATTGTGTAAATGAATTTGGTTTTGGTGAACAAACTAATCCTTGTATTATCCAAAAAAAGATGCAAAACAATGTAATTTCCAAGAGACCTAATAAAGTACAATGTGAACTCTTTTAAGATTAAAATTTGTATGGGTCAAATGAATTATCCAAAAACTAATGTTTAATTCGTATATTCGTTTAAAAGCAAAAAAAAAGATACACACACACTCTTCGCTGTTGTTTAAAATCTCAACTACACACTTAAAGAAAACAAAAAATAAATAAATAAAACCAACGGGCCTTTTCCTCATCTAGTGGTATACATTCAAGGATGCTCTTCGATCTCTCTCCCTCTTATTTGCAAAATACCATTGCATTAACTGTGCATTGATAAATTTGATAACTAGCACCTGTAAAACACAATATGATAAACTTGACAAAAAGAAATGATTGTGCATTGTTCCCATTTCCCAATGGCATTAACAAGGCTGATTTGAAATTGATTTATGCAGAAAAAAATATCACAAAACTGATCCAATTAATTTAAGCATAAAAATAATTAATAAATTAATATTGATAAACAATAGTTATACAAATTAATTAAGATGCATTCAAACAGCTTGTCCATCTTGTGTCAAGGATTTGGGACTAGCCAGGTTGGGACAACAAATAAGGGGTGCAAATTTTGAAATGGATAATATCTAGCCGAGCATTTGGTAATAATGTTATAGGTTTCTAGATCATTCCTTCCAATTCGGAAAAGGTCGGAAAAAGCATGAGTGAAGTAGATAGCATTTTGGGTGCATCCACATAATTGGGTAGGATCAATAACCACAGGCGAATTGTTGCCAATAAAGAATGCATGGTTGTTAATATCCTCACACTCAGAATAAGTTCCCTCCTCAAAATCAAGCTTGTGAACAACAACATTTGTTGTGACCTTTGGAAGCTCCTCCTCCTCTCTGTACCATTGTAGGAGCAACAGTTCTCCTTTGAGATCTACAATGAAGTACTTATAAGTTTCTCCAAACATTGGAACTTGATGCTGAAGCGGTATGAGTTTTAAATCCGAACCAACATCAACAACAAAAATTTGATGAGAAGAAACATATCCAACAGCATGGAACTTTCCTTTAAAATATATAATGTCATTAAGTGCACCATAATGGTGCATAGGTAATGTCCAAGTTATATCACCTTGTCTCCAAAAGGCTATTTGTTGAAAATAACCGCCAATTACCATCACCGTAAAATCTGAACCCTCACTAGGATCATGATCCAAGATAACTTTGCGAACCAAGTCAAGTTGTTCGCGTTTAAAGAGCTCCTGATCGTTAAAATCAAGAGGAGGTAGGTCGTAGCTTTTCCTGGTAAAGGGATTCAGCATACGCATGTTCAAATCGATGTCTACAACAAACAGCCAGCCAAATGAAGAACCACAAACAAATTGCCCATGTAGCTCGGGTATGTCCATGTAGTAATGTTTGTTTTCAGAAAGATTGAAGAAAATACGCTTTTCGGTGGCAATATTTTCACCCAATACCAACCACGGCAGCTGCTGAGCGGGACGATGATACTTTTCCCTTGCCACTGTGTACCAATTCTGACACACAGCACCGAATCGATGATAATCAGGTATGGGTAAGAAACCGATTAGGTACCCAAGCACATCACTGGGGAGCTCCGACCAGTTCGCCATTAGCTAATACAAGACCGTCGGAACCGTTTCCTCCCTCTGCAAGATAATTAACAAAAATAGATGAATTAATTATCACACCCCTTCTCTTTTTCTTTTCAGCAAAATCGGATTATGCATGCGAGTTTATATATAAATACTCAGTAATAAAAAAGAATTCAATTATAAAAAAATATTTGAAGCTATATATTCGACAGATTGCTCGCTTATACGTACGTCCACATTTGAATTTGAATCCATGCATGATCGATACCAAATTAAAGAATATATTTAACAGGAATAACAAATTAAGGTTAGAACCATGCACCCACATTTTGTCAGGGGACAATACGTACCAATAGGTGAACTAATAAAAATCAGTGAGAATTATAAACTTGTTGGGCCAAATATAAAGAAAGAGTTTCCCAAGAAACCTATTTCTGCTCTGATCACCCTCAAATTCTGAAAATCACCAATTCTAAATTATAAATTAAGAGCATAACTCTTATTATATAATCTCTCTAGGATTAACCTTAACCAATTATATATAAAAGTTAAACATTTTATATGTCATAATTAAAAAGGTCGTCTTTAATTCCACAATCCAATTTACTTCCAAATCGGAAAAACATTATTAGTCTTTATTTTAATTTTTAATACTACTTAATTTTCTTCTTGAACACAAAAAAAAGTTATTAATCTATATAGCCAACAGATTCCAAATACGTAATTTTATTTCTGACACGCTACAAACTCATTAATTATTTCTTCTATTGTGAACTGAACTCCAATTTTCTATTAAAAAAATAAATACCCAAACTGCACTATTATTTGACATTAATATTTATTCTATTATATTAAACATGTAGATGTCCTAATCCGACAACGGTTGTGATTAAAACAATAACTTTTGGATTGAATAACAGCCCTTCGATCAAATAGTTCGCCTTTTTTTTATTTTGCGCACCTTTTTTATGTTTGTTAACGTGTAGAAATTTAAATTTATTTAGATACGTACTCACCACATGCAAACTGTATCATCTTTGTGATTGCTCCTGATTTCTTTCTATTTTGAAATTACATTTAAGGAATATTTGGATATATTGATAATTGATTGGTCATGTGTTCATTTCTTAATTTTCATTTTTTATATATTATTTGCCATATAATATGTTATTGAAGGAATGTTATTTACGCATAGATGTTTTTTTAATATGTCATTTAACATGTCATTTCAACAATATTATTTGTCAATTAGTCTAATTTTTTTAATTAAAATATGTAATTTTCTATGAGATTTTTTTTATTCTCTTATAATATGTAACCGTTGCAATGCACATACACAATACTAGTTAAATTACTAACTAGATGTAAAACATAGTGTTGTGGGCGCTACATTTAGCTGATAATTTTATACCATATTTTAAAGACAAATGCATAAATTCAGGCGTTTGTAAATTAGAAAGTTATAAAACAAAAAAAATTTTAGAGAATCAATTAATTTGGAAATATTTTCTTTGTAGAAAAATGTTCAACTAATATAACAGAGTGTAAAATTAAAACGTTTCAGTAATATAAATAAAATAGAAAAAATGATGGTTAACTATACAAATTCCACAAAGTAATAAAACATAATTTAGAAAATACAATAAGCAACTATATATATAAGAAAATTGTGAAGAATAAATTTCTAATCTTGTCATAAAATAACCAAATTATATATTTTAAAAATAACTAATAAAATTCCCTTCCAAAAAGTAGGCACTATTTCTATATTAAAATTTGAATTTTTTTAAAAAATGATGTGTATATTGTTGGGAATTTATAGTACTTGACGCAGCGGAATTTCAAAATTTTATATACAAAAGTACCAAAGGGATTTTGTGCGTGACAGAAATCAAATCAAAAATCATATTTAATTCCAAAATGAATAAGTATCATACCTAGTTTGATATTGTCTCTAAACAAGAAGTAAGATCCTCAAGATGTAGGATTGTAGATAATTCACCTTCTTTTATTGATGCTAATGGTGATCAATGCCTTACAGCGACTTGGTGGTTGATGTGCACGAGATCTGGAACAGGTTGCCTCAATTTGAGACTTCAAGGTAGAAGCTCTCCAAAATAGAAAATCTGTAGAAAGAGAGAGGGAGATTTCGGCTCACTAAAAAACAAGTTATGAATGGACTAGGGTTTCCAGGTGTAGAGACCCCTTTAAATAGCCTCCAGGCGGATTAAAGTCGGTTCCTGCGATTTAGAGGTTATTTCGATAAATTCTGCTCAGCCAGATTAAGAAACACAGTGTTGTGTGTGCTACATCTAATTAATAATTTTATACCATATTTTTAATACAAATCCATTAATTTAGGCAGTTTAAAAATTAGAAGGATAAAAAAAGTTTTAGAGAATCAATTAATATAACAGAGTGCATAATTAAAAAGATTCAGTAATATAAATACAACAGAAAAATACCTACTTAAATATATAAATTGTGATGAATATTTTTCCAATCTTTTGTAGTGCATATATATTTCATAAAATAACCAGATTATATATCATAAAAATAATAATTAAAATTTCGCTCCAAAAAGTAGGCATTTTTTCTAGGGTCCGACTAATTGTACCCAAAGAGTTGTACCCAGTTTTTACCCAAAAAAACTGTCATTTGACTTGTGCGAATACTGTAAAATATTATAATCAATACTGTAACTTCAACTACAAATCATGCATAATACCTAGTTCAAAATTCTAACAACCCAGTTTTTACCCAAGTTAGTTAAAAATTGTTAGTAACTAGAAAAGTAACTGTACTTCCAACTGTACTTTCAGTTTCTAGAAGATTTAACACAAACCACTTCCAAAACTTGTACGGCTATACTTCAAGCTTCTAGAAGATTTGAAAAACACACTTCTAAAACTTGTTGTTATTTACAAATTACACTTAAAATTATGCAAAATTAATTTTTTAGCATCAAAATTAAAAATAAAAAAATTTGAATTTTTTTTAAATTCATCATTTATTCTTCAATTATTAATATTTATACATGATAATATCATGTAAAATAAGATTTCAATACTGTAAAATTAGTAGATACAAACTATAAATCTAACAGATGTTAACTACAATATTTCAATACTGTAAATTTGACACATGAAACTATCAAAAATATCATATACAAACAATAAAATGTCATCAATTACAAAAAATTCATATACTGTACCATTTCACCACAACATAAACTGTACCATTTCACCACAAAAAGTTCATTAAAATCAACTGTACCATTTAACCATTTCATTTCACCATCAAGTGTACCATTTATCATTTTACTATTCACAAATATTTTCAACTGTATCTAACATCAATATAAAAAAAACATCAATATAAAACAAACACAAACAAAAAGTTGTTCAATCATTGCAATATTTGGATGGTTACTTCATACAACGCTGATGCGAATTATTTGGATGCGTGAGGAGCTTCATTGCTAGAACGACACGTTCTTTAGAAATGTCATCCTACAAAAACAAAAAAGAATTGTAAGGGATTTAGATTTATGCACATTAGTAGAGAGAAAAATGACAGGGCGCATAGGTTAGCACAATTAGTCAGAACTGACAAGATCAGTTACCAGGGTATACACTACCCTCTTTTTACAATATGTAATATCAGAAAATATGTAATGTTACTGTTGGTGAAATGGAAGCCTACGGGTATTTGAAAGTAAAATATATACATTATAAAATTACATGTGTAAAGTTCATAGGCATCTCAGTGATCAGATTGTACACAAAGCGCAGTACAAACATAGCACAGTCCATTGATTTGGGTGCCTGCTTTGGGCAATCCTCATGAATAATGCCAACATCTTTCCATGATGCTTTAGCTGAAAGAAAAAAATGATATCAACATCTTTACTGTATAATAACTTCAAGTATGACATGAATTCTGTAAAATAACTCATACATCTTATAAAACTATTGTATGAATCCTGTAAAATAACTCATATATCCTACAAAACTGTTAAGTATATTATGTAATAGTTTAATGCATTTCAACACCTAATCATTTAAATCATTGGTAGAATCATGAAAAACTAATTGAAGAATACTGCAAAAATGTTGCATAGATAATTTTTAAAGAAAACACTCACAAGTCCTAAGGCATGACTCCTGTAAAATAACTTATATATCTTATAAAACTATGACATGAATCATGTAAAATAACTCGTATATTCTACAAAACTGTTAAGTAAATTATGTAATAGTTTAATCCATTTCAACACCTAATCCTGTAAACCATTGGCATAATCATGAAAAACTAGTTGAAGATTACTGTAAAAGGTTTCATAGATAATTTTTAAAGAAAACACTCACAAGTCCTCTAGGCAAGAAAGTGTTTAAGCCATTTCATTGTGTGCCAGTGGTACTAAATGTATGCCCCAACTTCACCAGCTGAGGTGTAATAATGCAACAGCACATTACGAATATTCGCTGCAAAACGCACCCAATGGTTTTTCTTGCAAATAGAAATGAACAGCCATCTGATGCTCTCAAATTGAGGCCCAAACAACTGCGGAAGGGCCTACAATGCTGTTTTTCATCATATTGATACATCAGAATCTGCAATAGACAAAAATCAAACATTAAAATATTGATTGAAGTATTTCAAAATTTGAAGTCTGAAAATTTAATTCATAATATACAAACGTACATAATAACTTAGGATATATAAGGGGTGATGAAAAACCATGGATGATTCACAGGAGTCTCATATTGCATTAATGATAGGACCGTGTCAACGAGCTGCAAAATCAATCAATAATATGTAAACTAAATTTAACAGTTGTATCCTATAAAACTAAGGAATGAATCATGTAAAATAACTCATACATCTTATAAAACTATGATTTTTAAAGAAAACACTCATAAAGTCCTAATATTGTAAAATAACTCATACATCTTATAAAACTAAGACATGAATCCTGTAAAATAACTCATATATCTTATAAAACTATGATTTTTAAAGAAAACACTCACAAAGTCCTAATCCTGTAAAATAACTCATACATCTTATAAAACTAAGGAATGAATCCTGTAAAATAACTCATATATCTTATAAAACTATGATTTTTAAAGAAAACACTCACAAGTCCTAATTATGTAAAATAACTCATACATCTTATAAAACTAAGGCATGAATCCTGTAAAATAACTTATATATCTTACAAAACTAAGGCATGATAGGACCGTGTCATCGAGCTGCAAAATCAATCAATAATATGTAAACTAAATTTAACTGTTGTATCCTATAAAAATGCTAAGTAGATCATGTAAAATATTTTACATTTAATAAAATATGAAAAAGCTGCATATCCTACAAAACTGATATATACAGTAAACTATTGTATGAAACATGTGAAATAACTAATATATCCTATAAAATTATTAAGTAAATAATGTAAAATATTGTACAAATCATACCTCACTGCTAATTGGGAGCTCAGGATTCATCAAATCTTTGATTGTTGACAATCTCCAATGAAAATTCCCTGGTTTGTGGCAGAAAGCCTCTTCATTGATTTCAATAGAAGGAAGAAAATCACGATTATCAATTCAAATCAACAGAAGGAAGGAAACTTAAATAGATCGGTAAAGAACTCATTCAATTTCTATTTCGTTGTCCTCTTCAATCCTATCGGAGATAATGAAAATTCGATTATAGCTTCGATTGAAGACACGCCTGAAGCTTCTGTATAGTCAAGATGTTCTGATGCAAAAGAAGAAGACAATATACAGTTAACAAAAGTAAATGCAAGCATTGATAAAGTAAGAATCCAGTATAGTCTGGATCTAGATCATTCCGGTGCCAGAATGTGACTACTATACTTCTAATCAAATCAAATTATTTCAACCAAGCTAACTACAAAAGAAAAGTTCAAATGAACACACAAATTCAAACAACCTACGCCTGACAACTAAGCTCCACAGTAAATTAACTAAAAAATGGAAGTACAGAATCAAAAGGCGTAGAAACCAAAACCTCAGTGCGAACTAGAATAAAATAACATAATTATTGAAATCGGGGAACTAGCTGAAGTGCTGGAGCTGCTGCCAAATTCACGCTTGATCGGAGCCTGGTGTGATCTGCTGTCGCGCGTCGCCGTCACGGTCGCTGCCATCGCTGCCGTCTCGCATAGTTGAGAGGTGAGGAGAGGGGAAAGAGCAAAGTGGAGGGAGCAGAGAGATCGGGAGGAGATCATAATTTTTTGGTTTTGTAGAGGGAGAAGATCGACAATTTTTATTTTACAAGGGGAGAAGAGAGGTCGCGAATGAACAGATCGGAAAGGTTTATAAAAAGAAGGTTGGACAGTTTGAGTTTGACAGTTAATAAACTTATCCAAACGGATGGGTAAAAACCGGGTACAGTTGATTGGGTATAAAAATCTTTTCTCTTTTTTCTAAATTAAAAACAGAAAATTCTGTAAAAATGATGTGCATATATTTAAAAAAAATAGTCAACCTTATTAAAAAAATCAAACGAAGAAAGAACAACAAAACATGTATATGTATATGATCTCTCGACAATTATATATATATATATATATATATATATATAGAGAGAGAGAGAGAGAGAGAGAGAGATTGGCTAAGCTCAAAATGTTTTTTCCATGGCCATGGAACAAACGATTCGGTTCTCCAATTTTCAAAGTTCAAACAACAAATCCAAACCGATAAATGTTCAATCTATATTAAAATGTGCTTGGAGACCAAATTTTACATTTTTTTACTATTTATTAAGCTTGTTTGAAAACCGTTGTTTTTCAATGCTGCAGAAATTTAATAAAAACAACGATTTTCAAACCAGCTTAATATACAAAATTTCAAAATACGCTTTCGTCGAAATACGATAAGTTCAAATTTCAAAAATTTCAAAAAACGATAAGTTCAACTACGCTAATTTCAAAAAATTTAATAAACAATGCTAATATACTTCCAGTAGCACTTTCGTTGAAATACGATAAGTTCAAATTTCAAAATTTTATATTTGAAACGTCGATCTAAGTAGCTTAATAAATTCATTATATACTAAACTTTACTATTTTTTATGATTTTTGAAACATGGTCCTTTTTAGCCTAAAATGTTGGTATTTTATTTTATTTTTAGGTTAAAAATGACAATCTTTCAAAAATCATAAAAATAGTAAAACAAATTTCAAAATAGTAAAAAATGGATTATTTTAAGTTTGATGTATAATTAATTTATTGTGTTACTTAGATCGACCTTTCGAATTTAAATTTTCCAATTTTTTACCTATAATGTTTCAGCCGAAATGTTACCGCAAGTATATTATATGAGAATGAGCTAAGGATTTCTTGTTCATTTTGAATCTGAAAGAAAGCTTTTCAGCTATCGTTCTGCCTTTCATGTTAGCCTCACACTATGCCTAATTTCTTCATAAATCACAACCGCCTTGCACTACTACAGAAATGGTAATTCTACACTGCACATTGCACACGGTTTTTCCAATTTTATATAAAAACCGTGTACCAAATATGATTTTTTGGAAGCCAAAAAATCTACGGGAATTATACACAGACATTTAGTTAAAAATCAGTGTAGAATTGTTTGAGAGAGCTACACGGTTTATTAGGGATCAAAAATCCGTGTGGAAAAAAGACCGTGTGGAAAAAATTGAGAGAGCTACACGGATTTTTGTTAAATATCCATGTAGGAATATATACACGGATTTTTGATAATATATCCGTGTAGAAATGGTAGAAATGTACACGGATTTTAGTATAAATAGTCGTGTATGATTATTTGGAGAGCTACACGGATTAATAAGTATAAATCGGTGTATAAAAGGCTGTGTAGGGTTTTAATTAGTATAAAAGGCCTTCTCCTTCTAGCGCCGCGCATTTAGATCAAGTCTTTTATGCCACTGTATCTGTATTGAGCTTTAATTTTTTGGATTTCTTCTGCGAATTGAGGCCAGCAGCTGGATCTGAGATCTTTGAAGTTTGTATTTTCTCCTCTCCATCTTTTCTAAGGTTAGTATATATATTTAAATCATTTTCTTCCTCTAATTTTCTGTTAATTATTATTGCTTATTTAGGTCATTTCTTGCATGCTTGATTTCTTAATTGGATAATGTAAATAATTAGTGTATTGTGGTCCAATAACCGACCTATAGATGCTTTTAGGTCCATGCCCGTTCAAAATTAATCCAATAGGGATTAATTTTGGATAGTCCCCGTTTTGGAACTGCTCTTTGAATATTGTGTCTCATTTAGGATGTGAACACATATTAGCGGGATTTAATTAGTATTTGAGGAAAGTTTGACAGTATTTTCCCTTATTGCTCCTACGAGTATGTGGTTCGTACGCATACTTGGGGAGTTAAGTGGAAATGCTGCCGAATTTTTCTCAGATACTAATTAAATATCGCTAATATGTGTTTACATATGGGACAATATTCAAAGAGTGGGTTAGGATTGTAAACCGACCCTTTGTAAGCCCAAAATTTGGTACAATTTATATGTTGATCATGCATGATTAATTGATCAAATTATTTTTTTAATTTAATTTACAGATGGATCGAAGTTGGATGTATGAATTGCGACGTGATAGTGAAGAATATTTGGTTCACGTTGATGAGTTTATAAAATTTGCTGAGAGGTTTAAAATGAAGAAAAAAGAAGAAGACATTTTGTGTCCTTGTAAAGATTGTAATTTTTTTTTAAGATTTGGGGACTCCGAAGAAATTAGAGCTCATTTAATTTGTCGGGGATTTAAGAAGAGATATTCATGTTGGATCATGCATGGTGAGAAATTTGGGAAAAGTAGTAGTACCAATAAAGATTTTAATCGTTGTCAATTGAATGATGAGAATGTAGAAATTGCTGATAATTTTGAACTTGATTGGAATGAGGATTATGATGATGTCGAAATTGTTAATAATGTTGAATCCGGAAACGACGATGATGAGCTGGAGATGAATTTTGATGAAAATGTAGAACACGAGTTTATTGAAAATCTGGAGGAAATGTTACATGATGTGGAAGATGAAATCAATAATAAAAATTTTGATAAATTTCAAAATTTGTCTAATGATTCCAAAAAGCAATTGTATCCCGGGTGTACCAAATTTACGAAACTGTCAGCTGTGTTGAAATTATTAAACTTAAAAGCAGACAATGGTTGGAGCGATAAGAGTTTCACGTCCTTATTACAGCTTTTACGAGAAATGCTCCCTGATAGCAACGAGTTACCCGGTACAATATATTAGGCGAAAAAGTTGATATGTCCAATGGGATTGAAGATCGAAAGAATACATACATGTCCGAATGACTGTGTATTGTATCGTAACGAGTACGAGGCCAAGCATGTTTGTCCCAAATGCGGTGTTTCAATAAGTAAGCAATAAAAATTCACTTGGTTTGAATTTTTTTCAATTATATCAAATTATAAAATTGCTAATTACATTCACTCAATTTTGTAAGGGCTTTTCTGAAATATATTAAGGAGGGAGGATTGCATAGCACGCGCCTGAAAATAAGTTGAATTGGAAGTGGTTGCTGGTGAGCACACTATAATTTTATAATTTTATATTATGTTCAAAAAATTATTGTCATTCTAACATAGGCCGCTAAATGTAAATTTCAGAGCTCGCAACAGTTGGAGAGTTGGGAATGCGCTTCTTACACGATGATTTCCATGTTTGACTTTGTCGAAAGAATACAATTCCAATTCCCACAAGCGGTATGTAGTTCATATTAATTGTTCCTATATAATAGTAATTGATATTTGCAACTATCTCGCATCTACCTTTTCTTGTTACTAACTAATACCAAATTATAATTGTAGAATGTGCCAAAGCAACCGCATTACATAAAGGAGCAGATCGACGATGTCAGGTGTATGTGGGCAATGTGGTTTCGAATGAAATTTTGTAATGCTCAATATGAATTTACATAATTATGTATAATTTAGTGTATATGAATATTGTATAATTTAGTGTGCAAGGATTTCTTGCTAATTTGAAAAATATGGATTTCTTGCTATATGAATTTTGTATAATCCTGTAGCAAATCTGGCTAGCAAAACTGGAGGCTAGCCCAAAAACAAAAAATACAAAAAAAAATTAGTTAATTCTACACGGATATTTAACTAAAGTCCGTGTTTGATAGTTCAGAGAGCTACACGGATATTTAATACAAGTCCGTGTATGATAGGTATAGCTACACGAATATTAAGTTAATAGTCCGTGTATAAAGAGGAGAGTTACACGGATATTACCTAAACATCCGTGTAGCTAGCCTCTTTTTACACGGATATTTAGTTAAATGTCCGTGTAGAAAGATGAGAGCTACACGGATATTTAGCTAAATGTCCTTGTAGAAAGAGAAGCTACACGGATGTTTAGGTAATATCCGTGTAGCTCGGTAACATGGAGAGCGACACAAGGCCCAATTTAATATGATGATTCCGGCAGTCCATAATTTAGATAGCGTTGATTTTCTCAAATTAGAACGAGATCCCTCAAAAATAACCTCCTTGCAATTAGCAACCCCTCCGGCAGTTCATAATTTAGATAGCGTTGATTCCTCAAATTAGAACAAGATCTCTCCAAAAATAACCACCTTGTAATTAGCAACCCCTCCAATTATATTAAAAAAAAAAAAAAAAAAAAAAAAAAAAAAAAAAAAAAACTGCTTGCATAATTATCCTCTGTGCCGTACTATCTCTCTTCCTTTTCTTCACAGAAATACAAAGGTAGACCTTTAGTTTATTTCCTCCCTTCACTACTACAAAAAAGGAGATTATACACGGACAAAAATGGAAGAGCTACACGGATTTCCTACCGTGTTTAAATCGAGGTGTATAAATAGGTCAATAACTACACACGGACATTTGTCCGTGTACAATCTCAACTATTATACACGGATAACTACACAAACAGCCGTGTAAAAAGCCCAGAATGTGTCGCTCTCCATGATACAGAGCTACACGGATATTACCTAAACAACCGTGTACGATTCTTTTCGTACACGGACTTTTAAATAAAAACCCGTGTATCTTGACCCTTTCTACACGGACATTTATTAAAATGTCCGTGTAGCTCTCCTCTTTATACACGGACATTTAACTAAATGTCCGTGTAGCTCTCCTCTTTCATACACGGACTTTAGTTAAATGTCCGTGTATGAAGACCATTTTTTTTTTTTTTTTGTATTTTTTGTTTTTCGGCTAGCCTCCAGTTTTGCTAGCCAGTTTTGTTACAGAGAACTATTCCATATTTCCCATATTTTCCAGATTTCATATAACAAGAAATCCATATTTTCCAGATTACCAAGAAATTCATATTTTCCAGATTACCAATAAATCTATATTTTCCAGATTAGCCAGAAATTCATATGCAATAAATTATACAATATTCACATACACCAAATTATACAAAATTATGGAAATCCATGTTGAGCATTGCAAAATTCTGATACAAACCACCTTGCCCACACACACCTGATATCGTCGATCTGCTCCTTGGTGTAATGCGGTTGCTTTGGCAAATTCTACAATTACAATTTGGTATTAGTTAGTAACAAGAAAAGGTAGATGAAATACAGTCGCAAATATCAATTGCTATTATATAGGAACAATTAATATGAATTACATACCGAGTTTGGGAATTGGAATTGTATTCTTTCGACAAAGTCAAACATGAAAATCATCGTGTAGTAAGCGCATTCCCAACCCTCCAACTGTTGCGGGCCCTGAAATTTGCATTTAGCGGCCTATGTTAGAATGATAATATTTTTTTCGACAATATATATGAAATTATAAATTTATAGTGTGCTCACCAGCAGCCACTTCCAACACAACTTGGTTTTCTTGCTCTTGTTATGCGATCCTCCCTCTTTAACATATTTCGCAAAAGCCCTTACAAAATTGAGTGAATGTTTATAGCAATTTTATAATTTGATATAATTGAAAAAAATTAAAACCAATTAAATTATTATTGCTTACTTGTTGACATAAGGGAATATGTCTTTGCACTTGTTAGCCGGGATATTTCCTCCGGGCTTACAAGAATCAACAATTATGCACGTATTTAGGTAAGGCACAATTATTATCAGACACCAGTGCTTGCTGTGGGAGGATAAAAATTAAAGTACTTTAGCATATAATAGTAACACGAGTGTTTGCTAATATGAACAATACATAAGCTAAGGTTAGAATTAACATCTGGTGGTACGGCAAGAGAATGTATTTCTTCTCCGCCTCCTGAGCATGATGCAGCGCTGAACAAATGTACTCGATACCCTCCTTCGAAGAACGTCTCAGCATTGTAGCACTCACCATCTCGGGGTCCAGAAATACGCACAAGTTCTTCCTTTCTACCATCTCATCACAATTTCGGATTAGCTTCCTGAAAACTCAAAATTTTACATTAGAATTATATTTGAGTTGTATACAATAATGAAAATAATTTCGAGTCACTAACATGAGGAAAATGGAGATGAACGACACATCGAGCCATTTATCGGATGACGAGTGGTGGAGAATGTCCCTGAAGTCTTTGAACGACATAGTGATCATGCCGCCGGCATGTAAAAACATCCCAGGTGGGACGGGGATGAAGATATCCCTCATGCTTTCGGGTGTCGACATCAAGCGGTCGTGGAGAAGGCGCAAATCACCGGGCAAACGGCTGTATTCTTCTTCGGTGACCAAAGGACGGTCTGGTGATCCTGGCGCGTCAGCCCCAACGTCGCAAGCCACAACAGTCCGTACCGGTGACATCAACTCCTGTGCACCGATGTCATCATCTCCTCGTGTCTGCATTAAAATTAACATATCTTCTTCAATTATTTGAAAAAGAATGATTTGAATGTAACAAAAGAAATGAATTATTTAGATATTACCTGATGCAAAACAATCTGACTCCTGGGCCATTGGACAAATGACTTGCGAACATCATCAAGAACGAACTGAGCGACGGTAGGGGCAGGAAGAGGTATGCGCCCCCATCCCTCCACGACTGAGTCAACCTGCACACATGCATAGTCGGGCAAGAGCTGAGCATGGTGTACAATCGAGACTCCTGGAAGTACAACGCCCGTGGCAACGGTCAGAGGAGAACTACCCTGCCACAGGACGAGGTCGCATGCTCTGGGGTCCTGCAATTATCAAAAAGTTGTTACTTTTTAATGGTGCGATGTTGTCTAACAATGCTACAAACAGGTATGAATTACCTTTAGACTATAAAACAGTAGTGATTACCTTTAGATTTTCCAAATCATCTAAGGCCCAAGTCCCGGATGCTTGGCTACTTCGCCGAACTCCCGGCGAAATAGGAGGTGGTTGCTCGGATTGCTGCGCAAGAGATGAAAACCGGTTCAACAACCTTGATTCCATCTCAGCCATCTTTGCGTCGTACGCAGCCATCTTGGAGTCGTACTCTCTGCTGACCTCCGCGCGTACCTGCGCAACTATCTCGTCTTTATCAACTCTGGCACGAGGTTTTCTTCGAGATTTTTCACCCTCAACTCGGAACACCTCCTTCCAGCCCCTGTAGGCCCCTACACCCCTTACCCGCCCCGTGTGTTCTGGATTCCCGAGCGCTGCGGCCAAGGAATCATTTTGTCGTTAGACCGACCGGGCACCCGAACTGACCTCCTGCTCCACCTCCAACTGTTAATAAAAAAATTAGTTAGAGCAAAAGATCAAGTGATGTACATTCGAAGTTATAATTTCGTTTGAATGACACAAAGTTATAACAAAGGACTCTTACCATTCTCTGAGCCACGGGCTGCAATTTCTCTGGGAGTACTATCCTCCCGTCAGCGGTTAACTCAGATCTACCCATGAACCAACATTGGCCCCTAGGATTTTGGATCTGGACCACGGGTGAGTCTGAATTTCTGTTTTGCTCCAGTGCTGTCTTCCACTCTGCCGACTTACCCTCGTAACCAGCTGACCCTAAATGGTGCGGATACTTGTTCATGCCAGCGATCCTCTTGCCTTCTTTACTTTTTGCCTTCACATGTGCAAGAAAATCAATTAGTTTTAGAAAAATAATTGAAAATTGAGAAAAAACATAAACTACTTTGGATAATGTTACATACCTTGAACTCTTCTGTGGACTTCAAAGCTTGAAACTCCTCCCACACCTCTTGTGTTACCCAAGGATAGTACCCTACCGGACTTCTCCCTTCGTCCATGAACTCTGTCTTCAGCGTGCTCTTGAATTGCTTCCAACCTTCGTTCATGATCCTCAGAGTCTTGACCTTTGGGGTATCGCTCTCGATGTTCCACTGAGCCTGAGTGACACCAAATTAACTGCATTTAATTTCATGTACAACAATGAAAATAAAGTAAAGAGTTGTTCGGTGCTTTACCTTCACCATGTTCCACCAGTCGTTCTTCTCCTCTTTATCAAACTTATTCCAACTCTCTACCAGGATACTTGCCTTTCGTTTCACCAAATTGCAACACCAATTTGAGTACGCCATTCGATTTGGACCTTCCGCACGCCCGTCGTCCGTGAACCGGATTTCCAACTGCTTCTTCTCAGACGTGCTTGTGCACATTGTCGGACCTCTTTTCCTTCTTTCTGATGAGGCAGTAGCTTGCTGATCATCTTCTGCCATCGCATCTATGTGCTCACCCTCATCCGACATGGTTCTGCCATACAAAGAAATATTAAAAGAAATATTATATAAACACCAAATGGAGAGAATTAGTTTACTCATATATGCACATTAAGTTATGCACATTAAGTAATGGACCTATGTGCAAAACAAACACCACAGTAAAATGGAGGACTTCAAAACACACAAAATGGACCTTAATTTCATATTTTTCTGATTTTAATTCGATTTTATATGATTTTCCAAAGTTCAGCCTCTCAAAATGAAAATTCTGCACCTTTAAACATCAGATTTTCTCAAAATGAAAATGTGAACTTTAAAAAATCATATAAAATGGAAACAAAATCATAAAAATATGAAATTTGTGTCCATCTTGTGTGTTTTGGAGTCCTCTGTCTGTTGGTCAAGTTATAATCTTGTTTTGGTCACGGCATTGATCTGCACTGATCAATTTACCAGCAGAGGTCATTTTGGCCGTTTAGAGTACATTTCACTACTTTGCACATAGGTCCTCAAATAATGTTGAGATAAAAAAATAAATCAAATAGGTCACTACATAAATTAACAAATATGTCACTACTGCAGAAATTAAATAGGTCACTACTTCAAATAGGTGCAAGCCGATTTTTTTTTTGTCTTAGGGATAGTAAAGTGGCACCAGCACAATTAACTATATCCACCAGAAATTTAATAGGTTTTGAACTATAGGCACAGCACAGCAAAGCAAAGCAGAAAATTTAATAGTCACAGCACAGCAAAGCAGCACAGCAAAGCAGCACAACAAAGGCAGCACAACACAGCAAAATAAGCAAAAAAAACTTACAAATCAGTAGTGAGAACAGCAGGCGGCGACAATGAGCACAGCACAATGAGCACAGTAGAGGCGGCGACAATGAGCACAGCAAGGCAGAAGAGGCGCTGACAGAGGCGGCGGAGAGGGTGACAGAGACGGCGACAATGAGCACAGCAAGGCAGAAGAGGCGGTGACAGAGGCGGCGGAGAGGGTGACAGAGGCGGCTAAGAGAGAGGGTGATAGAGGCGGAGTAGTGAAAAGGATTTTGAAAGAGAAGAGAAGGATTTTGAAGCGGCTCGATCGTTTTCAGAAAGAAATTGGAAGAGAGCTTTTGAAAAACAATGTACACCTCTTTCTACACGGACATTTAGTAAAAGTCCGTGTACAACTCCCCGGTTTTTCTACACGGACTATTTAGTAAAAGTCCGTGTATAATTAGTCTTTCTACACGGACTATTTAGTAAAAGTCCGTGTATAATTAGTCTTTCTACACGGACTATTACGTAAAAGTCCGTGTAGCTCTCCGAACCTTTATACACGGTTTTATCGTAAAATCCGTGTACAATGACTATTTATAAACGGACTATTAACTAAAAGTCCGTGTACAAAAAGTTGAAACATATTAAATTATGTTTCTTTTTATTTTTTATTTCATTATTTCAGATTTCACTAATATTTTAAAAACTAATACTAATATTTGAACTAGAATTTTTTTAATATTATTAAAAAAATGAACTAATATTTGAACTAGAGGAATCTAATATTTGATATTTGAACTACAAATGTTTAATTATATATTACAAAGTTGTTTCTAAAAAGGAAATATTACAAGTTTAAATTTTAATGATATTATTTAGACAGATTATTTAAGTTAATTTTAAATAATTTACTTTTTAGTGATTATCCATGAATTAATTATTTGTTGGTTGTTTTGTACTGCTAATTCATATCTATAACAGTATTTATTTAGATAGCATGAAGTATTTAACAAAATAGTTAAACGGAAAGAAAACAAAATGCTGATTAAATTAAGAACAAAAATATATTACATCAAAACAAAACGAAAAAAAAAAGCTAAATTAAATTAAACACTCCTTCACTGGCCTGACCCCCTCCTTTTAATCCAGGGTCTCTTTGGCCTGATCCAAGGATTGCCCCTCCTTTTGTAGGGCTTTGGTGGTGGGTGCTCCCTTGGGCTTCGTCGTGGCACATTTGAGGGCGGCCATGGCCATGTCCTCCTGTAGTTGGGAGGAGGCATTTCATAGCCGGGAGGGACTTCGGGAGCATCTTCGGGGGGCAATGGCCATGGCACATTTGCGTCTTCTTCCGGTGGCACCGAAGCTGCCATTTCTTAGCTTCCAAATTCTCAGAGAAAAGTAATCGAAAAGGGGGAGTTTCTCATCAGATTATATTGAATTTTGAAGTCTTTTCGTCTTCTTAATTAAAAAGATAATTAAGGCAACTTCTCGAATTCCATGTACAAAAGGCTTTTCAAGGTCGTTTAATTTTGAATTTCGTCTTATAAGAATCATACACGGTCATTTAATTAAAAATACGTGTACAAAAGCAACGTACACGGGCTATTAAGTAAAAGTCCGTGTAGCTCTCCGAACCTTTATACACGGACTATTAAGTAAAAGTCCGTGTAGCTCTCCGAACCTTTATACACGGTTTTATCGAAAATCCGTGTACAATGACTATTTATAAACGGACTATTAACTAAAAGTCCGTGTACAAAAAGTTCAAACATATTAAATTATGTTTCTTTTTATTTTTTATATTATTTAAACTAATAATAAATTATCTAAAATATATAGTATCACGTCTAATATTTAAAACTTATAATAATAATAACTAATACCCGGTTTTTTATTATTATTAAAATTTGAACTATAGACATTTAATATTTGTACTAGTAATTAAAAACTAATACTAATATTTTATATTTTATTTTTATTATATAATATCTTAACTAATATTTTGAAAACTAATACTAATATTTGAAATAGAAATTTTGTACCATTATTATAAAAAATGAACTAACATTTGAACCAGAGAGCTACAAATATTTTATTTTTGAACTACAAATATTTTATTCGTAATATTTAATATTCATACTAATATTTAAAAACTAATACTAATATTTTATTTTTTATTTCATTATTTCAGAATTCACTAATATTTTAAAAACTAATACTAATATTTGAACTAGAATTTTTTTAATATTATTAAAAAAATGAACTAATATTTGAACTAGAGGAATCTAATATTTGATATTTGAACTACAAATGTTTAATTATTACAAGTTGTTTCTAAAAAGGAAATATTACAAGTTTAAATTTTAAACAAAAAATAAATATTACACACCGGGTTTTTTTTTTCCTTTTTCTCTTTTTTTTCTCCTTTTCAACAGTACTCTCGGCCCATATTCCTTCATTGTGGTCGGATCGCATGTAGTTCGCTCCGTCGTTTTCTTCAATTGTTGCTACCTCAGGGTCCATGTCGGCACAAAATGGAGGTATTTCGTCGAACTGGTCATACTCTTCTTCATCAACGACATTTTCTACCCCGACAATCCTTCTTTTTCCAGATAGGACGACGCTCCACCTATCATCACTCGGGTCAGTGACATAAAAGACTTGGGTGGCTTGCTTGGCGAGTATAAACGGATCATCAACATACCCAAATTTGTTAAAATCAACGAGTGTGAACCCGTCGTTATCAACTTTAACACCCCGGTCTTCGACCCATTGACACCGAAACAAGGGAATGCTCAGGCGAGGATTGTAAACGAGCTCCCAAATTTCTTCAATGACTCCATAATATGACCTCGATGCTGTTACAGCCCGGCCATCCCCAGATCTACTGAATTCTTGAGACGTCGCCACCAACGTCACCCCACTATTTTGCATTGTACTCTTCTCACTTTGCTGTTTAGTGTAAAAAGTATAACCGTTAATTTCGTATCCTTGGAATGTTTTGACAAAAATTTGGGGTCCTTCGCCCAGCAGTTTAA
Organism: Carex kokanica; assembly: GCA_025461125.1. Lineage (NCBI taxonomy): Eukaryota > Viridiplantae > Streptophyta > Magnoliopsida > Poales > Cyperaceae > Carex > Carex kokanica. Next base: position 1,303,511 of record JAJGRX010001393.1, read on the forward strand.
CAATTTCAGGTACGGGGTGTGACTTCACTCTTTCTTTCAGCCATCCTATAAAAGAACGATTATGCTCGTTAGTAAGCCACTTCTGACTTCTCGTGTAGTTCTGTTGTTTAAGGATTGTCATGTGCTCATCTATGTAGGGAGCAACATCTGTCATGTGCTGTAGTACAATAAAATGTGCCTTATGTAGATCATTTATATCAGCAACTACGGCTCTCAACCCAATTGTCCCGACTCCTTGGAGCCTTCCCTCGTATCGCGACTTCGGAACGCCAATTGGATCCACACCGGCCATGTAGTTGGTGCAAAACTCAATCACCTCTTCTGTGGAATATCCTTCTATAATGCTACCTTCAGGCCGATGTCGGTTCCTCACGTACTTTTTCAAGATGCCCATGTATCTCTCGAACGGATACATATACCGCAGGAACACGGGACCACAGATCTGAATTTCTCTCACAAGATGAACAGCAAGGTGAACCATAACATCGAAAAAAGATGGCGGAAAATACATCTCAAGTTGGCAAAGAGTAACGACGATCTCCTTTTGCAAAGAGTCCAATTTTAGAGGGTCTATCACTTTGGAATTGATTGCATTGAAGAAAGAACAGAACTTCGTAATGGTTTCCCGAACCTCCTTTGGTAAAATTCCCCGAATTGCAACCGGAATCATATGTGTCAGTAAAACATGACAGTCGTGGGATTTCAGACCAAGCAATTTCAGGTCCTTCTTCGACACCAGCTTCTTAATATTCGAGGAATACCCCGATGGAACTTTAATACTATGAAGGCATTCACAAAAGCTTGTTTTCTCTTTCTTCGACATTGTGCACAGTGCGGGGGGTAGGTACGTGCGCTTCCCTTTCTCCTGCGGTGCAAGCTCGGGTCGTATTCCCATTTCAACCATGTCTTTCCGAACTTTAATACCATCTTTAGTCTTTCCCTTAATGTTCAACAGTAAACCGATCAAACTGTCGCAGACATTTTTTTCAACATGCATGACATCTATGCAATGTCTCACTTCTAAAAATTCCCAGTACGGTAGATCCCAAAATATGGACCTTTTTTTCCAAATATTCTTCGGTGGTGCTTCGGCACATTTTCCAAAAATAACATCAAGGTTTTTTACCCGATTGAAGACACTTTTCCCGTCTAATGGACGACGGGCCACTCCAAGCTCAATTTTCCCGTTGAATGCACTCTTCTTCTTACGGTATGGGTGATTAACAGGAAGAAACCTACGATGCCCCATGAAAACATTCTTCTGACAATTTTTCAGCCTCAGCACCTGCGTGTCATCTTCACAGATAGGGCACGCTTTTGCTCCTTTACAAGTGTAACCCGATAAATTCCCGTACGCGGGAAAATCATTTACTGTGCAAAACACCATGGCCCGCATTTGAAATACCTCTTTGCTGTACGCATCCCAGACCGGGACGCCATCACGCCATAATTTCTGGAGGTCCTCAATTAATGGTGCGAGATACACATCTATGTCATTTCCGGGTTGCCTGGGTCCTTGGATTAGTAATGACATCATTATATATTTGCGTTTCATGCACAACCAAGGAGGAAGATTATAGATGGCTATAAGAACTGGCCAAGTACTGTGCCGACTGCTCAAGCTTCCAAACGGACTCATTCCATCTGTGCTCACCACAATCCTAAGGTTTCTCATTTCGGAACCAAATTCTTTGAAGTGTCTATCAATGTTCCTCCACTGAGGAGAATCGGCCGGGTGCCTTAGTTTACCGTCTTTTTTGCGCTCTTCTTCATGCCAACGCAATAATTTCGCATCCTTGGAATTCGCAAACAACCGTTTGAATCTCGGTATTATCGGCAAATACCACAACACCTTAGCCGGAGGCCGGCCCTTTTTGTCATCGTCACAATCATCAGTACTGTCCTGGTCCTTACGTTTATACCGTGAAACACCGCATTTAGGACAGACATGCATGGTCTCGTACTCGTTACGGTACAATACACAGTCGTTCGGACATGCATGTATTCTTTCGATCTTCAACCCCATTGGACATATCAATTTTTTCGCCTGATATATTGTACCGGGTAACTCGTTGTTATCTGGGAGCATTTCTTGTAAAAGCTGTAATAAGGACGTGAAACTCTTATCGCTCCAACCATTGTCTGCCTTTAAGTTTAATAATTTCAACACAGCTGACAGTTTCGTAAATTTGGTACACCCGGGATACAACTGCTTTTTGGAATCATTAGACAAATTTTGGAATTTATCATAATTTTTATCACTAATTTCATCTTCCGCGTCACGAAACATTTCCTCCAGATTTTCAATAAACTCGTGTTCTACATTTTCACCAGAATTCATCTCCATCTCATCATCGTCGGTTCCGGGTTCAATATTATCAAAAATTTCGGCATCCTCGTAATTCTCGTTCCAATCAAGTTCAAAATTATCAGAAATTTCTACATTCTCATCATTCAATTCACAACGATTAAAATCTTTATTGGTACTACTACTTTCACCAAATTTCTCACCGTGCATGATCCAACATGTATATCTTTTCTTAAATCCCCGACAAATTAAATGACCTCTAATTTCTTCGGAGTCCACAAATCTTAAAATATTTTTACAATCTCTACAAGGACACAAAATGTCTTTTTCTTTTTTCTTCACTCTATACATCTCAGCAAATTTTATAAACTCATCAACGCGAACCAAATATTCTTCACTGTCACGTCGCAATTCGTACATCCAACTTCGATCCATCTGGAAATTAAATTATAAAAATGATTTGATCAATTAATCAAGCATGGTCAACATATATTGTACCAAATTTTGGGCTTACAAAGGGCCGGTTTACAATCCTAACCCACTCTTTGAATATTGTGTCTCATATGTGAACACATATTAACGAGTTTTAATTAGTATTTGAGAAAAATTCGGTAGCATTTCCCCTTAACTCCCCAAGTATGCGTACGAACCACATACTCGTAGGAGCAATAAGGGAAAATACCGTCGAACTTTCCTCAAATACTAATTAAAACCCACTAATATGTGTTCACATCCTAAATGAGACACAATATTCAAAGAGCAGTCCCAAAACGGGGACTGTCCAAAATTAATCCCTATTGGATTAATTTTGAACGGGCATGGACCTAAAAATCATTTATAGGTCGGTTATTGGACAACAATAAACTAATTATATATTTACATTACCTAATTACTAATTAAATCAAGCATGCATGCATATATTACACACCTAAGTAAATAAGCAATAATAATTACTAAACAGAAAATTAGAGAGGAAAAAGGAAAATATGTATATACTAACCTTCGAAATTTAGAGAGGAGAAAATAAAAACTTCAAAGATGACAGCTTCCAGCTATGCTAGCCTTTAATTTGCGGAAATCAGATCTCAGTTCAACACAGACAGAGGGCGTATTAATTACTTGATCAAAACGGCGCAGCTGGAGCTAGAAGTCTCTGGAAGAGAAGGGCCCTTTTATATTGGATAAAACCCTACGCGGATTTTCTACACGGATTTATACTTAGAAATCCGTGTAGCTCTGTCACAATTTAAACACGGTTATTTATTAAAAAGCCGTGTACAATAACCCTTTATACACGGATATTTGATAAGAAAACCGTGTAGCTCTCTTAATATTTGTACACGGATATGTTACTAAAAACCGTGTAGCTCTCTTAATATTTGTACACGGTTATTTAATCAAATATCCGTGTAGCAATTCATACACGGATTTTTGTATAATATCCGTGTAGCTCTCTCAATCTTTTCCACACGGTTTCGTTCCACGCGGCTTTTTTCGCCCTAATAAACCGTGTAGCTCTCTCAAACAATTCTACACTGATTTATAACTAAGTGTCCGTGTATAATTCCTCAATATTTTTAACCCTTTCACAATTTCATATTTGACACACGGTTTTTATATAAAATTAGAAAAACCGTGTACAATGTGCAGTGTAGAATTAGCTTTTTTGTAGTAGTGCTTCTTTCCGTGAGAAATTAAGGTATTCAAAAGTTTATATCTATTTCATAGTTGGTAAGTATACTTAAATAAGATGTTATACTTATTTGTTTGATAAAGTTTCTGAATAATTGTTATTTGACTTATGGTTGAATTTCTGAAAATTTTATGCGTCGGTTCAAAGAATCGAAGTAATTCTTGAATAAAGATTTAATTTATTTTCAAATCTTTCTTTTAGGTTCTCATACGTTGATTAAATAATAATCAACTTCTCATAGGTTCAATTGTCAGAATTACATAGTTGCATGAATTATCAGGTACTTACATCGAATAATCTAGTAAGTATTTTGTTTAAGACCTCATTGGATCAATTGTTTTCAAACTTTCACCGAGGTGCACCAAAATTATTGAGTTGCATATATTATTTTATTACATGGTAATTTTTCACCGATAACTCTAGGAGTTTAGTCACCGCTATCCCTAAAGTTAATTATTTTTATTACAAAAAGGTCCATCCTAAACACTAATCAATAATTTAAGTTCCTTAAATATATTATAATTTGAAAATTTAATTTATTAGTAATAATTTCCTTAGTTAATTAACTAGTGTGTGATGATTATTTGTTTGGATGAATTTATTAAATCATATTTTAACGTTTCTTTTATTGTTCAACTTTCTGTTTTGCATCTATTGAACATATCTTCGCCTTACTATTTCTTGATATTATTATACCTTTTAAATAATGTCGTACAATATGTTACATTTAGAAGTATATATGTTAAGTCTCATCTATTTTATCCTTAAACTTTACTATCTCATTCATTCACTTCTAAATCTTTGTTGAGATAACTATGTTAATTTTAATTAAATACTCTAATTATTTTCAATATTGAAGATAGATAAAATCGCAATTACTAAATAGCTATATTGTAAAGGACTTAGTGAAATGAAGTGATGACACATTAATTATATAATATTTCTTTCTGATTTGCAACCAACCTTTGATTTTAGTTTTATTCTGTTTAGAAAATAAATTAGATGACAATCTCTCTATATATACTAAGTTTTTAATTGTAGTTTTACTTCATATTTTTAAACAGATGCTCAAGTATATAAATGACTAAAGAATATTAGTATTATAAACAAGGGTTGTCAAGCGATGTTAATTAGAGTCATGCATGTTTACGTAATTTAATTAGGTTCGAATCTTGAAGTGCTAGAAGAGTGAAAGAATGAACATGAATCTACTACAATATCAGGTACGAGTTTTCTGGACATTGTCAAATTGTTTACTTATCACATTGTGTGCATTTTACTTATTTATTTATGGAAATGTGCATGTTGAATCCAACGACCCCTTTGGCTTGTTTAGAAATATAATAAGATTATTCATATCGATCATGAGACCTGTGAGTAGGATGTGGTGAGCATGACGTCGTGTAGTGTTAAATAAACGAACGTGGAATGTAATGTATAAGCTCAAGGAAAGGGGCCAATGTGCGTTGAATGCATGTTGGAATTTATACAATGGGTCTGGTATCTGACTGGACCTCTCATTAATGTGGTGCTAGTTGGATTTCTTGTCAAGGGTCAAGATCTAGCATAGGGTGGATTCCCCGTAGAACATGGTACTTAATTTAGACTACCATGTTCTGGAAGTTGCTACGCATATTTCGTATTTTGACCATAGCGCCCTCATACGATGTTCATTTTGAACGTTCTACATATTGTTGGAAAGCTAACAGACAAATCTATAATTTTGTCCATATAAAAAAAACCTAATTTGAAATAGATCATGGTTAAAAATGTGGTAGAACATGGGGTTAATTCACTTGTTTGTTTTATATAGTATCTCTCGTTCCCTTTTAGGGTATTCATTTTTAGAGAGTATAAGTTATATCAAAACTCTCTCTCTCTCTCCCCTTCTCTCTATCTTGTTTAATCTATCATGTGTTGAGAACTCACAAAATTATAAAAACTTAAGATTTAGTTCTCTTGAATGATAGAGATTAATAAGTGACCTAATTGCTACTCTCTAACAAGAGTATTTTTTGGTTTCTAAATAATTTATTGGTGGATATATACCGTTGAGGGCTTTTAATTTGGAGCCTCATCTTGGTGCAAGATGTACTTGGTCATGCACACATGAACCACCAAGTTGATGCAAGGTATCAACCACCATTAACATCGACAAAGCAAATGAAGAATCTTCAACCCTACATCTCAATGACCTTCACTCTTGTTTGCAGACAAGAAACAAAGTATGATGCTTATTTATTTGGAAATATATTTTTGTTTGATTTCGTTTGTACATGATGTTCCTTTGGTACTTTTCTAATCAAATTTTTTGAAATTCTACTGCCCTAAGTATCATAAAACCCAACAAGTACAACTCCAAAAGCTTATCAGATTTGTTTCAAACGACGAATTCAAACCGTTGAAATCCATCTACTTCATGAGTGATGCATGTACATGAATTTTTTTTGAAGTTTCGAATTCATTTAGTACAAAGTCAAGCGAGAAAAAAATGAACATTTTATAAGTTATTTTATGCATTCATTTTTCATTATTATTTTTACCACTTGACATGTACTAAATGAATTCGAAACTTTCAAAATTTTGCATTTATATGCATCATTCACGAAGTAGATGGATTTCAACGGTCTAGATTCATCATTTGAAGTCAATCCAATTGCCTTTTGGAGTTGTGCTCACCAAACCTTCGTGGTGAGCATATCACACCTTAGCTTTGCTTCATATATGTATGTATACATACATATGTGTGTCTATATATTTTTATATATATACAGAGGTTTGGCTACTATACCAACGTTGGTATAGAGCAGTTCGTTATACCACTGGATTTTGTGATTTTAAAGTCCAAATAATCGATTTGAAGTGCTCAACGTGTTTTTCATATTAAGATATGCTTAGAAACCAAATTTTACATTTCTTTTAATTTTTTACTATTTTTTTGGATTTTTGAAAATCACTATTTAATATGATAGAAAAATAAAAAAAAATATATGAAAACTGGGATTTCCAAAAATCCGAAAAAAATAATAAAAATTTCCAAAAATTGTAAAATTTGGTCTCCAGGTACATTTTAATATGTTGAACACGATAAGCACTTCAAATCGATTATTTGAACTTCAAAATTACAAAAGCCCACTTGGTACAACGAATTGCTCTATAGCAACATTGGTATATTAGCCAACCCCCCCGCTCTCTCTCTCTCTCTCTCTCTCTCTCTCTGTATATATATATATATATATATATATATATATATATATATATAGAGAATTTTGCTATTGTACTTCATGAAGTAAAACCAATATTTTACTTCACGCTCATATTTCCATTTTCAAAATCCAAAACGTCGATCCGACTGTTTAAGTTGTTCTCCATATTGAAATGTGCTTGGAGACCAAATTTTATATTTTTTGGAATTTTTTTACTATTTATTAAGCCACTTTGAAAATCGCTGATCCATTGGTCCATAATTTTTTACTGTTTTGCTACTCTTCAACAATGGATCAGCGATTTTCAAAGTGGCTTAATAAATAGAAAAGTAATTCCAAAAGATGTAAAATTTGGTCTCCAAGCACATTTCAATATGGAGATCAACTTGAACGGTTTGGATCGTCGATTTGGATTTTCAAAATGGGAATATGAGCGTGAAGTAAAACTTCATTTTACTTCGCGAAGTACAATAGCCCTACTCTATATATATATATATATATATAGAGTAGAACTAGGGTGCTCCTAAGCTCACCAAGCCCTTCCGTGAGCGCGACTCTAAAACCTATCGAATTGACTTCAAACGACATTTCCAAACTGTTAGATATTCAATCTATATTAAAATGTGCTTGGAGACCAAATTTTACATTTTTTATAATTTTTTTACTATTTATTAAGATGGTTTGAAAATCGCTATTTTCCAATGGTGCAGAATTTTAATAAAAACAGCGATTTTCAAACCATCTTAATAAATAGTAAAAAAATTCCAAAAAATGTAAAATTTGGTCTCCAAGCACATTTTAATATAGATTGAACATCTAACGGTTTGAAAATATCGTTTGAAGTCAATTCGATAGGTTTTAGAGTCGCGCTTACGAAGGGCTTGGTGAGCTTAGGAGCACCCTTGTTCTACTCTATAAATATATATATATATATAGTAGAATAGGGTGCTCCTAAGCTCACCAAGCCTCTCATGAACTCAACTCTGAAACCTATCGAATTGACTTCAAACGACATTTCCAAACCGTTAGATGTTCAATCTATATAAAAATGTGCTTGGAGACCAAATTTTACATTTTTTGGAATTTTTTTACTATTTATTAAGCCAGTTTGAAAACTGGTGTTTTCCAATGGTGCAGAATTTTAATAAAAACAGCGGTTTTCAAACCGGCTTAATAAATAGTAAAAAAATTCCAAAAAATGTAAAACTTGGTCTCCAAGCACATTTTAATATAGATTGAACATTTAACGGTTTGAAAATGTCGTTTGAAGTCAATTCGATAGGTTTTAGAGTTGAGTTCACGAGAGGCTTGGTGAGCTTAGGAACACCCTAGTTCTACTATATATATATATATATATATATATATATATATATATATATATATATATATATATATATATTTGTGTATGTATATGTATATGTATGTGTGTGTACGTACGTCTGTATTTAACAGGTATTCTTCTTTAAGTATTAAATTATATCTGAATTATCTAGGACATTACTTCATAAATATATTAGCATATTTGTATATCATTTGAATTAAAAGGAGAATATACTTGAATTATATATATGTGTTATTCTCAAAGTATGACTTTTATATATACAATATATCGATGAATTATTTTTGAATTTCTTACTATGATACCAATTAGTGAGAAAATTCTACTAATGCTTTTAGTCGTCGTATGAAAATTGTTTTATAAACAATCGGACCTATAAAAATAACAAAATAAGTAAATGATATGACAAAATATTACCTATGTAGTCCGAAGAGAAATGTTTTAAAAAATATTCGAAATAGATAGCTTTTGAAATTCTTCTTTTGAAAAAGATAGCCTTCTGAATTAAATTTCACATAAAATTAGAAAATAAAAAGGAATCTTAATTAGGAGCAACACTTGTGAAATTAAGAAAGTAAATATATATGTTTAAGCGCGCAATATTGAAAATTAAGCTCTAAAAATAGTGCCCGGCCCTTTGTATGAAGAAATAGTGCGCTCTAAAAATAGTGTCCTCCTTATAAAATGATTACTTTGCTTAATTACCATAATTTTCAAAAAAATGTAAAATTTGGTCTCTAAGCACATTTTAATATGTAGATCATGTTGAGTGGTTTGGATCGACTGTTTGAACTTTGAAAACAGAGATAAAAATGTAGGGGATGGTTGGAGCACAAAACCAATGATGCATTTTAACTCCTGAAGAATCTATATATCTTTGCTCCTCAACGATGAGAATTAAATTAATCGTATTATGTAAGTCGTATTCTATTAGAAGACATCTTGAGATTTAACATATTCACACTTGATAGCTTGAGGTGACGATATTGTCGATGCAACAAGCTAGACATGCATGACAAGAGCTGCTTGGTGGCAATATTAAAGAAATTAAATAAGTAAGCTACGATTTTGGCTTTAATTTCTAGTTTGAGTAGATAAAAAAAATAATAATTGTTGCTCTTCATATATATATATATATGTAACACAATGCTTATGTGAGGTAAATTAGGAGGTGTTAATTTTAAAATGCATTAATTGTGCAAAAGAGAAATAATGCATCGGTCAATTACTTTCCTTTATTAACAGTCATCTAGCTAGCTAGCTAGCTAGCTAGCTAGCTAGCTAGCTAGCTAGCAATATGAAATAAATACCACATGTACATGATCTTTCTTCTTAATTAATTTACGCCAAAATAATCCAAATCACCTACAATAGTATTTATATAATTAACTTGAAAAGCAAATATTGGTAAGAATAATTTAGCAGGCCAATCAATGGAACTTGAAAAAGGTGGGTTTTACACACAATTATAATATTTTGCAGAATATATCCACCGATCGAATATCAAACATTAAGATTTATAAAGTCATGAATCAATACATTAAAGTAACCAAACAAATTAAACATTACAACATAGAAAGTAACCCGGCCAACAAAGAAACTAAACCTATATATATCGATCACCTAAAAAACCCTAATGCATGTATATATATAACCTAGCTAATATCAAAACATGCATTAAAGCAACCAAACATATATAGCTATCATTACAACCTATAATAACCCAGCAAAGAAACTAACCTACCTATATCGATCACCTAAAAAAAAACCCTAATGCATGTATGCATATATAAAACCTAGCTAACCGATCGATATATCAATCAGAGTCTGGGTCTAGCTGCTCTTCAATTTGTTTTCCCAGCACGTCCGAAATCTGCAATATTTTCAATTTAGCCCCTACACTACGTACACACATATAATTCAATTCTACAAATTAAACTTGATTATATTGACAAAGAATTAAGAAATAGAAATTAATGTACCTCAATCCCGTGTTGTTTCTCCAACTCACTAATTTTTGATATCTGCCAACATCTAGGACACAAAGCATGATTAACCGGCACATGGTGAGATCTATTGATGTGATCTCTGAGAGACGGCTCGTCCGAATGAAGTTTTTGGCAACGCACGCAAGTTCGCTTTATTATCTAACAAACAAAAATTGATAAAATTTAGTTTGATTCTGATTTAAGTTCAACAATAAATAAAAAGAAGAAAAGATCGATATTAAAAAAAAAAAATACCTCAGCCACACTTTTTTTCAACGGCTTGCTATTTGAGCAAGGCAAGATAATTGTTTCCGATTTACTGCGGTCAACGATTTCCTCAACAGTTATTTTCATGCTCTCAGTTTCCTGAAATTTGTAATGAATTTCCAAAAAATAACAACTTAAGATTACATATATTTTAATGCGTTTTAGAAAACAGATGAAACATTATTTAAATTTTACCTTGGGGCCAACATTGTTTTGTTTCTTGCGGTTTGCCCGGCCTTCCTTCATGGAATTTGCACAGCCAAGACCAATAGCCTGCACATGGTCAGAAAAATTCAATTCCAAATATCAAGATATCAAAACCTTGACCAAAAAAATTAAATAAAAAAATAAACGAAAATTCAAGAAAAACAAAATTAAAGATAAAACAGAGTTAGTTAATTTGTACCTTGCGAGTATCCAAGTTCTTCGACATTGCAAAAGAAGCAATTTCACAAATTTCTGTAAATGTTTTGCAAAGGGGATGAGTATTTATATCATAAATGGAGACCTAAAATATACTGCCAAAAATAGTTTAACCAGAAATATCGATACAACAAATAAGTATATATATATAACCTGAAAATAGATTTATCATATATAATATTATGGCTAAATCAGATTTAACCAGAATTAGCAATCAAAACTTAGATATGTTGAGCAGTGGTTAGAGAAAAACAAAAAATAGTTAATAATAATGTACATGCATGTACATGTTATATATATTAGAATAAAGCATATATAACAGTAAAATCGTGTAATATTTACAAAGAAGGTATATGTAATATGTATAATAAATAAAAGCAATATTATATATAAAAAAATAACTTCATGTGATAAATAATAGCTAAGCATTTCTTTAACTAAATCTACATATAATAAACATGGTTAATAAGAACCCGTGATACTTTCAATTCAGAGAAAAATGTAATGTTTTCTCATATTTAAAAGACATCACCATATATAAATTCAGGCGGTTTAAAAATAAAACTAATACAAAAAGGTTTTAGAAAAAGCTATTAATTATTTGTAAATATTTTTTAATATCAATTTTTTTTTTTTGAAGTTATACAACAGAGTGCAAAAGTTCCAAGTAATACACACAAAATATTTCCATGAGAACATAATGACATATAGAACCCAAAAAATGTAGGGAACGAAAAAATTCAAAATAAAACAAAATTTTCAAGATCTGTCCATCTTTCTTACTGATTTGTATATGACAAAGAAATGTCATATAAATTTCTCAAAGAAAACTACAAAAGTTAAATTGTTGATTATTCTGAAATATTTCAGATATATGAGCAAACACTCCAAAGTTTTCTCCAAAATTATAATTTCAGGTGATGATCGAGAAACAACAATAAACAAAATATATTGAAAAAAAAAAAACAGTTAACATCTAATTAAGAAATTAAAAAAAAAAAAAAAAAAAACGAAAATGAATGAAATATCAAAAGAAGGGGGGAGGGGGGGTGTTGAACGTGGGCTGCAGTTGGGAGAATATAAGGTACTTGGTCGGTTGATCTAGAAACAAATCAAAAATAGGTAGTAATTAATAATATTCATATATTTAGCCTTGCCGCTGTCCTTAACCTTCCTAATTAATTTCTATTTTAATTAATAATCAATAACCTTCCTAATTTAGTTTCAATCTTTTGTCAAAAGTCCAGTCCAATTTATATTTCGGCCCAAGCCAACAATAAAACAAATTTAGTCAGCAAGATCCAGCCCAATTATATTTTAATATTTCATGTTCTTAACTGTAGAGTCTAATTGTAAGCCCAGTCCACTGAATTTTTCTATTCAATTTACATTTCGATTCTTTAATTTAATTCTAAAATAGCCCAAATTGCTTTTATTCAAGTTTCAGCTGAGCCCCCAAGCTCTAGCCATTTTGCAGTTCTAGGAAGGGGTTTAGATCCAAGGGAACTAGTCCCACAAATCAATTAGGTTTTGATTTCAAAACCCTAAATTAGCCTAAATTAGGGTTTTGTTAAGAAAACTTTGCAGGTATATATATGTGACGAGGAGGGATCGGATGACGTCCTACGTTTTCAAAATCCAAACAGTCGATCCAAACCGTTCAACATGACAGATATATTAAATATGTTTGCAGATCAATTTTACATTTTTTTTGAATTTTTTACTATTTATTAAGATGGGTACAAAAATTCCATGGTCTAAAAACAACGATTTGTAAATACTTAATAAATAGTAAAAAAATTCAAAAAAATGTAAAATTCGATCTGCAAGCACATTTTAATATATCCATCAAATTGAACGGTTTGGATCGACTGTTTGGACTTTGAAAACTTTGAAAATGCACGTCGTCATCTGATGTCACCAAAAAAAGGTGTCATCCGATCCCTCCTCATATATGACATATCATTTATGTCTGGCGGATTGTTAATTACAGCCTATGCAAGCTGAGTGTTGAATGTACTTAGTTTAAAACAAGTATTTGGGGTGTAAAACCAATTTAAAAATAAGTGTAGGGACATAATTAAAAATAATATTTTTGAGTTTTTCTATACTAATAAGATTTTTAACTTTCAGATTTCCGAGAAGCTGAAAAAAAATGGAGAAACATTTGGAGAGTTTGAATGATAATTATAAATTAGGGTTTTTTAGGTCATGTAGATTAGAATCTTAGGTTATAATGTTTTGTTGTTGATTGGGAAAAATTCCATCGTTTTTATGTTTTGATTTATACAAAATTTAATGTTGAAAAACTTAAATGTGTAACTGGCAAATGTTATGCTTAGCGAGAAAGATAACGCCAATTGTGTAAGATCTCTTGTAAATATGAAATTTGAAGACAAGACCTGTATCATCCTCTAAGAAAAAAACTCTTAAATGAACACGTTATTTTATACTAGCATCGTGCCCGTGCATTGCATGTAGAGAGTACGTGTGACGAGTACCTGTCGAAATAAATTTAGACTCTTGCGCGTAAAAAAATCAAATAATACATAGAATCAGAATATTTGATCTGAAGGCTAATATTTAATCCGAAATTTCATGTTTTAGTCCAAGTCTTTGGCGGATCAGACAATCTACGTGCTTAATATAAGAATGGAGATATCAATGGCCTCAATAAAAACTTTATAGCAAGGTAGTAGATAAATGACGAAATATCATAAATTGGAAATAACTCATTGTGATATCCTAAAAATAAATTGATAGGAGCAAAATTGTGTAAATGAATTTGGTTTTGGTGAACAAACTAATCCTTGTATTATCCAAAAAAAGATGCAAAACAATGTAATTTCCAAGAGACCTAATAAAGTACAATGTGAACTCTTTTAAGATTAAAATTTGTATGGGTCAAATGAATTATCCAAAAACTAATGTTTAATTCGTATATTCGTTTAAAAGCAAAAAAAAAGATACACACACACTCTTCGCTGTTGTTTAAAATCTCAACTACACACTTAAAGAAAACAAAAAATAAATAAATAAAACCAACGGGCCTTTTCCTCATCTAGTGGTATACATTCAAGGATGCTCTTCGATCTCTCTCCCTCTTATTTGCAAAATACCATTGCATTAACTGTGCATTGATAAATTTGATAACTAGCACCTGTAAAACACAATATGATAAACTTGACAAAAAGAAATGATTGTGCATTGTTCCCATTTCCCAATGGCATTAACAAGGCTGATTTGAAATTGATTTATGCAGAAAAAAATATCACAAAACTGATCCAATTAATTTAAGCAGAAAAATAATTAATAAATTAATATTGATAAACAACAGTTATACAAATTAATTAAGATGCATTCAAACAGCTTGTCCATCTTGTGTCAAGGATTTGGGACTAGCCAGGTTGGGACAACAAATAAGGGGTGCAAATTTTGAAATGGATAATATCTAGCCGAGCATTTGGTAATAATGTTATAGGTTTCTAGATCATTCCTTCCAATTCGGAAAAGGTCGGAAAAAGCATGAGTGAAGTAGATAGCATTTTGGGTGCATCCACATAATTGGGTAGGATCAATAACCACATGCGAATTGTTGCCAATAAAGAATGCATGGTTGTTAATATCCCTACACTCAGAATAAGTTCCCTCCTCAAAATCAAGCTTGTGAACAACAACATTTGTTGTGACCTTTGTAAGCTCCTCCTCCTCTCTATACCATTGTAAGAGCAACAGTTCTCCTTTGAGATCTACAATGAAGTACTTATAAGTTTCTCCAAACATTGGAACTTGATGCTGAAGCGGTATGAGTTTTAAATCCGAACCAACATCAACAACAAAAATTTGATGAGAAGAAACATATCCAACAGCATGAAACTTTCTTTTAAAATATATAATGTCATTAAGTGCACCATAATGGTGCATAGGTAATGTCCAAGTTATATCACCTTGTCTCCAAAAGGCTATTTGTTGAAAATAACCGCCAATTACCAGCACCGTAAAATCTGAACCCTCACTAGGATCATGATCCAAGATAACTTTGCAAACCAAGTCAAGTTGTTCGCGTTTAAAGAGCTCCTGATCGTTAAAATCAAGAGGAGGTAGGTCGTAGCTTTTCCTGGTAAAGGGATTCAGCATACGCATGTTCAAATCGATGTCTACAACAAACAGCCAGCCAAATGAAGAACCACAAACAAATTGCCCATGTAGCTCGGGTATGTCCATGTAGTAATGTTTGTTTTCAGAAAGATTGAAGAAAATACGCTTTTCGGTGGCAATATTTTCACCCAATACCAACCACGGCAGCTGCTGAGCGGGACGATGATACTTTTCCCTTGCCACTGTGTACCAATTCTGACACACAGCACCGAATCGATGATAATCAGGTATGGGTAAGAAACCGATTAGGTACCCAAGCACATCACTGGGGAGCTCCGACCAGTTCGCCATTAGCTAATACAAGACCGTCGGAACCGTTTCCTCCCTCTGCAAGATAATTAACAAAAATAGATGAATTAATTATCACACCCCTTCTCTTTTTCTTTTCAGCAAAATCGGATTATGCATGCGAGTTTATATATAAATACTCAGTAATAAAAAAGAATTCAATTATAAAAAAATATTTGAAGCTATATATTCGACAGATTGCTCGCTTATACGTACGTCCACATTTGAATTTGAATCCATGCATGATCGATACCAAATTAAAGAATATATTTAACAGGAATAACAAATTAAGGTTAGAACCATGCACCCACATTTTGTCAGGGGACAATACGTACCAATAGGTGAACTAATAAAAATCAGTGAGAATTATAAACTTGTTGGGCCAAATATAAAGAAAGAGTTTCCCAAGAAACCTATTTCTGCTCTGATCACCCTCAAATTCTGAAAATCACCAATTACAAATTCTAAATTAAGAGCATAACTCTTATTATATAATCTCTCTAGGATTAACCTTAACCAATTATATATAAAAGTTAAACATTTTATATGTCATAATTAAAAAGGTCGTCTTTAATTCCACAATCCAATTTACTTCCAAATCGGAAAAACATTATTAGTCTTTATTTTAATTTTTAATACTACTTAATTTTCTTCTTGAACACAAAAAAAAGTTATTAATCTATAGCCAACAGATTCCAAATACGTAATTTTATTTCTGACACGCTACAAACTCATTAATTATTTCTTCTATTGTGAACTGAACTCCAATTTTCGATTAAAAAAATAAATACCCAAACTGCACTATTATTTGACATTAATATTTATTCTATTATATTAAACATGTAGATGTCCTAATCCGACAACGGTTGTGATTAAAACAATAACTTTTGGATTGAATAACAGCCCTTCGATCAAATAGTTCGCCTTTTTTTTATTTTGCGCACCTTTTTTATGTTTGTTAACGTGTAGAAATTTAAATTTATTTAGATACGTACTCACCACATGCAAACTGTATCATCTTTGTGATTGCTCCTGATTTCTTTCTATTTTGAAATTACATTTAAGGAATATTTGGATATATTGATAATTGATTGGTCATGTGTTCATTTCTTAATTTTCATTTTTTATATATTATTTGCCATATAATATGTTATTGAAGGAATGTTATTTACGCATAGATGTTTTTTAATATGTCATTGAACATGTCATTTCAATAATATTATTTGTCAATTAGTCTAATTTTTTTAATTAAAATATGTAATTTTCTATGAGATTTTTTTTATTCTCTTATAATATGTAACCGTTGCAATGCACATACACAATACTAGTTAAATTACTAACTAGATGTACAACATAGTGTTGTGGGCGCTACATTTAGCTGATAATTTTATACCATATTTTAAAGACAAATGCATAAATTCAGGCGTTTGTAAATTAGAAAGTTATAAAACAAAAAAAGTTTTAGAGAATCAATTAATTTGGAAATATTTTCTTTGTAGAAAAATGTTCAACTAATATAACAGAGTGTAAAATTAAAACGTTTCAGTAATATAAATAAAATAGAAAAAATGATGGTTAACTATACAAATTCCACAAAGTAATAAAACATAATTTAGAAAATACAATAAGCAACTATATATATAAGAAAATTGTGAAGAATAAATTTCTAATCTTGTCATAAAATAACCAAATTATATATTTTAAAAATAACTAATAAAATTCCCTTCCAAAAAGTAGGCACTATTTCTATATTAAAATTTGAATTTTTTTTAAAAATGATGTGTATATTGTTGGGAATTTATAGTACTTGACGCAGCGGAATTTCAAAATTTTATATACAAAAGTACCAAAGGGATTTTGTGCGTGACAGAAATCAAATCAAAAATCATATTTAATTCCAAAATGAATAAGTATCATACCTAGTTTGATATTGTCTCTAAACAAGAAGTAAGATCCTCAAGATGTAGGATTGTAGATAATTCACCTTCTTTTATTGATGCTAATGGTGATCAATGCCTTACAGCGACTTGGTGGTTGATGTGCACGAGATCTGGAACAGGTTGCCTCAATTTGAGACTTCAAGGTAGAAGCTCTCCAAAATAGAAAATCTGTAGAAAGAGAGAGGGAGATTTCGGCTCACTAAAAAACAAGTTATGAATGGACTAGGGTTTCCAGGTGTAGAGACCCCTTTAAATAGCCTCCAGGCGGATTAAAGTCGGTTCCTGCGATTTAGAGGTTATTTCCATAATTCTGCTCAGCCAGATTAAGAAACACAGTGTTGTGTGTGCTACATCTAATTAATAATTTTATACCATATTTTTAATACAAATCCATTAATTTAGGCAGTTTAAAAATTGGAAGGATAAAAAAGGTTTTAGAGAATCAATTAATATAACAGAGTGCATAATTAAAAAGATTCAGTAATATAAATACAATAGAAAAAATACCTACTTAAATATATAAATTGTGATGAATATTTCATAAAATAACCAGATTATATATCATAAAAATAATAATTAAAATTTCGCTCCAAAAAGTAGGCATTTTTTCTAGGGTCCGACTAATTGTACCCAAAGAGTTGTACCCAGTTTTTACCCAAAAAAACTGTCATTTGACTTGTGCGAATACTGTAAAATACTATAATCAATACTGTAACTTCAACAACAAATCATGCATAATACCTAGTTCAAAATTCTAACAACCCAGTTTTTACCCAAGTTAGTTAAAAACTGTTAGTAACTAGAAAAGTAACTGTACTTCCAACTGTACTTTCAGTTTCTAGAAGATTTAACACAAACCACTTCCAAAACTTGTACGGCTATACTTCAAGCTTCTAGAAGATTTGAAAAACACACTTCTAAAACTTGTTGTTATTTACAAATTACACTTAAAATTATGCAAAATTAATTTTTTAGCATCAAAATTAAAATAAAAAAAAAATTTGAATTTTTTTTAAATTCATCATTTATTCTTCAATTATTAATATTTATACATGATAATATCATGTAAAATAAGATTTCAATACTGTAAAATTAGTAGATACAAACTATAAATCTAACAGATGTTAACTACAATATTTCAATACTGTAAATTTGACACATGAAACTATCAAAAATATCATATACAAACAATAAAATGTCATCAATTACAAAAAATTCATATACTGTACCATTTCACCACAACATAAACTGTACCATTTCACCACAAAAAGTTCATTAAAATCAACTGTACCATTTAACCATTTCATTTCACCATCAAGTGTACCATTTATCATTTTACTATTCACAAATATTTTCAACTGTATCTAACATCAATATAAAAAAACATCAATATAAAACAAACACAAACAAAAAGTTGTTCAATCATTGCAATATTTGGATGGTTACTTCATACAACGCTGATGCGAATTATTTGAATGCGTGAGGAGCTTCATTGCTAGAACGACACGTTCTTTAGAAATGTCATCCTACAAAAACAAAAAAGAATTGTAAGGGATTTAGATTTATGCACATTAGTAGAGAGAAAAATGACAGGGCGCATAGGTTAGCACAATTAGTCAGAACTGACAAGATCAGTTATCAGGGGTATACACTACCCTCTTTTTACAATATGTAATATCAGAAAATATGTAATGTTACTGTTGGTGAAATGGAAGCCTACGGGTATTTGAAAGTAAAATATATACATTATAAAATTACATGTGTAAAGTTCATAGGCATCTCAGTGATCAGATTGTACACAAAGCGCAGTACAAACATAGCACAGTCCATTGATTTAGGTGCCTGCTTTGGGCAATCCTCATGAATAATGCCAACATCTTTCCATGATGCTTTAGCTGAAAGAAAAAAATGATATCAACATCTTTACTGTATAATAACTTCAAGTATGACATGAATTCTGTAAAATAACTCATACATCTTATAAAACTATTGTATGAATCCTGTAAAATAACTCATATATCCTACAAAACTGTTAAGTATATTATGTAATAGTTTAATGCATTTCAACACCTAATCCTTTAAATCATTGACAGAATCATGAAAAACTAATTGAAGAATACTGTAAAAATGTTGCATAGATAATTTTTAAAGAAAACACTCACAAGTCCTAATCCTGTAAAATAACTCATACATCTTATAAACCTAAGGCATGAATCCTGTAAAATAACTTATATATCTTATAAAACTATGACATGAATCCTGTAAAATAACTCATATATTCTACAAAACTGTTAAGTAAATTATGTAATAGTTTAATCCATTTCAACACCTAATCCTGTAAACCATTGGCATAATCATGAAAAACTAGTTGAAGAATACTGTAAAAGGTTTCATAGATAATTTTTAAAGAAAACACTCACAAGTCCTCTAGGCAAGAAAGTGTTTAAGCCATTTCATTGTGTGCCAGTGGTACTAAATGTATGCCCCAACTTCACCAGCTGAGGTGTAATAATGCAACTGCACATTACGAATATTCGCTGCAAAAAGCACCCAATGGTTTTTCTTGCAAATAGAAATGAACAGCCATCTAATGCTCTCAAATTGAGGCCCAAACAACTGCGGAAGGGCCTACAATGCTGTTTTTCATCATATTGATACATCAGAATCTGCAATAGACAAAAATCAAACATTAAAATATTGATTGAAGTATTTCAAAATTTGAAGTCTGAAAATTTAATTCATAATATACAAACGTACATAATAACTTAGGATATATAAGGGGTGATGAAAAACCATGGATGATTCACAGGAGTCTCATATTGCATTAATGATAGGACCGTGTCAACGAGCTGCAAAATCAATCAATAATATGTAAACTAAATTTAACAGTTGTATCCTATAAAACTAAGGAATGAATCATGTAAAATAACTCATACATCTTATAAAACTATGATTTTTAAAGAAAACACTCATAAAGTCCTAATATTGTAAAATAACTCATACATCTTATAAAACTAAGGCATGAATCCTGTAAAATAACTCATATATCTTATAAAACTATGATTTTTAAAGAAAACACTCACAAAGTCCTAATCCTGTAAAATAACTTATTATCTTATAAAACTAAGGAATGAATTCTGTAAAATAACTCATATATCTTATAAAATTATGATTTAAAAAAAACACTCACAAGTCCTAATTATGTAAAATAACTCATACATCTTATAAAACTAAGGCATGAATCCTGTAAAATAACTTATATATCTTACAAAACTAAGGCATGATAGGACCGTGTCATCGAGCTGCAAAATCAATCAATAATATGTAAACTAAATTTAACTGTTGTATCCTATAAAAATGCTAAGTAGATCATGTAAAATATTTTACATTTAATAAAATATGAAAAAGCTGCATATCCTACAAAACTGATATATACAGTAAACTATTGTATGAAACCTGTGAAATAACTAATATATCATATAAAACTATTAAGTAAATAATGTAAAATATTGTACAAATCATACCTCACTGCTAATAGGGAGCTCAGGATTCATCAAATCTTTGATTGTTGACAATCTCCAATGAAAATTCCATGGTTTGTGGCAGAAAGCCTCTTCATTGATTTCAATATAAGAAAGAAAATCACGATTATCAATTCAAATCAACAGAAGGAAGGAAACTTAAATAGATCGGTAAAGAACTCATTCAATTTCTATTTGGCTGTCCTCTTCAATCCTATCGGAGATAATGAAAATTCGATTATAGCTTCGATTGAAGACACGCCTGAAGCTTCTGTATAGTCAAGATGTTCTGATGCAAAAGAAGAAGACAATATACAGTTAACAAAAGTAAATGCAAGCATTGATAAAGTAAGAATCCAGTATAGTCTGCATCTAGATCATTCCGGTGCCACAATGTGACTACTATACTTCTAATCAAATCAAATTATTTCAACCAAGCTAACTACAAAAGAAAAGTTCAAATGAACACACAAATTCAAACAACCTATACCTGACAACTAAGCTCCACAGTAAATTAACTAAAAAATGGAAGTACGGAATCAAAAGGGGTAGAAACCAAAACCTCAGCGCGAACTAGAATAAAATAACATAATTATTGAAATCGGGGAACTAGCTGAAGTGCTGGAGCTGCTGCCAAATTCACGCTTGATCGGAGCCTGGTGTGATCTGCCGTCGCGCGTCGCCGTCGCTGCCGTCGCGCATAGTTGAGAGGAGAGGAGAGGGGAAAGAGCAAAGTGGAGGGAGCAGAGAGATCGGGAGGAGATCAGAATTTTTTGTTTTTGTAGAGGGAGAAGATCGGCAATTTTTATTTTACAAGGGGAGAAGAGAGGTCGCGAATGAACAGATCGGAAAGGTTTATAAAAAGAAGGTTGGACAGTTTGAGTTTGACAGTTAATAAACTTATCCAAACGGATGGGTAAAAACCGGGTACAGTTGATTGGGTATAAAAATATTTTCTCTTTTTTCTAAATTAAAAACAGAAAATTCTGTAAAAATGATGTGCATATATTTAAAAAAAATAGTCAACCTTATTAAAAAAATCAAACGAAGAAAGAACAACAAAACATGTATATGTATATGATCTCTCGACAATTATATATATATATATATATATATATATAGAGAGAGAGAGAGAGAGAGAGAGAGATTGGCTAAGCTCAAAATGTTTTTTCCATGGCCATGGAACAAACGATTCGGTTCTCCAATTTTCAAAGTTCAAACAACAAATCCAAACCGATAAATGTTCAATCTATATTAAAATGTGCTTGGAGACCAAATTTTACATTTTTTTACTATTTATTAAGCTTGTTTGAAAACCGTTGTTTTTCAATGCTGCAGAAATTTAATAAAAACAACGATTTTCAAACCAGCTTAATATACAAAATTTCAAAATACGCTTTCGTCGAAATACGATAAGTTCAAATTTCAAAAATTTCAAAAAACGATAAGTTCAACTACGCTAATTTCAAAAAATTTAATAAACAATGCTAATATACTTCCAGTAGCACTTTCGTTGAAATACGATAAGTTCAAATTTCAAAATTTTATATTTGAAACGTCGATCTAAGTAGCTTAATAAATTCATTATATACTAAACTTTACTATTTTTTATGATTTTTGAAACATGGTCCTTTTTAGCCTAAAATGTTGGTATTTTATTTTATTTTTAGGTTAAAAATGACAATCTTTCAAAAATCATAAAAATAGTAAAACAAATTTCAAAATAGTAAAAAATGGATTATTTTAAGTTTGATGTATAATTAATTTATTGTGTTACTTAGATCGACCTTTCGAATTTAAATTTTCCAATTTTTTACCTATAATGTTTCAGCCGAAATGTTACCGCAAGTATATTATATGAGAATGAGCTAAGGATTTCTTGTTCATTTTGAATCTGAAAGAAAGCTTTTCAGCTATCGTTCTGCCTTTCATGTTAGCCTCACACTATGCCTAATTTCTTCATAAATCACAACCGCCTTGCACTACTACAGAAATGGTAATTCTACACTGCACATTGCACACGGTTTTTCCAATTTTATATAAAAACCGTGTACCAAATATGATTTTTTGGAAGCCAAAAAATCTACGGGAATTATACACAGATATTTAGTTAAAAATCAGTGTAGAATTGTTTGAGAGAGCTACACGGTTTATTAGGGATCAAAAATCCGTGTGGAAAAAAGACCGTGTGGAAAAAATTGAGAGAGCTACACGGATTTTTGTTAAATATCCATGTAGGAATATATACACGGATTTTTGATAATATATCCGTGTAGAAATGGTAGAAATGTACACGGATTTTAGTATAAATAGCCGTGTATGATTATTTGGAGAGCTACACGGATTAATAAGTATAAATCGGTGTATAAAAGGCTGTGTAGGGTTTTAATTAGTATAAAAGGCCTTCTCCTTCTAGCGCCGCGCATTTAGATCAAGTCTTTTATGCCACTGTATCTGTATTGAGCTTTAATTTTTTGGATTTCTTCTGCGAATTGAGGCCAGCAGCTGGATCTGAGATCTTTGAAGTTTGTATTTTCTCCTCTCCATCTTTTCTAAGGTTAGTATATATATTTAAATCATTTTCTTCCTCTAATTTTCTGTTAATTATTATTGCTTATTTAGGTCATTTCTTGCATGCTTGATTTCTTAATTGGATAATGTAAATAATTAGTGTATTGTGGTCCAATAACCGACCTATAGATGCTTTTAGGTCCATGCCCGTTCAAAATTAATCCAATAGGGATTAATTTTGGATAGTCCCCGTTTTGGAACTGCTCTTTGAATATTGTGTCTCATTTAGGATGTGAACACATATTAGCGGGATTTAATTAGTATTTGAGGAAAGTTTGACAGTATTTTCCCTTATTGCTCCTACGAGTATGTGGTTCGTACGCATACTTGGGGAGTTAAGTGGAAATGCTGCTGAATTTTTCTCAGATACTAATTAAATATCGCTAATATGTGTTTACATATGGGACAATATTCAAAGAGTGGGTTAGGATTGTAAACCGACCCTTTGTAAGCCCAAAATTTGGTACAATTTATATGTTGATCATGCATGATTAATTGATCAAATTATTTTTTTAATTTAATTTACAGATGGATCGAAGTTGGATGTATGAATTGCGACGTGACAGTGAAGAATATTTGGTTCACGTTGATGAGTTTATAAAATTTGCTGAGAGGTTTAAAATGAAGAAAAAAGAAGAAGACATTTTGTGTCCTTGTAAAGATTGTAATTTTTTTTTAAGATTTGGGGACTCCGAAGAAATTAGAGCTCATTTAATTTGTCGGGGATTTAAGAAGAGATATTCATGTTGGATCATGCATGGTGAGAAATTTGGGAAAAGTAGTAGTACCAATAAAGATTTTAATCGTTGTGAATTGAATGATGAGAATGTAGAAATTGCTGATAATTTTGAACTTGATTGGAATGAGGATTATGATGATGTCGAAATTGTTAATAATGTTGAATCCGGAAACGACGATGATGAGCTGGAGATGAATTTTGATGAAAATGTAGAACACGAGTTTATTGAAAATCTGGAGGAAATGTTACATAATGTGGAAGATGAAATCAATAATAAAAATTTTGATAAATTTCAAAATTTGTCTAATGATTCCAAAAAGCAATTGTATCCCGGGTGTACCAAATTTACGAAACTGTCAGCTGTGTTGAAATTATTAAACTTAAAAGCAGACAATGGTTGGAGCGATAAGAGTTTCACGTCCTTATTACAGCTTTTACGAGAAATGCTCCCTGATAGCAACGAGTTACCTGGTACAATATATTAGGCGAAAAAGTTGATATGTCCAATGGGGTTGAAGATCGAAAGAATACATACATGTCCGAATGACTGTGTATTGTATCGTAACGAGTACGAGGCCAAGCATGTTTGTCCCAAATGCGGTGTTTCAATAAGTAAGCAATAAAAATTCACTTGGTTTGAATTTTTTTCAATTATATCAAATTATAAAATTGCTAATTACATTCACTCAATTTTGTAAGGGCTTTTCTGAAATATATTAAGGAGGGAGGATTGCATAGCACGCGCCTGAAAATAAGTTGAATTGGAAGTGGTTGCTGGTGAGCACACTATAATTTTATAATTTAATATTCTGTTCAAAAAATTATTGTCATTCTAACATAGGCCGCTAAATGTAAATTTCAGAGCTCGCAACAGTTGGAGAGTTGGGAATGCGCTTCTTACACGATGATTTCCATGTTTGACTTTGTCGAAAGAATACAATTCCAATTCCCACAAGCGGTATGTAGTTCATATTAATTGTTCCTATATAATAGTAATTGATATTTGCAACTATCTCGCATCTACCTTTTCTTGTTACTAACTAATACCAAATTATAATTGTAGAATGTGCCAAAGCAACCGCATTACATAAAGGAGCAGATCGACGATGTCAGGTGTATGTGGGCAATGTGGTTTCGAATGAAATTTTGTAATGCTCAATATGAATTTACATAATTATGTATAATTTAGTGTATATGAATATTGTATAATTTAGTGTGCAAGGATTTCTTGCTAATTTGAAAAATATGGATTTCTTGCTATATGAATTTTGTATAATCCTGTAGCAAATCTGGCTAGCAAAACTGGAGGCTAGCCCAAAAACAAAAAATACAAAAAAAAATTAGTTAATTCTACACGGATATTTAACTAAAGTCCGTGTTTGATAGTTCAGAGAGCTACACGGATATTTAATACAAGTCCGTGTATGATAGGTATAGCTACACGAATATTAAGTTAATAGTCCGTGTATAAAGAGGAGAGTTACACGGATATTACCTAAACATCCGTGTAGCTAGCCTCTTTTTACACGGATATTTAGTTAAATGTCCGTGTAGAAAGAGGAGAGCTACACGGATATTTAGCTAAATGTCCTTGTAGAAAGAGAAGCTACACGGATGTTTAGGTAATATCCGTGTAGCTCGGTAACATGGAGAGCGACACAAGGCCCAATTTAATATGATGATTCCGGCAGTCCATAATTTAGATAGCGTTGATTTTCTCAAATTAGAACGAGATCCCTCAAAAATAACCTCCTTGCAATTAGCAACCCCTCCGGCAGTTCATAATTTAGATAGCGTTGATTCCTCAAATTAGAACAAGATCTCTCCAAAAATAACCACCTTGTAATTAGCAACCCCTCCAATTATATTAAAAAAAAAAAAAAAAAAAAAAAAAAAAAAAAAAAAAAAAAACTGCTAGCATAATTATCCTCTGTGCCGTACTATCTCTCTTCCTTTTCTTCACAGAAATACAAAGGTAGACCTTTAGTTTATTTCCTCCCTTCTTTCCGTGAGAAATTAAGGTATTCAAAAGTTTATATCTATTTCATAGTTGGTAAGTATACTTAAATAAGATGTTATACTTATTTGTTTGATAAAGTTTCTGAATAATTGTTATTTGACTTATGGTTGAATTTCTGAAAATTTTATGCGTCGGTTCAAAGAATCGAAGTAATTCTTGAATAAAGATTTAATTTATTTTCAAATCTTTCTTTTAGGTTCTCATACGTTGATTAAATAATAATCAACTTCTCATAGGTTCAATTGTCAGAATTACATAGTTGCATGAATTATCAGGTACTTACATCGAATAATCTAGTAAGTATTTTGTTTAAGACCTCATTGGATCAATTGTTTTCAAACTTTCACCGAGGTGCACCAAAATTATTGAGTTGCATATATTATTTATTACATGGTAATTTTTCACCGATAACTCTAGGAGTTTAGTCACCGCTATCCCTAAAGTTAATTATTTTTATTACAAAAAGGTCCATCCTAAACACTAATCAATAATTTAAGTTCCTTAAATATATTATAATTTGAAAATTTAATTTATTAGTAATAATTTCCTTAGTTAATTAACTAGTGTGTGATGATTATTTGTTTGGATGAATTTATTAAATCATATTTTAACGTTTCTTTTATTGTTCAACTTTCTGTTTTGCATCTATTGAACATATCTTCGCCTTACTATTTCTTGATATTATTATACCTTTTAAATAATGTCGTACAATATGTTACATTTAGAAGTATATATGTTAAGTCTCATCTATTTTATCCTTAAACTTTACTATCTCATTCATTCACTTCTAAATCTTTGTTGAGATAACTATGTTAATTTTAATTAAATACTCTAATTATTTTCAATATTGAAGATAGATAAAATCGCAATTACTAAATAGCTATATTGTAAAGGACTTAGTGAAATGAAGTGATGACACATTAATTATATAATATTTCTTTCTGATTTGCAACCAACCTTTGATTTTAGTTTTATTCTGTTTAGAAAATAAATTAGATGACAATCTCTCTATATATACTAAGTTTTTAATTGTAGTTTTACTTCATATTTTTAAACAGATGCTCAAGTATATAAATGACTAAAGAATATTAGTATTATAAACAAGGGTTGTCAAGCGATGTTAATTAGAGTCATGCATGTTTACGTAATTTAATTAGGTTCGAATCTTGAAGTGCTAGAAGAGTGAAAGAATGAACATGAATCTACTACAATATCAGGTACGAGTTTTCTGGACATTGTCAAATTGTTTACTTATCACATTGTGTGCATTTTACTTATTTATTTATGGAAATGTGCATGTTGAATCCAACGACCCCTTTGGCTTGTTTAGAAATATAATAAGATTATTCATATCGATCATGAGACCTGTGAGTAGGATGTGGTGAGCATGACGTCGTGTAGTGTTAAATAAACGAACGTGGAATGTAATGTATAAGCTCAAGGAAAGGGGCCAATGTGCGTTGAATGCATGTTGGAATTTATACAATGGGTCTGGTATCTGACTGGACCTCTCATTAATGTGGTGCTAGTTGGATTTCTTGTCAAGGGTCAAGATCTAGCATAGGGTGGATTCCCCGTAGAACATGGTACTTAATTTAGACTACCATGTTTTGGAAGTTGCTACGCATATTTCGTATTTTGACCATAGCGCCCTCATACGATATTCATTTTGAACGTTCTACATATTGTTGGAAAGCTAACAGACAAATCTATAATTTTGTCCATATAAAAAAAACCTAATTTGAAATAGATCATGGTTAAAAATGTGGTAGAACATGGGGTTAATTCACTTGTTTGTTTTATATAGTATCTCTCGTTCCCTTTTAGGGTATTCATTTTTAGAGAGTATAAGTTATATCAAAACTCTCTCTCTCTCTCCCCTTCTCTCTATCTTGTTTAATCTATCATGTGTTGAGAACTCACAAAATTATAAAAACTTAAGATTTAGTTCTCTTGAATGATAGAGATTAATAAGTGACCTAATTGCTACTCTCTAACAAGAGTATTTTTTGGTTTCTAAATAATTTATTGGTGGATATATACCGTTGAGGGCTTTTAATTTGGAGCCTCATCTTGGTGCAAGATGTACTTGGTCATGCACACATGAACCACCAAGTTGATGCAAGGTATCAACCACCATTAACATCGACAAAGCAAATGAAGAATCTTCAACCCTACATCTCAATGACCTTCACTCTTGTTTGCAGACAAGAAACAAAGTATGATGCTTATTTATTTGGAAATATATTTTTGTTTGATTTCGTTTGTACATGATGTTCCTTTGGTACTTTTCTAATCAATTTTTTTGAAATTCTACTGCCCTAAGTATCATAAAACCCAACAAGTACAACTCCAAAAGCTTATCAGATTTGTTTCAAACGACGAATTCAAACCGTTGAAATCCATCTACTTCATGAGTGATGCATGTACATGAATTTTTTTTGAAGTTTCGAATTCATTTAGTACAAAGTCAAGCGAGAAAAAAATGAACATTTTATAAGTTATTTTATGCATTCATTTTTCATTATTATTTTTACCACTTGACATGTACTAAATGAATTCGAAACTTTCAAAATTTTGCATTTATATGCATCATTCACGAAGTAGATGGATTTCAACGGTCTAGATTCATCATTTGAAGTCAATCCAATTGCCTTTTGGAGTTGTGCTCACCAAACCTTCGTGGTGAGCATATCACACCTTAGCTTTGCTTCATATATGTATGTATACATACATATGTGTGTCTATATATTTTTATATATATACAGAGGTTTGGCTACTATACCAACGTTGGTATAGAGCAGTTCGTTATACCACTGGATTTTGTGATTTTAAAGTCCAAATAATCGATTTGAAGTGCTCAACGTGTTTTCCATATTAAGATATGCTTAGAAACCAAATTTTACATTTCTTTTAATTTTTTACTATTTTTTTGGATTTTTGAAAATCACTATTTAATATGATAGAAAAATAAAAAAAAATATATGAAAACTGGGATTTCCAAAAATCCGAAAAAAATAATAAAAATTTCCAAAAATTGTAAAATTTGGTCTCCAGGTACATTTTAATATGTTGAACACGATAAGCACTTCAAATCGATTATTTGAACTTCAAAATTACAAAAGCCCACTTGGTACAACGAATTGCTCTATAGCAACATTGGTATATTAGCCAACCCCCCCGCTCTCTCTCTCTCTCTCTCTCTCTCTCTCTGTATATATATATATATATATATATATATATATATATATATAGAGAATTTTGCTATTGTACTTCATGAAGTAAAACCAATATTTTACTTCACGCTCATATTTCCATTTTCAAAATCCAAAACGTCGATCCGACTGTTTAAGTTGTTCTCCATATTGAAATGTGCTTGGAGACCAAATTTTATATTTTTTGGAATTTTTTTACTATTTATTAAGCCACTTTGAAAATCGCTGATCCATTGGTCCATAATTTTTTACTGTTTTGCTACTCTTCAACAATGGATCAGCGATTTTCAAAGTGGCTTAATAAATAGAAAAGTAATTCCAAAAGATGTAAAATTTGGTCTCCAAGCACATTTCAATATGGAGATCAACTTGAACGGTTTGGATCGTCGATTTGGATTTTCAAAATGGGAATATGAGCGTGAAGTAAAACTTCATTTTACTTCGCGAAGTACAATAGCCCTACTCTATATATATATATATATATATAGAGTAGAACTAGGGTGCTCCTAAGCTCACCAAGCCCTTCCGTGAGCGCGACTCTAAAACCTATCGAATTGACTTCAAACGACATTTCCAAACTGTTAGATATTCAATCTATATTAAAATGTGCTTGGAGACCAAATTTTACATTTTTTATAATTTTTTTACTATTTATTAAGATGGTTTGAAAATCGCTATTTTCCAATGGTGCAGAATTTTAATAAAAACAGCGATTTTCAAACCATCTTAATAAATAGTAAAAAAATTCCAAAAAATGTAAAATTTGGTCTCCAAGCACATTTTAATATAGATTGAACATCTAACGGTTTGAAAATATCGTTTGAAGTCAATTCGATAGGTTTTAGAGTCGCGCTTACGAAGGGCTTGGTGAGCTTAGGAGCACCCTTGTTCTACTCTATAAATATATATATATATATAGTAGAATAGGGTGCTCCTAAGCTCACCAAGCCTCTCATGAACTCAACTCTGAAACCTATCGAATTGACTTCAAACGACATTTCCAAACCGTTAGATGTTCAATCTATATAAAAATGTGCTTGGAGACCAAATTTTACATTTTTTGGAATTTTTTTACTATTTATTAAGCCAGTTTGAAAACTGGTGTTTTCCAATGGTGCAGAATTTTAATAAAAACAGCGGTTTTCAAACCGGCTTAATAAATAGTAAAAAAATTCCAAAAAATGTAAAACTTGGTCTCCAAGCACATTTTAATATAGATTGAACATTTAACGGTTTGAAAATGTCGTTTGAAGTCAATTCGATAGGTTTTAGAGTTGAGTTCACGAGAGGCTTGGTGAGCTTAGGAACACCCTAGTTCTACTATATATATATATATATATATATATATATATATATATATATATATATATATATATATATATTTGTGTATGTATATGTATATGTATGTGTGTGTACGTACGTCTGTATTTAACAGGTATTCTTCTTTAAGTATTAAATTATATCTGAATTATCTAGGACATTACTTCATAAATATATTAGCATATTTGTATATCATTTGAATTAAAAGGAGAATATACTTGAATTATATATATGTGTTATTCTCAAAGTATGACTTTTATATATACAATATATCGATGAATTATTTTTGAATTTCTTACTATGATACCAATTAGTGAGAAAATTCTACTAATGCTTTTAGTCGTCGTATGAAAATTGTTTTATAAACAATCGGACCTATAAAAATAACAAAATAAGTAAATGATATGACAAAATATTACCTATGTAGTCCGAAGAGAAATGTTTTAAAAAATATTCGAAATAGATAGCTTTTGAAATTCTTCTTTTGAAAAAGATAGCCTTCTGAATTAAATTTCACATAAAATTAGAAAATAAAAAGGAATCTTAATTAGGAGCAACACTTGTGAAATTAAGAAAGTAAATATATATGTTTAAGCGCGCAATATTGAAAATTAAGCTCTAAAAATAGTGCCCGGCCCTTTGTATGAAGAAATAGTGCGCTCTAAAAATAGTGTCCTCCTTATAAAATGATTACTTTGCTTAATTACCATAATTTTCAAAAAAATGTAAAATTTGGTCTCTAAGCACATTTTAATATGTAGATCATGTTGAGTGGTTTGGATCGACTGTTTGAACTTTGAAAACAGAGATAAAAATGTAGGGGATGGTTGGAGCACAAAACCAATGATGCATTTTAACTCCTGAAGAATCTATATATCTTTGCTCCTCAACGATGAGAATTAAATTAATCGTATTATGTAAGTCGTATTCTATTAGAAGACATCTTGAGATTTAACATATTCACACTTGATAGCTTGAGGTGACGATATTGTCGATGCAACAAGCTAGACATGCATGACAAGAGCTGCTTGGTGGCAATATTAAAGAAATTAAATAAGTAAGCTACGATTTTGGCTTTAATTTCTAGTTTGAGTAGATAAAAAAAATAATAATTGTTGCTCTTCATATATATATATATATGTAACACAATGCTTATGTGAGGTAAATTAGGAGGTGTTAATTTTAAAATGCATTAATTGTGCAAAAGAGAAATAATGCATCGGTCAATTACTTTCCTTTATTAACAGTCATCTAGCTAGCTAGCTAGCTAGCTAGCTAGCTAGCTAGCAATATGAAATAAATACCACATGTACATGATCTTTCTTCTTAATTAATTTACGCCAAAATAATCCAAATCACCTACAATAGTATTTATATAATTAACTTGAAAAGCAAATATTGGTAAGAATAATTTAGCAGGCCAATCAATGGAACTTGAAAAAGGTGGGTTTTACACACAATTATAATATTTTGCAGAATATATCCACCGATCGAATATCAAACATTAAGATTTATAAAGTCATGAATCAATACATTAAAGTAACCAAACAAATTAAACATTACAACATAGAAAGTAACCCGGCCAACAAAGAAACTAAACCTATATATATCGATCACCTAAAAAACCCTAATGCATGTATATATATAACCTAGCTAATATCAAAACATGCATTAAAGCAACCAAACATATATAGCTATCATTACAACCTATAATAACCCAGCAAAGAAACTAACCTACCTATATCGATCACCTAAAAAAAAACCCTAATGCATGTATGCATATATAAAACCTAGCTAACCGATCGATATATCAATCAGAGTCTGGGTCTAGCTGCTCTTCAATTTGTTTTCCCAGCACGTCCGAAATCTGCAATATTTTCAATTTAGCCCCTACACTACGTACACACATATAATTCAATTCTACAAATTAAACTTGATTATATTGACAAAGAATTAAGAAATAGAAATTAATGTACCTCAATCCCGTGTTGTTTCTCCAACTCACTAATTTTTGATATCTGCCAACATCTAGGACACAAAGCATGATTAACCGGCACATGGTGAGATCTATTGATGTGATCTCTGAGAGACGGCTCGTCCGAATGAAGTTTTTGGCAACGCACGCAAGTTCGCTTTATTATCTAACAAACAAAAATTGATAAAATTTAGTTTGATTCTGATTTAAGTTCAACAATAAATAAAAAGAAGAAAAGATCGATATTAAAAAAAAAAAAATACCTCAGCCACACTTTTTTTCAACGGCTTGCTATTTGAGCAAGGCAAGATAATTGTTTCCGATTTACTGCGGTCAACGATTTCCTCAACAGTTATTTTCATGCTCTCAGTTTCCTGAAATTTGTAATGAATTTCCAAAAAATAACAACTTAAGATTACATATATTTTAATGCGTTTTAGAAAACAGATGAAACATTATTTAAATTTTACCTTGGGGCCAACATTGTTTTGTTTCTTGCGGTTTGCCCGGCCTTCCTTCATGGAATTTGCACAGCCAAGACCAATAGCCTGCACATGGTCAGAAAAATTCAATTCCAAATATCAAGATATCAAAACCTTGACCAAAAAAATTAAATAAAAAAATAAACGAAAATTCAAGAAAAACAAAATTAAAGATAAAACAGAGTTAGTTAATTTGTACCTTGCGAGTATCCAAGTTCTTCGACATTGCAAAAGAAGCAATTTCACAAATTTCTGTAAATGTTTTGCAAAGGGGATGAGTATTTATATCATAAATGGAGACCTAAAATATACTGCCAAAAATAGTTTAACCAGAAATATCGATACAACAAATAAGTATATATATATAACCTGAAAATAGATTTATCATATATAATATTATGGCTAAATCAGATTTAACCAGAATTAGCAATCAAAACTTAGATATGTTGAGCAGTGGTTAGAGAAAAACAAAAAATAGTTAATAATAATGTACATGCATGTACATGTTATATATATTAGAATAAAGCATATATAACAGTAAAATCGTGTAATATTTACAAAGAAGGTATATGTAATATGTATAATAAATAAAAGCAATATTATATATAAAAAAATAACTTCATGTGATAAATAATAGCTAAGCATTTCTTTAACTAAATCTACATATAATAAACATGGTTAATAAGAACCCGTGATACTTTCAATTCAGAGAAAAATGTAATGTTTTCTCATATTTAAAAGACATCACCATATATAAATTCAGGCGGTTTAAAAATAAAACTAATACAAAAAGGTTTTAGAAAAAGCTATTAATTATTTGTAAATATTTTTTAATATCAATTTTTTTTGAAGTTATACAAAAAGTTCAGAGTAATACACACAAAATATTTCCATGAGAACATAATGGCGTATAAAACCCAAAAAATGTAGGGAACGAAAAAATTCAAAATAAAACAAAATTTTCAAGATCTGTCCATCTTTCTTACTGATTTGTATATGACAAAGAAATGTCATATAAATTTCTCAAAGAAAACTACAAAAGTTAAATTGTTGATTATTCTGAAATATTTCAGATATATGAGCAAACACTCCAAAGTTTTCTCCAAAATTATAATTTCAGGTGATGAGAAACAACAATAAACAAAAGATATTGAAAAAAAAAAAACAGTTAACATCTAATTAAGAAATTAAAAAAAAAAAAAAAAAAAACGAAAATGAATGAAATATCAAAAGAAGGGGGGAGGGGGGTGTTGAACGTGGGCTGCAGTTGGGAGAATATAAGGTACTTGGTCGGTTGATCTAGAAACAAATCAAAAATAGGTAGTAATTAATAATATTCATATATTTAGCCTTGCCGCTGTCCTTAACCTTCCTAATTAATTTCTATTTTAATTAATAATCAATAACCTTCCTAATTTAGTTTCAATCTTTTGTCAAAAGTCCAGTCCAATTTATATTTCGGCCCAAGCCAACAATCAAAAACAAATTTAGTCAGCAAGATCCAGTCCAATTATATTTTAATATTTCATGTTCTTAACTGTAGAGTCTAATTGTAAGCCCAGTCCACTGAATTTTTCTATTCAATTTACATTTCGATTCTTTAATTTAATTCTAAAATAGCCCAAATTGCTTTTATTCAAGTTTCAGCTGAGCCCCAAAGCTCTAGCCATTTTGCAGTTCTAGGAAGGGGTTTAGATCCAAGGCAACTAGCCCCACAAATCAATTAGGTTTTGATTTCAAAACCCTAAATTAGCCTAAATTAGGGTTTTGTTAAGAAAACTTTGCAGGTATATATATGTGACGAGGAGGGATCGGATGACGTCCTACGTTTTCAAAATCCAAACAGTCGATCCAAACCGTTCAACATGACAGATATATTAAAATATGTTTGCAGATCAATTTTACATTTTTTTTGAATTTTTTACTATTTATTAAGATGGGTACAAAAATTCCATGGTCTAAAAACAACGATTTGTAAAATACTTAATAAATAGTAAAAAAATTCAAAAAAATGTAAAATTCGATCTGCAAGCACATTTTAATATATCCATCAAATTGAACGGTTTGGATCGACTGTTTGGACTTTGAAAACTTTGAAAATGCACGTCGTCATCTGATGTCACCAAAAAAAGGTGTCATCCGATCCCTCCTCATATATGACATATCATTTATGTCTGGCGGATTGTTAATTACAGCCTATGCAAGCTGAGTGTTGAATGTACTTAGTTTAAAACAAGTATTTGGGGTGTAAAACCAATTTAAAAATAAGTGTAGGGACATAATTAAAAATAATATTTTTGAGTTTTTCTATACTAATAAGATTTTTAACTTTCAGATTTCCGAGAAGCTGAAAAAAAATGGAGAAACATTTGGAGAGTTTGAATGATAATTATAAATTAGGGTTTTTTAGGTCATGTAGATTAGAATCTTAGGTTATAATGTTTTGTTGTTGATTGGGAAAAATTCCATCGTTTTTATGTTTTGATTTATACAAAATTTAATGTTGAAAAACTTAAATGTGTAACTGGCAAATGTTATGCTTAGCGAGAAAGATAACGCCAATTGTGTAAGATCTCTTGTAAATATGAAATTTGAAGACAAGACCTGTATCATCCTCTAAGAAAAAAACTCTTAAATGAACACGTTATTTTATACTAGCATCGTGCCCGTGCATTGCATGTAGAGAGTACGTGTGACGAGTACCTGTCGAAATAAATTTAGACTCTTGCGCGTAAAAAAATCAAATAATACATAGAATCAGAATATTTGATCTGAAGGCTAATATTTAATCCGAAATTTCATGTTTTAGTCCAAGTCTTTGGCGGATCAGACAATCTACGTGCTTAATATAAGAATGGAGATATCAATGGCCTCAATAAAAACTTTATAGCAAGGTAGTAGATAAATGACGAAATATCATAAATTGGAAATAACTCATTGTGATATCCTAAAAATAAATTGATAGGAGCAAAATTGTGTAAATGAATTTGGTTTTGGTGAACAAACTAATCCTTGTATTATCCAAAAAAAGATGCAAAACAATGTAATTTCCAAGAGACCTAATAAAGTACAATGTGAACTCTTTTAAGATTAAAATTTGTATGGGTCAAATGAATTATCCAAAAACTAATGTTTAATTCGTATATTCGTTTAAAAGCAAAAAAAAAGATACACACACACTCTTCGCTGTTGTTTAAAATCTCAACTACACACTTAAAGAAAACAAAAAATAAATAAATAAAACCAACGGGCCTTTTCCTCATCTAGTGGTATACATTCAAGGATGCTCTTCGATCTCTCTCCCTCTTATTTGCAAAATACCATTGCATTAACTGTGCATTGATAAATTTGATAACTAGCACCTGTAAAACACAATATGATAAACTTGACAAAAAGAAATGATTGTGCATTGTTCCCATTTCCCAATGGCATTAACAAGGCTGATTTGAAATTGATTTATGCAGAAAAAAATATCACAAAACTGATCCAATTAATTTAAGCATAAAAATAATTAATAAATTAATATTGATAAACAATAGTTATACAAATTAATTAAGATGCATTCAAACAGCTTGTCCATCTTGTGTCAAGGATTTGGGACTAGCCAGGTTGGGACAACAAATAAGGGGTGCAAATTTTGAAATGGATAATATCTAGCCGAGCATTTGGTAATAATGTTATAGGTTTCTAGATCATTCCTTCCAATTCGGAAAAGGTCGGAAAAAGCATGAGTGAAGTAGATAGCATTTTGGGTGCATCCACATAATTGGGTAGGATCAATAACCACAGGCGAATTGTTGCCAATAAAGAATGCATAGTTGTTAATATCCTCACACTCAGAATAAGTTCCCTCCTCAAAATCAAGCTTGTGAACAACAACATTTGTTGTGACCTTTGGAAGCTCCTCCTCCTCTCTATACCATTGTAAGAGCAACAGTTCTCCTTTGAGATCTACAATGAAGTACTTATAAGTTTCTCCAAACATTGGAACTTGATGCTGAAGCGGTATGAGTTTTAAATCCGGACCAACATCAACAACAAAAATTTGATGAGAAGAAACATATCCAACAGCATGGAACTTTCCTTTAAAATATATAATGTCATTAAGTGCACCATAATGGTGCATAGGTAATGTCCAAGTTATATCACCTTGTCTCCAAAAGGCTATTTGTTGAAAATAACCGCCAATTACCATCACCGTAAAATCTGAACCCTCACTAGGATCATGATCCAAGATAACTTTGCGAACCAAGTCAAGTTGTTCGCGTTTAAAGAGCTCCTGATCGTTAAAATCAAGAGGAGGTAGGTCGTAGCTTTTCCTGGTAAAGGGATTCAGCATACGCATGTTCAAATCGATGTCTACAACAAACAGCCAGCCAAATGAAGAACCACAAACAAATTGCCCATGTAGCTCGGGTATGTCCATGTAGTAATGTTTGTTTTCAGAAAGATTGAAGAAAATACGCTTTTCGGTGGCAATATTTTCACCCAATACCAACCACGGCAGCTGCTGAGCGGGACGATGATACTTTTCCCTTGCCACTGTGTACCAATTCTGACACACAGCACCGAATCGATGATAATCAGGTATGGGTAAGAAACCGATTAGGTACCCAAGCACATCACTGGGGAGCTCCGACCAGTTCGCCATTAGCTAATACAAGACCGTCGGAACCGTTTCCTCCCTCTGCAAGATAATTAACAAAAATAGATGAATTAATTATCACACCCCTTCTCTTTTTCTTTTCAGCAAAATCGGATTATGCATGCGAGTTTATATATAAATACTCAGTAATAAAAAAGAATTCAATTATAAAAAAATATTTGAAGCTATATATTCGACAGATTGCTCGCTTATACGTACGTCCACATTTGAATTTGAATCCATGCATGATCGATACCAAATTAAAGAATATATTTAACAGGAATAACAAATTAAGGTTAGAACCATGCACCCACATTTTGTCAGGGGACAATACGTACCAATAGGTGAACTAATAAAAATCAGTGAGAATTATAAACTTGTTGGGCCAAATATAAAGAAAGAGTTTCCCAAGAAACCTATTTCTGCTCTGATCACCCTCAAATTCTGAAAATCACCAATTACAAATTCTAAATTAAGAGCATAACTCTTATTATATAATCTCTCTAGGATTAACCTTAACCAATTATATATAAAAGTTAAACATTTTATATGTCATAATTAAAAAGGTCGTCTTTAATTCCACAATCCAATTTACTTCCAAATCGGAAAAACATTATTAGTCTTTATTTTAATTTTTAATACTACTTAATTTTCTTCTTGAACACAAAAAAAAGTTATTAATCTATATAGCCAACAGATTCCAAATACGTAATTTTATTTCTGACACGCTACAAACTCATTAATTATTTCTTCTATTGTGAACTGAACTCCAATTTTCTATTAAAAAAATAAATACCCAAACTGCACTATTATTTGACATTAATATTTATTCTATTATATTAAACATGTAGATGTCCTAATCCGACAACGGTTGTGATTAAAACAATAACTTTTGGATTGAATAACAGCCCTTCGATCAAATAGTTCGCCTTTTTTTTATTTTGCGCACCTTTTTTATGTTTGTTAACGTGTAGAAATTTAAATTTATTTAGATACGTACTCACCACATGCAAACTGTATCATCTTTGTGATTGCTCCTGATTTCTTTCTATTTTGAAATTACATTTAAGGAATATTTGGATATATTGATAATTGATTGGTCATGTGTTCATTTCTTAATTTTCATTTTTTATATATTATTTGCCATATAATATGTTATTGAAGGAATGTTATTTACGCATAGATGTTTTTTAATATGTCATTGAACATGTCATTTCAATAATATTATTTGTCAATTAGTCTAATTTTTTTAATTAAAATATGTAATTTTCTATGAGATTTTTTTTATTCTCTTATAATATGTAACCGTTGCAATGCACATACACAATACTAGTTAAATTACTAACTAGATGTACAACATAGTGTTGTGGGCGCTACATTTAGCTGATAATTTTATACCATATTTTAAAGACAAATGCATAAATTCAGGCGTTTGTAAATTAGAAAGTTATAAAACAAAAAAAGTTTTAGAGAATCAATTAATTTGGAAATATTTTCTTTGTAGAAAAATGTTCAACTAATATAACAGAGTGTAAAATTAAAACGTTTCAGTAATATAAATAAAATAGAAAAAATGATGGTTAACTATACAAATTCCACAAAGTAATAAAACATAATTTAGAAAATACAATAAGCAACTATATATATAAGAAAATTGTGAAGAATAAATTTCTAATCTTGTCATAAAATAACCAAATTATATATTTTAAAAATAACTAATAAAATTCCCTTCCAAAAAGTAGGCACTATTTCTATATTAAAATTTGAATTTTTTTTAAAAATGATGTGTATATTGTTGGGAATTTATAGTACTTGACGCAGCGGAATTTCAAAATTTTATAAACAGAAGTACCAAAGGAACTTTGTGTGTGACTGAAATCAAATCAAAAATCATATTTAATTCCAAAATGAATAAGTATCATACCTAGTTTGATATTGTCTCTAAACAAGAAGTAAGATCCTCAAGATGTAGGATTGTAGATAATTCACCTTCTTTTATTGATGCTAATGGTGATCAATGCCTTACAGCGACTTGGTGGTTGATGTGCACGAGATCTGGAACAGGTTGCCTCAATTTGAGACTTCAAGGTAGAAGCTCTCCAAAATAGAAAATCTGTAGAAAGAGAGAGGGAGATTTCGGCTCACTAAAAAACAAGTTATGAATGGACTAGGGTTTCCAGGTGTAGAGACCCCTTTAAATAGCCTCCAGGCGGATTAAAGTCGGTTCCTGCGATTTAGAGGTTATTTCCATAATTCTGCTCAGCCAGATTAAGAAACACAGTGTTGTGTGTGCTACATCTAATTAATAATTTTATACCATATTTTTAATACAAATCCATTAATTTAGGCAGTTTAAAAATTGGAAGGATAAAAAAGGTTTTAGAGAATCAATTAATATAACAGAGTGCATAATTAAAAAGATTCAGTAATATAAATACAATAGAAAAAATACCTACTTAAATATATAAATTGTGATGAATATTTTTCCAATCTTTTGTAGTGCATATATATTTCATAAAATAACCAGATTATATATCATAAAAATAATAATTAAAATTTCGCTCCAAAAAGTAGGCATTTTTCCTAAATTAAAAACCGAAAATTCTGTAAAAATGATGTGCATATATTTAAAAAAAATAGTCAACCTTATAAAAAAAATGGAACGAAGAAAGAACAACAAAACATGTATATGTAAATGATCTCTTGACAAATATATATATATATATATTGGCTAAGCTCAAAACATTTTTTCCATGGCCATGGAACAAACGATTCGGTTCTCCAATTTCCAAAGTTCAAACAACAAATCCAAACCGATAGATGTTCAATCTATATTAAAATGTGCTTGGAGACCAAATTTTACATTTTTTGGATTTTTTTTTACTATTTATTAAGCAGGTTTGAAAACCGCTGTTTTTTTCAATGCTGCAAAAATTTAATAAAAACAGCGATTTTCAAACCAGCTTAATATACAAAATTTCAAAATACGCTTTCGTCGAAATACGATAAGTTCAAATACGATAATTTCAAAAAATTTAATAAACAAGGCTAATATGCTTCCAGTAGCACTTTCATCGAAATACGATAAGTTCAAATTTCAAATTTTTATATTTGAAACGTCGATCTAAGTAGCTTAATAAATTGATTATATACTAAACTTTACTATTTTTTTTTATTTTTGAAACATGGTCCTTTTTAGCCTAAAATGTTGGTATTTTATTTTATTTTTAGGTTAAAAATGACAATCTTTCAAAAATCATAAAAATAGTAAAACAAATTTCAAAATAGTAAAAAATGGATTTTTTTTTAAGTTTGATGTATAATTAATTTATTGTGTTACTTAGATCGACCTTTCGAATTTAAATTTTTCAATTTTTTGCCTATAATATTTCAGCCGAAATGTTACCGCAAGTATATTATATGAGAATGAGCTAAGGATTTCTTGTTCATTTTGAATCTCAAAGGAAGCTTTTCAGCTATTGTTCTGCCTTTCATGTTAGCCTCCCACTATGCCTAATTTCTTCATAAATCACAACAGCCTTGTCATCTTTTGGACTGTTTCCTTGCATTTTAGGATCTTCATATATATAGAGCAAATTTGGAGTATTTTATTAGTTATAGATCATTCAGGTTGAGCACATGGAACTGTGGAATTCGATAAATGAGTTAATAAATACTCTAAAGTGTCCTTAGTCTTGGTAATTAACAAGGAACATAAATTACCAGTATAAGATTAGCATTTGGGTTAGATGATGATCATGTTCTGCAGATTGTATGAAAATGAGTTGTCCATCCAATCAAATGGATACCTGATGGAGATCAGGGGATTGGACGTGACCAAAATAAAACATTTAATATGGATTATGTTAGTGTCATTAATGTTTTATTTGTACCTAGAATTTTAAGATTTGATATAATTGTTTCTCTCACAAGTGAATACATATTCGTGGATATTATCCAATACTGTACGTAACTAACAGTCATATCAATTCTATCTCAGTATGTTTCTCTTGTTTGAAGATATAGTAATTATCACGAAATACCAATATCCCTCGTTGTTACGCCATGTAATTTGAGTTATGATCTAGTTGATAATTTCTTTTAAAAATATAATCAATTATGCAATGCCACGTAATTGAAATAGTAAACTATGGTACGACTTAAAATATACTAGAGGGCAGCCTCGCTTTGCTTCGGCAGTGATTTACAAATGCGGTACGTACTATGTAAGTAGTGATTTACATATTATGCAAGTAATAATTTACGTATGAAACAACAAAAACATGTTAGTTTACACTTTACATATAGAAGAAAAGTACAAAAGTATTAGTGCATATATAAGCTAAATTGGTACAAATATTATGCAAGAGAAAGAAATCAATAATGACTACATTAACAACTTGCTCTTCTTCAGGAAGATCCTCGAATAAAAATAGATTCTTTCTCGGTAGCTTTTACAATTTCATTAGCAGTCCCCATCGGGATTGGGTTTTGTCTAAAGAGCTTGGGACAAAGCTTCATTCAAAGTCAAGATTGAACATCCGATTTGTATTGAGATTGGTGCAAACATATTTAAAACTGAGTAAATTTAAATAGCTCCTTGAATCTAAAAGTCTGCACGAATTTTGATATAGATTGGACGGTTTAGGTTTGACTTTGGATGAGACTTTGTCCAAAGCAATTTGGACAAAACCCAATCCCATCCCCATCATCATCAATTTTTGACCTTGCATAAAATAATTACCCTCCATTTTACATTATTATACTATTTTAGCAAATTAAAAAAATAAATCTACTAACAAATTCTGACGTCTTTAATTTTCAAAGTTGTCCAGTCTGCACCATCCTACATTACACCAAAATAATGTCAGATAGAAAAATAAAGCAAATATGATAATCTTTTTACTCTTTTAATAAAAGAATCAGATTTAATTTATTTGTACTATATAACTCATACCTGAAGTGATCCATTCTCAACCATTATTTTTTGTCTTTCTGAGGGTATGCTGGTGAGAGTACAGCTGGGTATTGAAGAGAATAAGTGGTCAACTCATATCAACCTCTATGTTCACAAAAACCTCCTTTTGCCATTGCACACGCACTGGAAAAGCACATAGATAAGAAAAATAACCTAATATTTAATACACTGGCTCTTTCTAATATGTCCATATATTTCTTAGCTTAAACATGCTTGATGCATTCAAAGAATGGAGACACAGTCACATCTGCATAACTCTAACAAAGAGCATATCGGATAAATCCCCGTATGTTAAGGGCAATGTTGTCCCAAAAAAAATTCTGGTCCTCTTGGTTGCATAACTAAAGTAATACTTACTGGGAAATGTGTGCAATCTCGAGTTCATTTTGAGTGACCCTTGCAGTGTGCGATCAATCTCTCGAGGGAAACAGGCCTAGAGCTGCCCAAAAGAAGATCAATTAGACCTCATATGCTAGTCTTTTGCTAGGGCATCTCAAAGTGGTCAAAACCAAAGTTGAAGTAGATTTTGAGCCAGGGGATGTCAATCCAGTCATACATACAGTCTCACTCCTATTCGGCTCAACTGCAACAGCAAAAAATATTTCATGCTCCTCCCGTCATCAGGCTAAAAGTCAGTTGTCAAACTTTTGTAGCTTGCAAATTAATGTAATTGCAAGTACATTTGGGTGGACGTAAAAAGGAAATATCATAATAGTCATACTCATAATAATTAATTGTGAAATTCAGATACGGGAAGCATTATAACCAACTTCATTTTTCAACAATGACCATGGAACTTATAATAACTTCTTCTTTTTTGTAAAACTTTTTGTAATTGCCTACAGCTTTCAATGGATATAAAAAAAAAAAAAAAGAATAGTCAAACTTACTGCATTCCGTCATAGTAGGTTCTAGTAGAGCCATTGAGTGCGCCCGACAGGAAGGTTAAGCTCATCAACCAGTCTAAAGTCTCATGGCCACTAAATTTCTAGGTTGTATCATCAAATATAGTGCAGTTATTGCGAAGTAATAAACTTTGAATGAAAATGAGGACAATATGATAGAATGTGAAGGTTTTACTTGCTCTTGTGGTAAAATTAAAATTACATAAAGAAGA
This sequence comes from Carex kokanica, assembly GCA_025461125.1. Lineage (NCBI taxonomy): Eukaryota > Viridiplantae > Streptophyta > Magnoliopsida > Poales > Cyperaceae > Carex > Carex kokanica. The sequence goes on from JAJGRX010001393.1 coordinate 1,347,704, forward strand.
TGAGATAATTGAACGCGGGTAGGTACCTTGTCAGCAAGCATTTGCTACAACACTCTAACAACTTGTACACCAGCTGAATGACCAACAAATGAATTGGATGGTGCTCATCCCATGCTGGATAATGTCCTAATTTCAATCATACAAAATATCTAATTTCAGAAATTTGCTATCTTTTGAGAAATCCTCGTTATTCTTTTCTCTAATAATAAATTGCACCAAGGTTAACTTTGTACTTTTTTTTTCAAATATGCAAACAACAACAGAAGCTCGACTAAGTCCAAGTACATAGACATCAAGTTTCTGGCTGTAAAAGAGAGAGTACAAAACAATGAGTTGGAAATAGAACATATAGGTACAGACTCCATGATAGCAGATCCCCTTACAAAAGGACTACCGCCTAAGAAGTTTCATGAGCATGTTGCCCATATGGGTGTAGTGCATGTTTAGGATAGTTAAGGAAAATGCGGGAGTCTGATTTTATTTTAAAGTTCTATGCAATGTAATTTGTAATAAGTTTTGATATATGCAAATTATATTTTGAGTCTCAATTAGTTTCTCTCTTTAAAAGTTTTGACCTCACTAAAGTAAAGAATAAGGGTGACCCATTCGGAAATAGGCATGTATAATCACACCTTCGTGTAATTTCTGAACTATATGACCAAAACTAATTCATATCATCTAATTATATTTGGCATTGTGATTTCTATCGATAAAGTCACGAAGTAAATGTGACAACTGTCGTTTAAGTCCCTTGTTGGTATGATTAGTGGACCGAATTGTTTGAGAAAGTACGAAAAGAAAGACAGAAAAGTTAAAGTAATCTGCGCAGATTCAGATATATGTAATCAAAAGGACCACACTTGTCCATGTGGGAGATTGTTGGAATTGAGACGTCAATTCCAATTAATTAAGTTTGGACTACGTGTTATATGATTAATATATCACATACTGTCAATAATATTGTGAGGAATAATATAAGATATGCCTAAATGTGATTGACTGAAATAATGGCATAGTACGTAATTTCGCTAAGTTTTGGGGCACGAATGCATATAGAACATAATGTAAATTAATTATAATTATTGATGAACCAATTATAATTAATTCAACTAATACTAGTGATAAATGTAAGAATTATTGTTTGGGCCTAATCAATTGATTGGATCAAGATACCAAACAAAATGGGCCAAAAATAATATGCATATTTGATCAATTCCTTTTTTTTTTGCCTATAAGTATGCCAAGGTTACTGAAGACTGCTTCTTTACAAAATCACTATCTAATTTACTGCTCAGCAACTGCAAATGTAAAGAGATAAAAAAAAATATGTTCATTAGAAATTCCATGTTGCACAAAGGATCATTAGAAAAGGAAATAAAAAAAGGAACTCTTACATATTTTCCCCTACACATTTTTTATCAATTTTTTTTTTAAAAGATTTTGATTGCAGTTAATTATTTGTATACCTGAGTGCACGTTGACAAGAAGCTCCAAAGACGATTGATAATCGCAATTATTTCCGAGACAGCGCTGAAATGTTCATATATTATTTTACAAAAAAAATACAAAATCAACATAGACAAAGTTTCATTGCAAGAAGGAATACAGTGGTTAGCAGGCTTTTACCAGTTGTTGAACTTCAGCATGAAGGTACACAACACACTTCTTGACAGGAATTGGTACTTATAAATCAAACTTAAGAACAGGCAAATATAAAGTATTCTGGCTAATGAAATTAAGCCAAAAAAATAGAAATAAAAAAAAAAAAGAGGAAAAATAAATGAGCCTTTATCAATTAGCTTCACACAACAATTGAAAGAATAACCTTTAAAACAAACCTGGTATAAGAAGAGAAGCAAACAATGAGCAGGGTGGACCCACCTAGGCGGTGTTAGATCCAACTGCAGTAAATATATATGTGTGCATATTATTGTTACAACATCAAATGATATTTATTATATAACTGAAGGTAATATATTGCAGCCATGTAAAAATCTGTAAGTTAAAGGAGGTCCAATCTACATAAAGTTTAAACTAAGAAAAGAACAATAGCTATTTACATAACTTAAAAGTGTCGAATTAATTGAAACATGTATCCTGTCAGCGTAATATGGGAAAGATAATAACAATGAATGCAGATTTCATAACGTCATTTTCAAGCAATAAAATTGACAAGGTGCACTGTTCAAGTTGTTACCATATTTGGCCTGGATGAATCCCAACATGCCACCAAAAAAATACTGAAAATACATATCAATCCATGAAAATACACTATTAAAGAGCATAACACAACCGTATCAGAAACCACGGGCATATACATAGTTGAAAATATGAAATTGTGCACATATGAGGGTTACCTATTATGGTAGTCCATTTTTAACATCATAGGATCAAGTGATATCAATATAAAGTGGGATGGCAATTGACACTTCATTTTTTATTTGTTTGTGTATTACAATTCTCAAAGTTGGTGTTTACTGCGAATAATGGGACTGCATCTGCAGTCCCTTAAGCACCACATTAAAAACAACCATAATAAATTATCAATAAGGTAACAAAAATCCAAACAAACCAATAGGCTAAGAAAACAGGCAAATAGAAACAAAAAAAAAAATCGGGTTACTTCTAAAAACACTACACTGAAGCAAGAATTGAATTGATTTTTGTCAATATAAACTAAACCCTAAAAATAAAGCAGATTGCCTCCGAACACACAGAAAATCAGCACACGCGATCAATAATCACAACTTCTCCCGAGATGGCACTGAATTAGCTAAATCATAAATAGGCTCTGTAAAATGCAAAAAGAAACAAAAAAATTCGCAGGATAATGTGAATGCCATAAGAGATAAGCAGAGAGAATCAATTGAAGTGCAGTTAGTGGGAGTTTTAAGATAATAAAGGTAGGACGCCCCATAAATTGTCGATTTTTTAGCATGGCTGCCGACTGATACCAGTTTCTATATGTACTGGTATGCAGACTTAAACCACCAAGGAATTAATTATAAAGGAAATAAAAAGTGAAGGTTTATTATGCAAAATTACTAAGAAAAAGAAGGTCAAATGAATGCAATCATAGCCTATGCTGGTTATAACACAAACATATTAATAGACTGAAAACAGTGGTTTAAAAATGTTTTGTTCAAAAACATATTGATATGGTGAAAATATTATATACTATAATCAGCATAGCTTATAATCTACATATTAGTAGATTTCTAATGTTTGTATTACAATAATTAGCATAGGCTTTATAATCAAGATAATGGTTTGCTCGAAGGCATATTAATACAAACATTATGCTGGTTAAATACTATAATTATGAAAGATTGCAATCAATTATTGTGACCGAAATTCAAAACTCAATTATTTGAGCAATGCATTATGTTTGTACCGAGATGTAATGAAAATCAAAAGGGCATGACCCTAATGTCGTGACCTATAGCAGTCCTTCAAACAATCAAAATGGTACAACCACCCTTTTTTTATTACATTCCTAAAGGAGACTCAATTACAACCAATTTAATTTCAATTACAACCAATTTAATTTCAATAAACCCCAGTGTATCCCCATTACCTAATTTATTGAATTCAATCAAAATGGTAAGACCATCTTTGTTTATTACAATCCAAAAAGAGACTCGATTACAACCAATTTAACTTCAATTAACCCTAGCATACGTGCCCCCATTACCTTATTAATTAAAATATTAATTAAAATTATGGAGGTAACTTTGCTAATTTTTAAAAATAATACAAATAAATATTAGTTCATTACTTTATCGGTGATTGCCTTGATGCTGGTAGGAAGATGAGCAGAAAAGGAGAAGGGAAGGAGAAAACAATGCACATTTTACCACCTCTCGATATAATAACTATCATGGTAAATAATATTAGTGATCTTATAAGTTTGAAATTAATAGATTTTATTTAGAGATGAATTTAATTACCTATCCTTCTTCATTAGCAAGGCCATCCCTTGAGTAGCTTTTGTATTCAAGTTTGTAGTCTGATTTTCTGATTCAGAAACAATCATTTTCTAAACTGAAAAATAATTAGACTTCAAGTGTAAGATGAAAGTATAATAATAAGCAAATTGAAAGATTGAGTTACTTTGTGAAGATTTGGTTATCTCAATCGATGTTTTTCACTCATCATAACAGATCAATTCAACATCTCAATCGATGCATTTCACTCATCAGGACAAATCAATTCAACATCTCAATAGATACATTTCACTTATCACAGTAGATTATCTCAATCAATTGAACATTTAAACAAAACCGATCCAATTTAAGCAGAAAAATAATTAATAAATTAATATTGATAAACAATACTTGTACAAATTAATTAAGATGCATTCAAACAGCTTGTCCATCTTGATTGGGACTAGCCAGGTTGGGACAACAAATAAGGGGTGCAAATTTTGAAACGGATAATATCTAGCCGAGCATTTGGTAATAATGTTATAGGTTTCTAGATCATTCTTTCCAATTCGGAAAAGGTCGGAAAAAGCATGAGTGAAGTAGATAGCATTTTGGATATCCACATAATTGGGTAGGATCAATAACTACAGGAGAATTGTTGCCAATAAAGAATGCATGGTTGTTAATATCCTTACACTCGGAATAAGTTCTCTCCTCAAAATCAAGCTTGTGAACAACAACATTTGTTGTGACCTTTGAAAGCTCCTCCTCATTTCTGTACTATTGTAAGAGCAACAGTTCTCCTTTCAGGTCTACAATGAAGTACTTGTAAGTTTCTCCAAACATTGGAACTTGATGCTGAAGCGGTATGAGTTTTAAATCCGGACCAACATCAACAACAAAACTTTGATGAGAAGAAACATATCCAACATCATGGAACTTTCCTTTAAAATATATAATGCCATTAAGTGCACCATAATGGTGCATAGGTAATGTCCAAGTTATATCACCTTGTCTCCAAAAGGCTATTTGTTGAAAATAACCGCCAATTACCATCACCGCAAAATCTGAACTCTCACTAGGATCATGATCCAAGATAACTTTGCGAACCAAGTCAAGTTGTTCGCGTTTAAAGAGCTCCTGATCGTTAAAATCAAGAGGAGGTAGGTCGTAGCTTTTCCTGGTAAATGGATTCAGCATATGCATGTTCAAATCGATGTCTACAACAAACAACCAGCGAAATGAAGAACCACAAACAAATTGCCCATGTAGCTCGGGTATGTCCATGTAGTAATGTTTCTTTTCAGAAAAGTTCACTACTATAGAAATGGTCATTGTCACGGACAGCTCTCCAAAGCCGAGCTACAGGGATTGTAACATAAACAGCCGTGTACAATTCCTTGCCAGTGGCGCTCTCCAAAGCCGAGCTACACGGATTGTAACATAAACAGCCGTGTACGATTACTCTGTCTACACGGACTTTTAGGTGAATATCCGTGTAGCAATAGTTATTCTACACGGCTTATTACATAAACAATCGTGTCCAATTCCTTGCTAGTGGCGCTCTACATAGCCGAGCTACACGGATTGTAAGATCAACCGTGTACGATTACTCTATCTACACGGACTTTTAGGTTAATATCCGTGTAGAAATAGTTATTCAACACGGATTATTACATAAACAACCGTGTACAATTACTAGAGATCTAAACACGGATATTTAACTAAACGGCCGTGTACGATCATGCTTTCTGCACGTACGTCTATCTAAATATTCGTGTAGAACAACTATTTCTACACGGATTATGACATAAACAGCCGTGTAGCTCTGTTGTATTTTTATTTGCTCTTTATATACCTTTCTACACGGACTTTTGTGAAATATCCGTGTAGAATTGTCTTATTTTTTTCAATTTTTATTTTATTTTTTGGCTAGCCTCCAGTTTGCTAGCCATTAAAAATCAATTCCAAAACAGAGAATTTTCAATATATCAGAATACAACCCCTAAACAAAATTCATGTACACTAAATTATACAAATCCATATTCTGGTTTACAAAATTCCTGTTGAAACCACTTTGCCCACATACATCTAAAATAATCTATCTGGTCCTTGGAGTAATGCCCTGCCTGTTTCTTCGATTTATACTACCAAAAATTCAAAATATGTAGGTTAGAAAAATACAATATAACAACTACATCTCTGTTTTGCTTTATAAAAATAAATATTGTAATTATAACAATGCAACTAATAAAACAAATTTAGTAGAATAAAATATTAGAGGAAATCAATATTAATTATATGGACAAGTCAAGGCAAACATATGAATTACAGTTAATATGAATTACATACCGGATATTGTGGCCATGTGAATTGTATGGATTCGACAAAGTGAAACATATAAATCATCGTGTAATAACCGCATTCCCAACCCTCCAACTGTTGCGGGCACTGAAATTTACAATTAGCGGCCTATGTTAGAATGACAATAATTTTTTGAACAAAATATGAAATTATAAAATTATAGTGTGCTCACGTCACCGGCTGCCACCTCCAACTCAACTTATTTTTCTGCTTCGTGCTTTGCATTCCTCCATTGTGAATATATTTCAGAAAAGCTCTTACAAAATTGAGTGAATGTAATTAGCAATTCCACAATTTGTTATATATAATTGGAAAAAAGTGAATTACTATTGCTTACTCTCTTATTTGAGTGCAGATCATTTTGGACTGCTGAGGAGTGATGTTTCCTGTGGGCTGTGAAGAATCCATGATAAAAACCAAATTTTCAAGTGGCACAATCACAATCAAACACCAGTGGCCCCTTTGGTCATATGGCAGGAGAATAAATTTCTTCTTCTCCGAATTAGCCTTATGCATCGCTGAACACAAGTAATCGACAGTCTCTTCCGGATGATATTCCACCATCGTACCATTAGTTTTGGCAGGGTCCAACAATGCACAGGAGTTCACCTTGCCCTTCCCACAATCCACAGCATGTTTTTGGTGTAACATCCTGAAAAATCATCATTTCACATTAGCATATATATTTGAGTGCTATACACATGATATATATGATTTTTGGCCATTTATCGCTTGACGAGGCATGTAGAAAGTCCTTGAATTCTTGGAAAGGTAGCAGACCGTCCTACCTTCGTGTAGAAGCATCTCGGGGGGACAGCGAATATTACTTCCTCCATAGAAACAGGTGCCTTGATCAAGCAGGCGTGGAGATTCCGCAAATCATCAGGCAAACGGCTAACCTCTTCTTCGGTGAGCCCCGTACGGTCTACCCGCGCAACTACTGGCGCATCAGGAGATTCTTGCGCATCAGCCCCGACGACTACTTCCAAGACTTGCCGTACCGGTGACAAAGCTTCGTCCGCAGTGTTGGAAACGCCTCTTCGGGTCTGTATCAAATTTTGTACCTTTTTCAAGTATTTCAAAATAATGATTTGAATGTAACATAAGATATCCGTGTTTTATTTAGAGATTACCTGATCCAAAATAATATAACACTTGGCCATTGGACAATCTGTCCACGGGCTTCATCAAGCACCATCATATCGTCAGTAGGGACAGGAAGAGGTATGTGGGCAGCCCATTCGGTCATGATCATGTCAACCGTTACGGGGAGATGGTTGGGCCTTAGCTGAAAACTGGCTGGAGGATGTACAATGCCCTTAGCAAGGGTCAGAGGAGTTTTATCGTGCCACATGACGAGGTCGCATGTTGTGGCCTCCTGCAATAATTATCAGCAATTAGTTAATGAACAAGTCAAAATTACGGGTAGATTATGAACAAGTAGTGATTACCTGTAGATTGTCCAACTCGCCCAGCACTTCGGTCCCGGATGCTTGACTGCTTTGCCGAATTCCCGGCGAAATGGGAGGTTGTTGCTCGGATAGCTGCGTAAGAGATGTAATTTGGTTCAACCACCTTGATTCCATCTCAGACATCCTTCCATCGTACTCCATTCTGATCTCCTGACATACCTCCTGGCGTACCTGCGCCAACCTTGATTTCATCTCGTCCGTGCTAACTTTGGCACGCGGTCTTTTTTTGGTTTTGGCCCGTCGTATACATCATTCCAGCCACTGTAGACCGAGACACCCCTAACTCAACCCGTGTGTTCTTTACTCGCGAGCGCTGTGGACAAGGAATCATCCACTCTTTCGACAATCAGGGAGCCCGAATTTAACTCCTCCACATTCAACTGTTAATAAAAAAATTAGTTATAGCAAAAGACAAAGTAATGTACATAAAGTTACAACAAAGACTCTTACCATTTTCTGAGCCACGGGTTGCACGTCATCTGGGAGTACTATCCTCCCGTCAGCGGTTACCTCGGACTTCAAAGCTTGAAACTCCTCCCAGTCCTCTTGTTTCAGCCATTTATAGTAGCCTACCGGATTTCTCCCTTTCTCCATGAAATCCGTCTTCAACGTGCTCTTGAATTGCTTCCAACCTTCATTCATTTTCCTCAAAGTCTTTTTCTTTTTCGCGGAGTTTGGGTCGTCATCTTGGATGTTCCAATGAGCCTGCATGATTGACAACAAGATTACTGCATGTAAGTTCATTCAACTTTTGAGGTCAGGTATAGACATATATACCTTGCAGGAAGACAACTACATGATGCCTAGCAATTTAAAAATGTTATTATTTACTTATAAAAGCAAATTATAAATATGCTAAGGTTAAGACATGGTAGAAAACTTGTATCCAACAAAAAAAGAAATAACAAACAGAGAGAGAATAGGAAAAATGAATATATAATGCATGTAAAGTTTTATATATTTTTTCAATACATTACTGAATGGTCCTGAAAAATATAACTCAAGAGATTAAAGAAAGAACTACACATGAAGGTTGGTGGGTGTTCCAGTCAAGGATAACGCAACCATCGTTCCAGTCAAAGGAATTAACAAATTACTGATCATGTACAATAATCAAAATAAGGTTTATAATTGTTAGGTAATTTACCTTCACAATGTTCCACCATTCGTTCTTATCTTTGTCATCGAATTTGTCCCACCTCTCAACCAAGATAGATGCATTTTGCTTCACCAAATTGTTACACCAATTTGTGTACTCTACCCTACGTGGACCCTTCGGACATCCGATTTTGCTGAACTCGATTTGCAAATCTTTTGCCTCTGAGGTCTTCGTGCACATTGTCGGACCTCTTTTCCTCCTTTCTTTCTGAGCCTGCGGCTCCTCTTCTTCCAATATCATATATATCTGTGGTTCCACTGTTTCCAATGTCATATCAACATTCTCACCTGACTTGACATGGTTCTTTCTACAAAAAAAGAAACATTATTACAAATGCTATGAATGTAAAATTTAGGTCTAAATATATGTTGTTGGGTCATTTGTTCAATCATAGTGTTGGTTTTGCAATTTAGTCCCTGTAACATTAGGTTCTGTCCAGATCACCAGAATAGGTCAGTTGAGGTAACTTTTCATTTAACCAAAATACAATAAGAGATAAGGGTTTTGATTTAACCAAGATACAGGGAGCATTGCAACTTAGAGAGAGAGAGAACCTTTCAAAGAGAGAACAACAACCGCGCGAGAGGAGCTTAGAGATTCAATTGGCGAGTTCAGAGGAGAGCGACAGAGATTGGAGACCGAGCTAGCACCGAGAGAGAGAACGATGGCAGCACCACAGAAAGAGAGAGGAGACAAGGGGGTTTAGGGTTTAGGGGAGACGAGGGGATTTTGAAAAGATCGAGCGACAGAGACGAGGCGCGCATTTTATTTCGCGTAAAACATTTTTACACGGACATTTAATTAAACAACCGTGTAGAAACGTAAGAGAGCTACACGTTTAATTAAACACCCGTGTAGAATTAGTTTACGCGAAATAAAATGCGCGCCTATATATGGTTTTTCCAGATTAATTTTTCAAATTCCAAATTTCATATTTTTCAAATTCCAGATTTTTCAAATGGAAAACTTAAAAATTAAAGGAACCTGATTTCAGCTTTATTTAGCTTGAAAACTATTTTATCCATGTATCTTCAAGTATCTAGCAGAACTTAATAAATAAATGCAAATAAATATTTCAATTTCTACACGGGCGTTTAATTAAATATCCGTGTAGAAAATCTTTTGTACACGGATTTTTCATTAAAAGCCCGTGTACGTTTCTTAGAAGACGAAACAACTCTTTAAAATTAAACGGCCGTGTAGAAAGCCTTTTGTACACGGATTGTTAATTAAACGGTCGTGTATATTATCAGAAGACGAAACAACTATTCAAAAGTAAACAACCGTGTAGAAAACTTTTCTTACACGGATTTTAATTAAACGTCCGTGTCTGTTTTTAAATTAAACGTTTAATTTGAACAGGTTTCACATCGGAATTCAAGAAGTTGCCTTATCTTTTTAATTCTGAAAAGACGTAACGACTCTTCAAAATTCAATATAATCTGAGAAACTCCCCCGTTTCGATTATTTTTCTCTGAGATTTGGAAGAAGAAGTTTTAGAAGAAGAAATGGCCGCTTGGGTGCCACCGGAAGACTCAATTGTGCCATGGCCATGGCCCCCCGGCTATGAAATCCCCCCTGAAGATGCTCATGTCGATTCCATGTTCAAAGTCCCTCCCGGCTATGAAATGTCTCCTCCCAACTACAAGAGGACATGGTCATGGCCGCCCTCAAATGTGCCACGGCGAAGCCAATGGGGCACCCACCACCAAAGCCCTACAAAAGGAAGGGCAATCCCTGGATCAGGCCAAAGAGATCCTGGATTAGAAGGAGGGGGTCAAGCCAAGGAGCAATCCAGCCAGGCCAGTGAAGGAGTGTTTAATTAAAGTTAGCTTTTTTTCGTTTTGTTTTGATGTAATATATTTTGTTCTTAATTTAATCAGCATTTTGTTTTCTATCCGTTTAACTATTTTGTTGAATACTTCATGTTATCTAAATAAATATTGTTATAGATATAAATTACCAGTACAAAACAACCAACAAATAATTTATTATGGATAATCACTACAAAGTATATTATTTAAAAAAAATTATTTAAAATTAACTTAAATAATCTGTCTAAATAATATCATAAAATAAGTAATGCTTAATGCTCTCTAAATAATCCGATTTGAAAACATAAATGAACACTTTACTTTATATGACCTTAATATAGGTTTACAAAATTATAAAACAACCATAGAATAATTTTTCGGAAAAAAATACCTTTCTAAAAAAAATACCTTTCTACACGGATGTTTAATTCACGGATGTTTAATTAAACATCCGTGACGAATACATTTATACACGGATGTTTAATGAAATATCCGTGTAGCTCCCTTTGAATTGCTACATAGATATTTAATGAAACATCTGTGTAGAAAGATATTTGTACACAGATGTTTAATTAAATGTCCGTGTAGCTCCCTTTGAATTTCTACATAGATATTTAATGAAACATCCGTGTAGAAAGGTATTTGTACATGGATGTTTAATGAAACATCCGTGTTTAAAAGATTTTTTTTAATGAACTAGAAAGATGGATTTTTTTATTTAAACGAATAAAATATAAAATACAAAAACACAGTAAAATGAACACAGCCACTCAAATCTCTCATTAGTACACAGTAAATAAACTGAAATAAAAATATTACAATGAGACAGAAATATCCAGAGATAACCAACCTTCAGTCTTTAGTCTGACTCTTGATTGGGCTCTTCATCTCTGAAATATTATAAAAGAAATAAATATTATACATTGAAATTTTTTTTCCAAATAAGAAATATTAAAATTTTCAAGTTTAAAAGGAGTAAATATTATACATTGGATTTTTTTTTCCCTTTTTCTCTTTTTTTCCACTGTTTGAACATCTTCCCATAATCCTTCATTGTGGTTAGATCTCATGTAATTTGCTTCGTCTTGTTCTGCAATTGTTGCTATCTCAGCTTGCACATCGGTACAAAATTGAGGTATCTCTTTGAACTGGTCGTACTCTTCTTCATCGGTGACGTTTTCTACCCCAACAATCCTTTTTTTCCGGATAGGACGACACTCCACCTATCATCACTCGGTTCAGTGACATAAAAGACTTGGGTGGCTTGCTTGGCAAGTATGAACGGATCATCAACATACCCGACTTTGTCAAAATCAACGAAGGTGAACCCATTGTTATCAACTTTAACACCCCGGCCTTCGACCCATTGGCACCGAAACAAGTGAATGCTAAGGTGAGGATTGTAAACGAGCTCCCAAATTTCTTCCATAACGCCGTAATAAGACTTTGATGCTATTACAGGCCGGGCATCCCCCGATCTACTGAATTCTTGAGACGTCGCCACCAACGTCACCCCACTATTTTGCATCGTGCTCTTATCACACTGTAATTTAGTGTAAAATGTATATCCGTTAATCTCGTATCCTTGGAATGTTCTAACAACCATTTGGGGTCCTTCGCCCAGCAATCTAACAGTTTCATTTACGGGCGACCTTTCGGGGTGTGATTTCACTCTTTCTTTCATCCATCCTATAAAAGAACAGTTATGCTCGTCAGTAAGCCACTTCTGACTTCTCGTGTAGTTCTGTTGTCGAAGGATTGTCATGTGCTCATCTATATATGGAGCAACATCTGTCATGTGATGTAATACAATAAAATGTGTCTTTCACAGGTCATCGTTATCAGCAACTATGACTTTCAACCCAATTGTCCCTACTCCTTGGAGTCTTCCCTCGTATCGAGATTTTGGAACGCCAATAGAACCCACACTGGTCATGTAGTTGGTGCAAAACTCAATTACCTCTTCCGTGGAATATCCTTCCACAATGCTACCTTCGGGACGATGTCGGTTCCTGACGTACCTTTTTAAAATACCCATGAATCTCTCAAATTGATACATATACCGTAGGAACGCGGGACCATGTATCTTAATTTCCCTCACGAGATGAACAACAAGGTGAACCATAACATCGAAAAAAGATAGCAGAAAATACATCTCAAAATGGCAAAGGGTAACGACGACCTCCTTTTGCAAAGCGTCCAATTTGGGTCTATCACTTTGGAATTAATTGCATTGAAGAAAAAACAAAGCTTCGTAATGGTTTGTCGCACGGGCTTCGGTAAAATTTCCCGAATTATAACAGGAATCATGTGTCATTAAAACATGACAGTCTCGGATTTCGAACCAATCAATTTCAGGTCCTTCATCGACACCAGCTTCTTAATATTCGAAGAATACCCTAATGGGTAATACTATGAAGGCATTTACAAAAGCTCGTTTTCTCAATCTTCGAAATTGTGCACATTGCGTATGCCTTTTGCTTCCATTTATCCTGCGGTGCAAGCTCGAGTCGTATTTCCATTAATTTCATGTCTTCTCGAACTTTAAGACCGTCTTTAGTTTTCCCCGAAATGTTCAATAATGTGCTAATCAAACTGTCACAGACATTTTTTTCAACATGCATGACATCTAGGCAATGTCTCACTTCTAAATATTCCCAGTATGGTAGCTCCCAAAATATGGACTTCTTTTGCCAAATATTTTTCGGTGGTGGTTTGGCACATTTTCCAAAAACAACAGCAAAGTTTTTAACCCGCATGAAGTCATTTTTTCCATCTAACGGACGACGTGTCACTCCAAGCTCAATTTTCTCATTGAATACCTTCTTCTTCTTACGGTACGGGTGATTAACAGGAAGAAACCTACGGTGCCCCATAAAAATATTCTTTTTACAGTTTTTCAACCTCAGCACCTGCGTGTCATCTTCACAGATAGGGTACGCTTTTGCTCCTTTAGTACTGTAACCCGATAAATTCCCGTACGCGGGGAAATCATTTATGGTGCAAAATACCATGGCCTGCAAATTAAATTGCTCTTTGCCGTACGCATCCCACACCCGGACGCCATCCCTCCACAATTTTGCATCTTTGGGATTTGCAAATGACCGTCTGAATCTCGGTATTATCGGGAAATACCACACCACCTTAGCCGGAGGCCGGCCCTTTTTTACTTCATCGCAATCGTCAGTGTCCTGGTCCTTACGTTTATACCGTGAAACACCGCATTAGGGACAAACATGCATGGCCTCGTACTCTCCACGGTACAACACACAGTCATTCGGACATGCATTTATTTTTTCGATCTTCAAACCCATTGGACAGATCAACTTCTTCGCCAGATATATTGTACAGGGTAACTCGTTGTTATCTGGGAGCATCTCTCGTAAAAGCTTTAATAAGGACGTGAAACTCTTATCGCTCCAACCGTTGTCTGCTTTTAAGTTCAATAATTTCAACACAGTTGATAGTTTTGTAAATTTGGTACACCCAGGATATAACGGTTTTTTAGATTCATTAGACAGATACTTAAACTTTTTATAATTTTTATCACTAATTTCATCTTCCACATCATGTAACATATCATCTAGATTCTCAGTAAAATCATATTCTTCATTTTCATCAATATTCATCTCCAGCTCATCATCCTGGTTGCAATCAAGCCCAACATTATCGAAATTTTCGGCATTCTCAAAATCATCGTTGCATTCAAGTTCAAAATTATCAACAATTTCTACATTATCATTATTCTCGTCCAAAACAAAATTTATATTGGTACCACTACATTCTCCAATTTTCTCACCATGCATAAACCAACATGTATATATTTTCTTAAATCCCTGACAAATCAAATGAGCTCTAATTTCTTCCGAATTCCCAAATCTTATAAAATTTTTACAATCTCTACAAGGACATAAGATGTCGTCATCTTTTGTGTCCACTATAACTCTCAGCAAATTTTATGAACTCATCAACGCGAGTCAAATATTCTTGACTATCACGTCGCAATTCGTACATCCAACTTTGATCAATCTGTAAATTAAATTAAAAAAAAGATTCCAATTAAACATATATGGTGGTCAGCAAATTCTTGGCTTACAAAGGGCCGGTTTACAATCCTAACCCATTCTTTGAATATTAGTATGTGAACACATATTAGCGATATTTAATTAGTATTTGAGAAAAATTCGGCAGCATTTCCCCTTAACTCCCCAAGTATGCGTAAAAACCACATACTCGTAGGAGCACTTAATAAGGAGAAATACTGTCGAACTTTTCTCAAATACTAATTAAATCCCGCTAATATGTACTGTTCACATCCTAAATGAGACACAATATTCAAAGAGCAGTTCCAAATGGGGGACTATCCAAAATTAATCCCTATTGGATTAATTTTGAACGGGCATGGACCTAAAAGCATCAGTAGGTCGATTATTGGACCACAATACACTAATTATTTACATTATCTTAACAAATCAAGCACGCATGCATTAATTATTAATTGACCTAAATAATTAAGCAATAATTAATCATTAACAGAAAATTAGATAAAGAAAAGAGAAATATATGTATGACTAACCTTAGCAATAGAGAGGAGAAATGCGAATTAACTTCAAAGATCTCAGATCCGGCCTCGATCCTTATGCGCAGAAATCAGACCAATTCAATACAGAGAGAGAGAGAGAGTATTAATTGATAAAAACTGCGCCGGAAGAAGGCCTTTTATATAGTTCCAACTCTAAAATAACCTTTCTACACGGATAATTAGCTACAAATCCGTGTAGAAATCATTAGGAGAGCTACACGGACTTTCATATAGGTAGCCGTTTAGATTACTCTTTCTACACAGATATTTATATAAACAGGCCGTGTATAATTTTCTGTCTACACGGACTTTTATATAAACAGGCGTGTAGAATTTACTTTTTTTTTCTAACTATTTTTTATTTTTTTGGCTAGCCAGTATTTTCTATGTTTTCAGATATGAAAATATCAATTTGCTAACAATAAAATGATATAAACAGCTGTGTAGAATTCTTTTTTTTTCCTAATTATTTTTTTTCTTTTTTGGCTAGCCTCCATTTTTGCTAGCCAGTATTTTCGTTGTTTTCAGTTAGCAAAACAGAGTAAGATGAAAATATCAATTGCTAACAAATAGAATGAAAAGTGCCAGTAGGGTCTACAGATGGTAATATGGAGATACATGTTTACAGAGGGTAAGATGAAGATAAATGTTTTAACAGTAGGCCTTTGTCAGAATCTTCGTATTTCTCCTCTAGATCTTGGTTGCCCGAATTAGTTTAGGACATATGCAAGGAACTAACCAAAAGACTACTTAGGTTAACGTAACCAAATTAAGGACTACTTTGGTTACATTAACCTAAGTAGCCTTTTGGTTAGTTCCATATGTCCTAAACTAAACACCTTAGCAAGATCTAGAGGAGAAATACAAATTAACTTCCAAGATCTCAGATCCGACCTCCAGTTATAACATCTATCATCATATTACCCTCGAAAAACACTTCAGCGCAGAAATCAGACCAATTAATTGGGGAAATGAAGCACTTTGCATGGGAATTCGAGATGTAGGTTATCAATTATATCGGACCGCTCATCTGTGAGCTCCATAAACAGTAGCTCATATTGATATAAGTTGCGATCCGACATAATTGATAAACCTAGATCTCAACCCAATTGTTAACTGTGAGAGGGAGAGTATAAATTGATCAAAACGGCACTGGGGAGAAGGCCTTTTATATAACCAAAAATCTAAAATAACTTTTCTACACAACTCTTTATTAAACATCCGAGTAGCTCTCTCAAGGCTTTCTACTCTGTTATTTAAACAAAAAACCGTGTACAATTTCAACCTTTCTACATGGCTTTTTATTAAACGTTCGTGTAACTCTCACAGGTTATCTACACTGTCATTTAAACAAACATCCGTGTACAATGCTTACATTTCTTCACGGTTCTTTAATTAAATATCCGTGTAGCTCTCTCAAGACTTTCTCCACTGTTATTTAAACAATAAGCCGTGTACATTTCCTAGTAAACGTCCGTGTAGCTCTCTCACGTCTTTCTATACTTATTCTTTAATAAATATCCGTGTAGAGATCCTACAGATATTTCAGGCATCCAAAAAATTACAACTTCTACACAGTTTTTATATAAAAGTGTCAAATCCATGTACAATGTGCCGTGTACAATGACCATTTCTGTAGTAGTGGTTGAAGAAAAATACGCTTTTCGGTGACAATATCTTCGCCCAATACCAACCATGGCAGCTGCTGAGCGGGATGATGATACATTGTCGTTGCCACTGTGTACCAATTCTGACATACACCACCGAATCGATGATAATCAGGTATGGGTAAGAAACCGATTAGGTACCCAAGCACATCACTGGGGAGCTCCGACCAGTTTGCCCCTGACATTAGCTAATACAAAACCGTCGGAACCGTTTCCTCCCTCTGCAAGATAATTAACAAAATAGATGAATTAATTATCACACCCCTTCTCTTTTTCTTTTCAGCAAAATCGGATTATGCGAGTTTATATATAAATACTCAGTAATAAAAAAAATTCAATTATAAAAAATATTTGAAGCTATTCGACGGATTGCTCGCTTATACGTACGTCCACATTTGAATTTGAATCCATGATCGATCGATACCAAATTAAAGAATATATTTAACAGGAATAACAAATTAAGGTTAGAACCACCCACATTTTGTCAGGGGACAAAAGCGTACGTACCTGGTGCCGATTGGACAAATTTTGTAACCAATTGGTGAACTAATAAAAATCAGTGAGAATTATAAACTTGTTGGGCCAAATATAAAGAAAGAGTTTCCCAAGACAAATTAAGGAGAAAAAAAGCCGAACATCTAAAGGCGGCACGCCCCTATATAACTTTCGTCCCTTTTCATCTCCACCTAGGGCTGTAAATGGATATAGATATCCGTCCGGGTATCTACTCCGAATTCGCTTATTATTCGAATCCGAATTTAAACGGATACGGATATTCCGAATACAGATTCGGATATTTTTTGCATAGGAAAATTTAAACCGGATACGGATACGGATAATTCTTTGAAAGTATAAACAGAGTAGATATCCGCACTATCCAAATCTCAAATTTCAACTTCTCTCCTTCACTGTAACTTGACTTTCAGCAGTTAATATTATTTAGAATCCGTATATGCGGTATGCGGTGGCCTTCCGCATACTGCATAGAAACCGTATTTTAAAACATTGGGAACGTGTGCGTCTCGGGACGCCATCGCTCAACCAATCATGCGATGAGAGATGCGTTGATGATGCCACTCCCAGTCCGCAAAATATCCACAACCTGGTAGAGGCCCAGATTGACGAGGTACTGGTCCATCACCTCGTAACACCTCACGAGAAGCCAGTGAGACTCGGTGCTCGCGGTGGGGCACCCACAGGAGAGGACTAAAATGCTATGTGCTGCCAATCTCGATTGGTTAATCAACTACAGGTGGTAATGGACGAGTCCTAAGCCGTCCTCTAGCCATCCTAATTTCGGTAATAAAATTATGTTAACTTACGCTAAGTAAACCCTAATTTCTAATTTCGGTAATTAAATAACCTAATTTCGGTAAAATATGCAAAAAAAAGACTAAAATAGACTTAATTACGCTAAAATATGCTAAAATAAGGCATTTGCGATTAAATTAACCTAAAATAGGTATCCATACCTTATTTCGGTAAAATATGCTAAGATATGCTAAAATATGCTACAACATGTTAAGATAGGCCAATTGTGGTTAAAATATGCTAAAACATCCTAAGATAGGCCAATTGCGGCTAAAATAACTTAAAATATGCTAAAATAGGCTAAAACATGCCAATTGCGGTTAAAATAGCATCAAATATGCTAAAATAAGCTAAAATAGCCTAATTTCAGTAAAATATCCTAAAATAGTCTAATTTCGGTAAAATATCTTAAAATATGCTTAATTATAATAAAATATGATAAAATAGGCCAATTGCGGTTAAAATAACCTAAAATAGCTAATTTCGGTAAAATATGTTCAAATGGTCTAATTATCCTAATTATGCTAAATTGCCTAAATTACGCTTAATTATACTAATTATGGTAAAACATTCTAAAATACGCTGAAATATGGTAAAACAACTAATTATTCTAATTTTGGTACATTATTAACAAATCCTAACCAGTGTTCTAAATAGCGCGCTATAGCGGCGCCGCTATATCATTTTTGGACCCCAAACGCTACGCTATGACATCAAAATGTGCTATTTGCGCTACGGCCGCTATAGCGGTCCGCTATTTGCGCTATACAGTATGGGTTTTTTTTTTAAGCAATTTATATGGATTTTAAATAAAGACCTAAAAAAGCTCAAACCGAAATTGAATTTGTTGCTACTTGCTACAGATAAATCAATTTGAAATTAGGAATAGAAATTGAAATTTGAATAGAAAAAAGAAGAAGATTATGTCATGAATCATGATGCTTAAGATATTTTTAATAGGAAAAATCGATATTTTATGATATTACTATGGATATTTTGAACTGCAATTTGGACTTTGTACGGGTTCAATATGAATATTATAATTTTTTAATTACTTTGGTGTTATTTATTGTTCTATGAGACTTTAGATAATGTTGATATTTAGTACAAATATTGAATATACGGAATTAAAAAAAAAAACGCTATGTGGCATAGTTTTCACTATAGCGGCGCTATTCGCTATAGCTTTTTTTGTAGCCTTCCCGCTATGACGCTATAAACGCTATTTAGAACCTTGATCCTAACATTTTACAACCATTTTGCACTAAAAAAGAATTTCTAAACAATTAGAGAGACTTACTTGCAAGAGAAATATGGAAAAAATGACTCAACTGAGGAGATATAGTGTAAAATTTGATAAAATAAATTGTGAAAAATTCGGCCAACTCTCCACAGATATATATAGCAAGGGTACCGATCAGAAAATGACCGATAGTCTATTTAAATCGGGTACCGATCATTTTCTGGCCGGTAATATTTAAATAGGAACCGGCAATTTTTTGGCCGATAGAGACATTTTTATAATTCTCATCGAATCTGGATATTTTTATTATTTATAAATTAACTTTGGATATTAATAAAAATAGCAGTCCCACTATGGCGAATTCGTATCACCTGAGGTAACAGAATATTTCTATTTGAATCTGGACCATCTGTTTGAATCTGAACCGTTCCCCAACAACTATTAATAGCAACGTATTCACGATATCAATTTTATCTTCCCGAGCATCTTCTTCTTACACAAATAAAACCCTAGTTTTTAGGGTTTAATAGCAAGTGAGGTAAATAAGATAAAAAAAAACAGGAATAATTATTTTCGGTATATCAAATGAATTTGGTTTGCATATTGTTATATTTGATGACAAATTTTCAATTTCAAATCAACCGTACCGAATTATTTCTATTGAAATCATTTCTACTTTTGTAAAAAGTAGGTTCCGATCAAAGCCGAAAGCTACTGGATGATTGACGAAGGAAATTTTTTTAAAAACCATAATTAAAAAAATCAAAATTAGCAAACCATGATTAGTTTGGGTTTTACAAAAATCATAAGAACCGAGATGCCAATTCGGTCTCCATTTTTTTTTCCCCTAAGACCGAATTGGCATTTCGGTCCCCCCTCCTTTTCATAGTTTTTCTGCAAAGCCGTCACAGAAAATCGAAATGGGCTGGTACCGAATTGCCATTTCGGTCCCCATTTTTTTTTTAATTTTAGAGACAAATAGCTAAAATGATGAAATATAACACTAAAAAATTGAATTTTTTTCCCCTTTGTTAAATTACTTTTTTGATAGCATATTTATACTAAAAGAGGCTAAATTACTCCAAATTATGTTAATTTATGCTGATTTACACTAAATTACTTGAAATTACAATAATTATGTAGAATTATGCTAAAATACGGTAAATTACGCTAAATTACGTATGAATAGGGCCTATTTTGTGCCATCTTTCATTAAATCATAGAAAATAGTAAAAAAAACCAAAAATAATAAAAATTGGTATTCTACAAGTTCATTATATAACTAATTTACTGAGTTACATAGATTGAACAATAGAAATGAAAATCTTAATCGGAAACTTCAACTGAAATTTTGAGACTCTTCTCTTTGTTTTTTGGTGATTCTGAATTTCAAAATCTGGCATCGCTGGCATTGATGCATGCGTATTTTCACAAGCTTTCCGAAAGTAGTCATTTGTTGAAATCAAACACTCGAGCGCCGTTTTATGGCCGTTTGAAGTTTCATCGTCATTTTTCGCCTTCTCAGTGAAGATATCATCCCTATTCATACGTAATTTACCGTATTTTAGCATAATTCTACATAATTATTGTAATTTCAAGTAATTTAGTGTAATTCAGCATAAATTAACATAATGCAAGTTATTTAGCGTATTTTAGTATAACTATTCTAATTATATGTCAAAAAAATAATCTAACAAATATTTGAACAAAATTTCAAATTCATGTAACTTGACCAAATTTTTTAACTTAGCTGAATTTTTTAACTTGGTACAAATAAAATTCATAAATTCATCTATGTTCTTAAATTCATCTTTGTTCATAAATTCAAATAAAATAAAATTCAGAAAAAAAAAATTGGGTAGGACCAAAATTCCAATTCTGTCCACATAAAATACCCTGGACTGAATTGGGATCTCGGTCTCAGGGTGCTACATCGAAGCAACACGGTTTCTTGCGGAAAAACTGTGAAAAAGGGGAGAACTGAAATGCCAATTCGGTTCCAGGAGAAAAAAAAAATGAAGACCGAATTAATATCTCTGTTTTTATAGTTTTTGTAAAAACCAAACTAATCATGTTAGTTTGCTAATTTTAATTTAATTATGGTTTTTGAAAAAATTTCGAAGTCGTTTCAGATCCCATTCTATTCCTATTCGATAGTAGGGTTAGCTGGTTAGGTCTATCTGATTCCGAGAGAGATTCACCTCTCTCTCACTCTCTCTTTGTCCGATCCGAACAGGACACAGCCAAGGGGCTGCCATGGGGAAGTCGAAACCAAAGCCGAAGCCGAAGCCAAGAACATCGAATCCTCCGTCTCAAAGAGATATCGGGGGAGGAGAGACTTGTAATCATCCTCCTCCTCAAGAAGAGATTGGAGGTGGAAAAGAGATAGTCATAATCGATACCGACTTACTGGACTGCTCCATTTGCACCTATCCCTTGTGCCCTCCAATTCATCAGGTATTTTTTTTCAATATTATTCTCTGGAAATATATTTCTTTTTTCTTTGAGTTTGCGAAAATGTTCCTTCGAATTTCAGCGCTTTTATAATGTTTCGAAAAACTTGTGAACAATTTCAGCTTTTTTAAATCTCAATTATGCCCGAATTTAGACAGCAAACTAAACCAACAATTTCTGTCCTTTTCACTTTTGTATAGAACACCTGATATTTTGCAAATTTAACTGATAAGATCGTAAGCAAGTAATGTATTATATTTGGAAATGATAACTACCTTATGGTTATGTGAGATTTCATTGGGAGTTGCATGATTTATTAGATTGTAACACTATTGTCACTTTTGATGCACTGATAAGATAGTCAATGGGAACACTATTGTTATTTTTTCTCATTACTTTTCTTATCAATGACTTGCAATATTTAGGATGCTAAATATTGAAAGAATTGCAGTTGAAAACTTGAAATATAGAACTAATTTTGGTACAACAGAAGCATTTTTGTTAGCTTTTACCTTAATTGCAACAACTGATCAAATTCACATATTTTGGCAGTGTACGAATGGTCACGTGGCGTGCCACACCTGCTGGTCTAAACTACAAGACAAGTGCCACATCTGCTCCCTTCCTGTATTGCTCCGTAATATTGCACTCGAGAAGGTTCTGGAATCAGTACATCTCCCTTGCATTTATGCAAGTTTAGGTTGCCCCAAGTCTGTTTCCTACTCACAGAGTCAAGTTCACAATGATACGTGTGAGTTTGGCCCGTCTTCATGCCCAATTCCAGGCTGTGCTCACAAGTATTTTTCAGGTGCACAGTTTTGCTGGTCGATACTTTTTATTTGGGCTTGGTATTAGTATTTAGTACAACTAATCCACTAACACGTTAGCAAAACAATAACCATAAGCACTAATCTTTGCAGGGTTAATATTATGGAATGGTGGTGATACCAAGTTATTGGTTGGTACAACTGTACCAACACAGTTGTACTGTTATTGATTGAAACTTAAACTGCATATAGAACAGCTTACTAAATCATTTGTTTTATGCGAGCCTTAATAGGCAAATCTTGATTTCTCAATTTTTCTGATGAGAAGTTTGTTTGCAAAATCATAGCTTGTTTTGTTTCCTTTATTTGTTTATGCACAATGTTGTAGGAAAATGGCGGGGGCATTTTATGAAAGATCACTGGGAAACCAGCTGTGACTACAGTTATGGTGAATCCATCGATATACTATTTGATGCAGTTATGGTTGATCTTGAAGAGGATCTTTATTATACCCTTCATGGACCCAATAAAGATCTATTTTTGTTTGTGAAGGAACCCATCCTCAATGTTGGGAATGCGCTCTCTCTCTATTACATTGATCTGCCGCATGATCAGGAACAAAATGTGTTGTCATTTGAAATTACGGTGTTTGGTCGTTATAATACAATCACGTTGCAGTTGAAGTCGCCAGTCATTTCAATCAAGGAGTGGAAGAGGGGTGAAGTGGGTGGTTCTTCCCTTTTGGTACCATTAGGCTTTCCAGCCTTTCAAAATGCCTTACAAATTATGAAGGTACAGGTTTTAATAAATAAAGAGTTGGATTAATAGTTGGATATAGATGAAGATGATGTTTTTCTAGGATGGTTGTGTATATACAACTCATGTCAGTAATCTCGTTGTTTTGGAATTCTAAATTAGTTATCAAGTAAGCAACCATTGTTGTCTTGAAATGAAGTCGTCTGTTTTGTTTCTTTCAAAGGATGTTCTTTGTTTGTCATCAGCACTGGCACTTAATGGTGGATTGTGTTGTGATATGCTGCTTGCAATGAAGTTGTCTAAATTTGAATTTTAAGTATATTAATGTCTTTTCATTTGAAACTTAAAAAGACAATTTAGTGTAGCGAACTGTATTATATTCTTACTCGGTACAAACTTGCAAGTAGATAATACAAATGCACAAAATCATGCACTATTTCTGAAATTACAAATGTTATATGTATTCTTGTAAAACATAATAAATATTCTTATAAATTACTCGTTTTTTGCTTTTATTCTAAATATAGAAAATCTGTACCCCGCTCCATGTCTATCACTCGTTTAATATTATTAAGCTCTTATGTGAAAATAAATAAATGACAATTCTGATATGATTTTTGTTGGAACTCAGACCTGATACATCTGGACCCATTCATTTTTTTTTTTTTAAATTGACCTAAATAAAATATAATTGTATCAGTCGAATGATTTGAAACTCGGTACCTAAAGAATTGAACCATTAAATGGTTTGACTCTTATCTCTATGCAATTTTTTTTTTTTATCTCTAGTAATTAAATCTTATATATAATATCATGAAATCATTAGTCTTCTGTTTGAAAGGATGTTTATGTAAACTTTAAAGAGACGTGACAGTTTATGTAAAAAGGGACAACTATTGAGGTTTTTTTGAAATTTTTTAGAGTTGCGTACCATGTCGTGATCAGACTAGTTCGCATGATGTATCGCGTTATGTCATTTCTATATCGTGTCGTGTTGTTATGGAGTCGATCAGGACAAGATTTGTATACAGACGTATCAAAACAATTTCAGGAGAACCCCAATAGTTATCCCTTTTTACAAAAAGTGTCACGTCTTTTTAAATTTTTACAGAACCATCCTTCGTCCAAATCAAAACTAATAATTTAACAAAAAGTGTCCATCTGCTTTATTTTTTACTCGAACATGGTTCCATTCTTTAGGTTTGGGTTAGACTAAGTTTCAAACCATTTAACTTCGGATTGATATAATTTTTAGTTGTTTATAGTTGGATGTAATTATATTTAGGTCAATATAGTTTCTCATCAGGTCTGAGTTCGAATAAAAAATCAGGTCAAAATTTGTCATTTATGTATTTTTTATATCCAAACTGATGTAATTAATTTTTATTACTTTTAGCGTTTATAAATTGAAAATATTTCACATACATTCTAGAAATTATTTTGTAATATGAATGAGCGGATAAAAATTATAATTTTTGTCAACATAACGTTTTAAAAGTCTTCATATTTATAAAATTATCATACATCATGATATTACAAATGAAATTATCACCTAAAATTTAAAATTAAGATAATATCCTTGCCGTATTCGATCCGTTGGATATATAAATACCCACAGTGTTCACATTGTAAGATAATTAGAAAATATACAAAGTACAATTTTCATCATTCTTGCTCTCTGTTCATCTCAATATTTCCGCAACTAAATTCAACAGGCACTGAAAGATCTATATATATATATTATATTATTATTTAAGAAAAGCTTAAGTTATAAAAAATAACTATGCCTGTAACACCTGTTAAAAACTACTATATATGTACACTCCATTAAAAGCTTATATTACTGTTAATTATCAATTAAAATATAGTAACTTTTATCGCGACCCAAGCAAAGAATAGCTGAAATTCGATCGGTACCATGACCCTTAATTAATATTGACACATCTTATGCAATCTAATTAATGTACAGTCCCTGTCAAGGATTTCAAAAAATAAACATACCTATTATTGGGCATTTTGTCCCATTTGTAATGGAACTTGTTTTCCTTTTCTACCAGAAAAAGAAAGAACTTTCGGAGAAAATGACTTCCGTAGAAATTTATTTCTTCAAAAGCCGAAATAATAAATTCAGTATGTTCAAATCAATTATGTTTTTGCCAGAGTGAAAGCGAATTAAAGCGAATTCCATCATATCCTCAATAGAGTCAGTGCTCTAAGTAATCCTGACAGTGGTATTGGACCAAAATTGATTCCAACAACCATACAATGCAAGAATTTGTTTTTGGTCTAGTAGCAAAGATACATGATTTTCATATGAAAGGACATGGGTTCGAAACTCACAAAGTGAGAAAATCCTCTACATTATATATAGAGGTTTAAAAGTGTGTTTGATGGTTTGACTCCTAACTCATAATTTCAAAAGACAACCATACAATGCATAGTCAGTGAGATTCATTGTCACTGTTTGTTTGTTTGTTTGTTTGTTTGTGATGAATATCAACTACTAGTTAATTTCTTGGATTACAAAATTAATTAACTAGTCTTGGATTACAATTCAAATGGGAGTGAGGCTATGGTGCTATGCATAGCACCAATGGCTAGTGTACTACGGCTCAATATGGTACTTTTTAAAATCCTAACGGTCGATCCGACCGTTCAATGTGATATCCATATGAATATGTACTTGCAAACTAAATTTTATATTTTTTCGAATTTTTTTACTATTTTTTCAGATCGGTAGAAAAATCAGTGTTTTTTGAAAATTCTGGACCATCAAAATTCTACCTATCTGAAAAAATAGTAAAAAAATTCGAAAAAATATAAAATTTAGTTTGCAAGTACATATTCATATGGTTATCACATTGAACGGTCGGATCGACCGTTAGGATTTTAAAAAGTACCATATTGAGCCGTAGTACACTAGCCATCCGTGCTATGCATAGCACCATAGCCTCACTCATTCAAATGGGGCTTGAACAATTTAATTTCTTAGTACACTAGTATATATATGGTACCATCACATTATCAACTTTTCTGTTTTTTAAAAAAAAAAAAATGCTTATTATGATGTTTGTAAACAACGTATGGCAATATTATTGCATATTGATGTATTGTATTATATATTGTATAACAAATATTTGCGCACAAATCTTTTAAAAACTAAAAAATTAAGATTATTCTATAAATTTGTATACTATTTGAAAATATGGGTCAATATTTTTTTATTGTTTGAGTCATATATTAGCGCAAGAAAATTTAGTTACAAATATATGGTTTGATAATATTTTGAGAATCACTATTAGTATAGTTTTGATGACTGCGTAAATGGAAACAAATTTATAATAGGTTAAAAACACGAACAAATATATCAAACATGTAACACCTGGGCAGTTAATTAGTTGTAAACACAGTATAAATTAATGTTTTATGTGGTAAAAACCATCAATTTAATGTTAAATAACAAACAATTAATTTAATATTTTTAACAACAACATAAGATACGACTGTGTACACATTGATGGGTTATCAATATATATTTTACTCCATTTCATTCACATAATCAAATTTACCTCAGTGGGACCCATCTTGTCATTGGTATAGTCCTGCTTCCACTCTTTTACTTAGCGGATCAATGCTTGAAATTTGTTTGAAGTAATTAAACAGTATGCTCTCGTAATTGGCTTCCACGAGCAATTGCTTTTCAGACATCTTCAGTTCTATTCATTCGCCCTTCACCTAAATTTTGATTAGAAAATAAACTTGTTTATATATCAAGAAGCACAACTTAATTATAATATTTAATTCATGAATATATGAGATTGGTTTTGGTT
Organism: Carex kokanica; assembly: GCA_025461125.1. Lineage (NCBI taxonomy): Eukaryota > Viridiplantae > Streptophyta > Magnoliopsida > Poales > Cyperaceae > Carex > Carex kokanica. Next base: position 1,375,049 of record JAJGRX010001393.1, read on the forward strand.
TTGGCATAATTCAAACTTCCTTCAGAATATTAATAACAATTTGATATATATATAGTGTACATCACCTGTTTGAATATTTCACAATGAAAGCAAAATTTTGTCAATTTAAAATGATTGCATCTCCTCATATTTTTGTTACATTGATTTCCTCTAATATTTAATTCTTAAATTTTTTGTTTTGATTGTGTTCGATTATTTTCCCCTCAACTTTAAAACAATGATACTTTAGACTTATGACATGATCGGAGTTGTTGTAAAACACATCTTAAATAAGCACACACAATATGAATAAGATGATCAATTATATGTGATTTAGTCATAAAAATTGTACTTGTAACTTCATACTGGTAGAAACATCACACAAATTGAGACTTATTTTACGAGAAAGGTTTTTTATTATTATTATTATTGAAAGCCCGTAGGTTCAATAAATTAAATTTTATCTTCATGAATAGAGAGTCGGATACAATATTCTCAATTCTTAGATATAACTGGAATATGGAAGGCAATTCAGGTTTTTATGAGGAAATGGTGGCATTTAATTAATTTTTAAAGTCAATTGCAATACGCTCCGGGTATTTGGCACTTCTATAACTTAAATTATTTGTGATTTTATTCATTCGGTCTTCATGACATACTTGAATTGAATTGTGGAGATGTCATCACTTTTCTAATGGGCTATTTTTTTCATTTAAGAAAGAACAACATAACTTTTTACTTTTAACTTTGACAAACAATTTTTTATTTCTTTTTTTATATATTTCTCGACAATCGCCCTGCTAATCCGAAATTTATTTAACTTTGTTATCATCGTTAATTATTTATTATTTATTTATTTATCCTAAGAGCTACTTACAATTTCGTTTTTGTAAATTATGCAAACTTAACAATAAGCAAACAAAATAGATAAAAACTTAAATATGATCTTCATGTTTTGAAATTAACCAATATTGAATAAAGTTCATGAAAATAATTTACATATATAATTAAAAGGAGTAGGGTTAAAATGCATCATTGGTTTTGTACTCCAATTATGTTCTACATCCTTGTCTTCATTTTCAATGTCCCAACAGTCAATCCGAACCGTTCACCATGATCTTTGTATTAAAATGTATTTGTTGACCAAATTTATATTTTTGGAATTTTTTAGATAGGTACAAAATCACATTTTTCATAAGATTTTGGACCATTCAAAACAGTGATTTTGTACCTATCTAAAAAAATAGTAAAAAAATTTCAAAAAAATATAAAATTTTGTCTCCAAGCACATTTTAATATGAAGATCATGTTGAGCGGTTTGGATCGACTTTTCGGACTTTGAAAACAGAGAAAAATACGTGGAACATGATTGGAGCACAAAACCAATAGTGCATTTTACCCCGACTCAATAATTAATTAAAAGAAACGAAGAAAGTGAAAATTTGAAATTTATAGGTAAGTAACATACTTAACTACCCATAAATTGAATATATCCTCCAATGCATGTAAACTAACACATATAGTTAATTAAATTATTATGAAAGAAATAATTTTGGTTGTTTTATGTATAGCACACGGAACATATATTTTTTAATAAGACAAGATGTAGTGTTAATTTACTAACCAATATTGAACTAATTAAACATCTTTTTACAAAATCACCATGAATCCAGATGCAAGTGTCAATATATATAACATTTGTGTATCACACATTCATCATTGATCAATGATCCTATATATGAAGCACACATATCTCATGGTTGATTTTAGAAACAAACTCAATGTATTGGACCACATGTCTACAATGAATAATCATGACAAGTACTCTTAATACCATAAAAATGGTTTAAAAATGACATACATGCAATTTTTTGCGTCTCTAGCCATTTATCTATGAAGCCTAAACAGTATACACTCCAATTTGGCTTCCATGACCAACTGCTTCTCTTCTTTCTTTGGGTCTTTCAATTTGTCCTTCACCTTACTTCTTTATCAACAAGTACAACTTAAAAAAAATCCTATATTTAATTCATGAATACGATTCATTTTACTAGAATTAAACATTTCTTCACAATCTTATAATAACAATGTCAATTTAGTATAGTATATATTATCTGTTTTAATGAGATAGACTAATGTGCTTTCGGTAGCACTTCGGCCGATGTGCTACCGATTCAAAATCGGATTTTCAAAGTCCAAATGGTCGATCCGAACCGTTCAAGTTGTTCTCCATATTGAAATCTGCTTGGAGACCACATTTTACATTTTTTGGAATTTTTTTTACTATTTATTAAGCCACTTTGAAAATTGCTGATCACATGGTCCAGAATTTAGTTGCACTGTTTTTACTGTTCACCCAGATCAGCAATTTTTCCAACGGTTACTGGAGGACTAAATTTTCTGAAAATTTGAATTGATCAGCGAACTGATTCGCACTGATCCGCACGTATCTTAAAGTGAATCCGATGATGTATAATCTAATACACAAAGAATCCTATCCATTGCAATGTATAATAGTCTAATAGCCCATCTCGATATATATATATATCATAAATATTAAATGAAGAGTAGAACTAGGGTGTGACGTGCTCACCAAACTCTTTGGTGAGCACAACTCTACATAAACTATCGGATTCACTTCAAACGAGATTAATCCAACCGTTAAAACCGATGTACTTTACGAGTGATGCATGTACATGCAAAATTTTGAATTTTTTGAATTCATTTAGTCTCAAGTCAAGTGGTCAAAATTGAGAATTTTTTGAATGCATTAAAACAACTTCATTTTGGATTTTTTCATCAATTTTGACCGCTTGACTTGAGACTAAATGAATTCAAAAAATTCAAAATTTTGCATGTACATGCATCACTCGTAAAGTACATCGGTTTCAACGGTTGGATTAATCTCGTTTGAAGTGAATCCGATAGTTTATGTAGAGTTGTGCTCACACCCTAGTACTACTCTTAAATGAATCCTGACAATTGCGAATTCGCATCTTGAGTGTTTTTTTAAATCTCAACCGTTCAAATACGTTTTGCACGAATCTCAGAGGATACGCACCGAACACGACGGTCACGCAAAAGTTGAGATATCTCAGAGGACACGCACTGACAATTGCTTGTGTGTTACCATTATTCTTCAAATTTTAATCGTGTAAACCATACAATAAATTAAACGAAATTGACGTCCAAACCGCCGACATTTTTATTAATATCCAAAGTAAAATATAAATTAATAAATATACCCAGCTTACTTGGGTTTTATTAAAAATGTTCAAACTGATCATTTAATGGCCGGTTATCATGTTTTTTTTCTCGACCGGTAATTAAATGGCCTGTTCTCAAATTTTGTTTTTTAGAGACATTATGAATAGCAAGATACTGAAATCTAACACTAAAAATTCGAATTTTTTTTTAAATATTTGTTAGATTACTTCTTTTGATTTATAATTAGCATATTTATACTAAAATACACAAATTACTTGAAATTATGTTAAATTACGTTGAATTACACTAAATTTCGTTAAATTACGCACAATAATTTCGCTAATTATACTGAAATACGTTAAATTACGGTAAACTACGCAAAATTAGACCGATTTTGTGTCATCTTTCATAAATCATAAAAATAGTAATTTTTTTTAAAAAATAGCAAAAATTGGTATTCTACAAGTTATTGTATAACTAATTTACTGAGCTACTTAGATTGAATAATAGAAATGAAAATCTTAATCGGAAACTTCAACTCAAGTTTTGAGGCTCTTCCCTTTATTTTTTGACAATTCTAAATTTTGAAAAATGGTAAAGCGGTCAGTAATGCATGCGTATTTTCACAAACTTTCCGAAAAGTAGTCATTTGCTGAAATTAGACACTCGAGCACCGTTTTATGATCGTTTGAAGTTTCGTCTTCTTAGTGAAGATATCGTCCCTATTCATATGTAATTTAGCATAATTTACCGTATTGTAGCATAATTTAACGTAATTTAGTGTAATTCAGCGTAATTTAACATAATTTCAAGTAATTTAGCATATTTTAGTATAAATATGCTAATTATGTATCAAAAGAAGTAATCTAACAAATATTTAAAAAATATTTCGAATTTTTAGTGTTAGATTTCAGCATCTTGCTCTTCACAATGTCTCAAAAGAAAAGAAAAGTGAGGACTGGTCATTTAACGGTCAAGAAAAAAATGGGAACCTAAATGGCTGGTTTGGACATTTTTAATTTTATTAATTTTATTAATTTCTATTTAACTTTGGATATGCGCACAGCCTACACGGGTCGGTGCATCCCGTTTCAACTCCAACGGCACATCACTGAGACAAACATGTCCGACAGCATGGACACGTCGATAAGGCACGTCAAGGATGTGTTGTGCCGGGCGTGCCACATCACTAGCTGCAGCCACCAATTAATCATACCCTTTAATTGACAAAAAAAGAAATAAAAAGAAGTGAGAAAGACCAGGACCAGCTGCTCTGCCACCTGTAAATGTAGTGGAGACAGTACTCCCTGCCAGTTCACCTCACGAGCGAGGTTTCGGTTGCGGCAAACGATCTCCTTTAATTTGCAAATCCAGCATAACCACGAACAGCTGCTATATGAAGAGGGTTGTCGTTTGCCTCACGCGCTGTACTGACTGCCCGTTCCAGGAGCAACTGTTCCTCTTCAAGTAGCTCCTTCAGCGAAACGATCGATATCTCCGGCATGGGCTGCTGCATATAGACGTACGGTTAATTGAGTCTAGCTTCCATTTGAATATCCTTCATATGGCTTTAATTTGTTGTGCGAGATTTTAATGAGTATGTATGTTCAGGCCTATTTGGGGTAGCTTAGCTAATTAATGCCATCAATTAAATTAATGACTCTGCAGTTGACATTTTGATCGATTAATTGCGTCAGAATATATATATACAGAGTAGAATTAGGGTGTTCCTAAGCTCACCAAGCCCTTCATGAGCTTAACTCTAAAACCTATCAAATTGACTTCAAACGACATTTTCAAACCGTTAGATGTTCAATCTATATTAAAATGTGCTTGGAGACCAAATTTTACATTTTTTGAAATTTTTTTACTATTTATTAAGATAGTTTGAAAACCGCAGTTTTTATTAAAATTCTGCACCATTGAAAACAGTGGTTTTCAAACCATCTTAATAAATAGTAAAAAAATTTCAAAAAATGTAAAATTTGGTCTCCAAGCACATTTTAATATAAATTAAACATCTAACGGTTTGAAAATATCGTTTGAAGTCAATTTCATAGGTTTTAGAGTCGAGCTCACGAAGGGCTTGGTGAGCTTATGAACACCCTAGTTCTACTCTATATATATAGAGGCTAATATGTTTTTAGTAGCATTTTGGCCGAAATGCTTTCAATTCAAAATCAGATTTTCAAAGTCTAAACAGTCGATCCAAACCATTAGATGTGATCTCTATATTAAAATCTGCTTGGAGACCAAATTTTACAATTTTTTGGAATTTTTTTATTATTTATTAAGCCACTTTGACAATTGCTAATCACATGATCCAGAATTTGATTGCATTGTTTTTACTGTTCACCCGGATCATCAATTTTCAAAGTGGCTTAATAAATAGTAAAATTTCCAAAAAATGAAAATTTGGTCTCCAAGCAGATTTTAATATAAATTGAACATCTAACAGTTTGGATCAACTGTTTGGACTTTGAAAATCTGATTTTGAATTGAAAGCATTTCGGCCGAAATGCTACTAGAAGCATATTAGCCTATCTCTCTCTCTCTATATATATATATATAGTAGAACTAGGGTGTTCCTAAGCTCACCAAGCCTCTCGTGAGCTCAACTCTAAAATCTATCGAATTGACTTCAAACGATATTTCCAAACCATTAGATGTTCAATCTATATTAAAATGTGCTTGGAGACCAAATTTTACATTTTTTGGAATTTTTTTACTATTTATTAAGCCGGTTTGAAAACCGCTGTTTTTATTAAAATTCTGTACCATTGGAAAACAGCGGTTTTCAAACCGGCTTAATAAATAGTAAAAATTTCAAAAAATGTAAAATTTGGTTTCCAAACACATTTTAATATAGATTGAATATCTAACAGTTTAGAAATGTCGTTTGAAGTCAATTCGATAGGTTTTAGAGTTGAGCTCACGAGAGGCCTTGGTGAGCTTAGGAACACCCTAGTTCTACTCATATATATATATATATATATATATAGAGGGATCCAATTACATCTTTTTTGGTGACACATCATGACATTGTTTTTTATATAGGTCAATTTTGCGATTTCAAAATCCAAACAATCGATCCGAACAGTTCAACATGATTACCATATTAAAATGTACTTGGAGATCAAATTTTACATTTTTTTTGAATTTTTTTACTATTTATTAAGATGGTTACAAAATCGTTGATTTTCAATGGTCTGAAAACAACGATTCTTGTAGCCATCTTAATAAATAGCCAAAAAATTCAAAAAAATGTAAAATTTGATCTCCGAGCACATTTTAATATATCCATCACGTTGAACGGTTTGAATTGACTATTTGGACTTTGAAAATGGTAGGTGTCAAAGTGTGTCACCAAAAAAGATGTAATCGGATCTCTCCTCATATATATATATATATATATATATAGGCAAATTCTTCTATGGACATAAGGACCTATTTGTAAAATGAACATATTTTCATTTTCAAAGTTCAAACAGTCAATCCGACCGTTCAACATTATCTCCATATTAAAATGTACTTGGGGGTCAAATTTTACATTTTTTTTAATTTTTTTACTATTTATTAAGTATTTTACAAAATTAAATGGTCTGAATTTGACTAGTTTTTGTAAAATACTTAATAAATAGTAAAAAAATTCAAAAAAAAATGTAAAATTTGACCTCCAAGTACATTTTAATATGGAGATAATGTTGAACAGTCGGATCGACTGTTTGAACTTTGAAAATGAAAATATGTTAATTTTACAAATAGGTCCTTATGTCCATAGAAGCATCACTCATATATATATATATATATAGAGAGAGGAGGGTTCCAATGCACCCTCTTTTTTGTGCTCCCAATGCACCCACATTATATATATATTTATCTCCATTTTCAAAGTCCGAACAGTTGATCCGAGCCGCTCAACATAATCTTCATAATAAAATATGCTTGGAGACCAAATTTTATATTTTTTAGAATTTATTTACTATTTTTTTGGATAGATACAAAATCACTGTTTTAAGGAGATTCTGGACCATCCGATAAAGTGATTTTGTATCTATCCAAAAAAATAGTAAATAAATTCTAAAAAATATAAAATTTGGTCTCCAAGCATATTTTATTATGAAGATTATGTTGAGCGGCTCGGATCGACTGTTCGGACTTTAAAAACGGAGATAAATGATGTGGGTGCATTGGGAGCACAAAAAAGAGGGTGCATTGGAACCCTCCTCATATATATATATATATATATATATATATATATAGGGATGGACTATGGTGAGCTATAGAGTAAAACGAGTTTTTACTCCACGCCTCATTATTTCCATTTTGAAAATCCAAACAACCGATCCGAACCGTTCAACATGATCTCCATATTGAAATGTGCTTGGAGACCAAATTTTACATTTTTTGAAATTTTTTTACTATTTATTAAGCCACTTTGAAAATCGCTGATCCATTGGTCCAGAATTTTTTACTGTTTTGCTACTGTTCACCCGGATCAGCGATTTTCAAAGTGGCTTAATAAATAGTAAAAAAATTCCAAAAAATGTAAAATTTGGTCTCCAAGCACATTTCAATATGGAAAACAACTTAAACGGTTCGGATCGGTTGTTTGGATTTTCAAGATGAAAATATGGCGTGAAGTACAACCTCGTTTTACTCCATAGCTCACCATAGCCCATCCCTATATATATATATATATATATATATATATGAGGAGGGTTCCAATGCACCCTCTTTTTTGTGCTCCCAATGCACCCACATCTTTCTCCTTAAAATAGTAATTTTGTATCTATTCAAAAAAATAGTAAATAAATTCAAAAAAATATAAAATTTGATCTCCAAGTATATTTTATTATGAAGATTATGTTGAGCGGTTCGGATCGACTATTCGGACTTTGAAAATGGAGATATATAATGTGGGTGCATTGGGAGCACAAAAAAGAGGGTGCATTGGAACCCTCCTCTATATATATATATATATATATATATATATATATATAGGAAATGGCTAGCATGCTACGCGTAGCATAGAGGGCCTCCGTGCTACGGCTCAATATTGGAGTTTTCAAAATCTTAACGGTTGATCCGAACCTTTCAACATGATCTCCTTATGAATATGTACTTGCAAGCCAAATTTTACATTTTTTAGAATTTTTTTACTATTTTTTTAGATAGGTAGAAAATCACTTGATCTAAAAATTATGTACCATTCATATCAAGTGATTTTCTACCTATCTAAAAAAATAGTAAAAAAATTCCAAAAAATGTAAAATTTGGTTAGCAAGTACATATTCCTATGGAGATCATGTTGAACGGTTCGGATCGACCGTTAAGATTTTGAAAACTCAAATATTGTGCCGTAGCACGGAGGCCCTCTATGCTACGCGTAGCATGCTAGCCATTTCCTATATATATATATACTAGTATCGTGCCCGTGCGTTGCAACGGGACATTATAAGAAAAATATGAAAAAAAAAATTTATTGACATTTCATCCAGAATTAAGAAAAAATATATAAATGAAAATAAAATGTGTTAGGGAATTGCTTGATTACTGTTTGAACGATTATAGTGATTTGTTTAGAAACAAAATTGGAAATGTGTATATAGAAACAATATTGATCCATTTAAGGGAAAAAAAAAACAATATGGAAATCAATATCGTACTGTTTGGACGATTCTAGAGATTTATTAATTTTCTATTCATTATTCATTGGTCCATTTAAGGGAAAAAAATATTGATTTCCATTATGCTTAATTGAACAAGGAGAACCGAAATTTTTAAATATAGCACAGCCAAAAAAAAAATAAACCAAAACGGCACCGTTTGACAGAAATTCAAAATTTAGCACGGCCGCAGATCAGCTGAGCGGCCCCCTTTCCTGGGGACCGCATATCAGCTGAGCGGCCCCCTGGAGGCCTATATAAGGGGGCCGCTGGTTTCATTTTTTTTATCGATTCAAGAATTCCATCCCTTCGTACTCGGGTAAGTTTTCTCTTCTTCTATTCTTGTTTAATTTTTTAGTTTAGGGTAGTAATTAGGTGTAGGGTTTAGGTTTAGGAGTAGGGTTTAGGAGTAGGGTTTAGGATTAGGGTTAAGGATTAGGGTGTAGGATTAGAATTGATAATTAGGATTTAATTTAGAGTTAATAATTAGAATTGTTCCAAATTTTAATTGTCCCACCAATAAAATTAAAATAGACTTGTACCAAAAATTAAGTAGGTATATTTAACCAAAATTAATTGTTTTAGCACCAATACTTAAATAGATTTGTACCAAAAATTAAATAGGTATATTTTACCAAAATCAATTGTGTTAGCACCAATACTAATTAGATTTGTACCAAAAATTAAATAGGTATATTAAATAGCCAAAATCAATTGTTTTAGCACCAATACTTAACTAGATTTGTACCAAAAATTAAATAGCCAAAATCAATTGTTTTAGCACCAATACTTAACTAGATTTGTACCAAAAATTAAATAGCCAAAATCAATTGTTTTAGCACCAATACTTAACTAGATTTGTACCAAAAATTAAATACAGCATGGCATCTGGTAGAGATATACCGTCTTCCAGTATGGGTGTGCCATCTTCCAGTAGAGGTACACACCATGCCCATCCACCCACTCCGTATCAGATGTCCCAGCACATCGAGAGTGCTCTATCACAGACAGATATTCCGGGTATCCGGAGTCGCATTGACAGGGTCAGCGACTTCCTGTGGTACCCGAATTCAGAGCACCGGATTCTAGAGGCTGCCACCGGGGTAAGTTATAAATTAGTCATATTTATAAAAATACAATAAAACATAATCTTTTTTTTATGAATGAACTTGATCTGATTTCTTACATAAATGCAGGGGTTGGATGCGGTTACGGTTCGTCACAACCGCATGTGGCTACCGTATCAGCCGGCGTACGGGGGGACATTACGCTCGATGGGATTATTCCAGCTATCACAGATGCGGGAGGAGAACCATGACGAGGGGTTATCTTCCGGCCTCATCGAGCGATGGCGTCCCGAGACGCATACCTTTCATCTCCCCCATGCTGAGATGACAGTCACCCTACAGGACGTCAGCTGTCTGTGGGGTATGACTATTACCGGGGAGCCGGTGACGGGTGTCGAGTACGGGGACTTCCGTCCGTTGTGCGAGGAGTTGCTGGGTATCCCGCACGACCAGCTACAGAAAGAGAAGAAGAAAGGTGAGAGGTTTGCGATCTCGCCCAGTACCGTCAGCTTGATGAAGTTGAGGGCCAGATTCAAGGACTATCCGGATCATCCAGATCAGGTATGTAAATTGTACCTTATTTAATTCAAATAATATCAGATTTACTTGTAAACAATGTTCTAATTTATATAAATAATAGGTGGTTGTTGACCGACACATCCGCGCGTATATTCTTGAGATGATCACCTGTCGTTTGTTTCCGGATTCACACGGAGATCAGGTTCGGCTGTGCTATCTTCCGTTTCTGCGCGACCTGCCCACTGCGGGCAGGTTCAACTGGGGTGCGGCTACGCTGGCATGCTTATACAGGTAAGAAAATTATTCTTATCATATTTAAATTTTTCAAATATTGTAGAGTATAGGCAACTCTGACTTTCTGTATTGTTAAGGGGTCTTAACAATGCCTGCCTTAAGAAGAACAAGACCTTTGTTGGACCATGCATGTTACTACAGCATTGGTCCTACGCACATCTGATCGTAGGCCGCCCAGTCATAGCCAGACCGACTGATGTGCCGGACTGGGGCCAGCCCGAGCCAGACCAGTGCCCTGCATACGGCGCCAGATACTGTTACAAGAAGGTTTGGGTTGGAGCCGGACATGGTGCGACACTCGGGATCACATTCTGGAGACAGGAGATCGAGCATCTGAGAGATGATCCCGAGTATGTCACCTGGGAGCCCTACAGAGAATATGTGAGTCTACTTTTATTATAATTTTGAATTTGAAAAAACTTATATCAATTCATACTTTACTTGAATTGATATATGGTATGAAATATGTGCTTTCAGGTCGAGGTCGATGGGGGACATCGGGCTTACATCGAGATATTGCCTGAGCGATGTCGGCAGCAGGAGAGATACTGGCGTGCAGAGGTGCCGCTCATATGCTTTCAGGTACCGTTATTTAATTTAATTTTTATATTTCTGTACATTAAAAACTTAATTAAATATCTGACATACTGAACATTTTGAAATATGTAGATCGTCGAGCATCATTACCCTGGTCGGGTCCTGAGGCAGTTCGACATGCGTCAGCTAGCCCCACCCCCGGCACCGATCAGCTAGGAGGTGTGGCGACAGCTCCATCGGGCCAGGGACACCACAGCTGGCAAGAACTGGGGGACCTGTCTTTCTGATTACGTGTTCGAGGCAGCATCTCCTGACCCCCCATTGGCCCAGCCGGACCGTCACATGGATGTCGCGCCAGTGTAAGCAATTTTTTCTCAAATTCGAAACCTTCACTGTAATTTTGAAATATGTAGATATCTAACGTTTTTTTTGTAATTTGTACAGACCTTATAGAGATTGGTACCAGGATCACGGCGCGTACACTATATATCTGGAGGGGTGTATCGCCGACAACCCCTTAGAGCGAGTACCGAAGCCGAGGGATCGGAGAGGACGGGTCCATGGTCTTATCCCTGCTGGCGCACCGTTCGCAGCCACGGTATGTTTAATTTTAAATTTAAAGTTAAAAACTAACAATATTTAAATTTGTACAACTTTTTCATATATTTTTTTCTTTGCAGGCACTATATCTGGTCAAGAGTTGCGTGATAGGGGCTACGATGGCCGTGACCACGGGTTGGAAGAGGCTCGGGAAGGTCCTCCTCAAGCACAGCGTACCGGCAGTGTGCCAGTGTGGGTACAGGGCGCGTCTCGACTCTCTACTGAGATGCGCTGGCTTGGGCGGAGTTGATGCGGTAGACGACATATCCGACGAGCCCGAGCCTGATGTTTACGTCCCGTACACTGGCGATGAGCCCATGTTTAGACCTGTACATGAGGCTGAGACTGTTGGTCAGGTGTTTGACCGAGCTGCCGAGTTGATGCGCGACTTCGGGCGTATGGGCATGGGATCTCAGGCTGATACGGCTGCCCAGGTATAATTTGTAATTAAAATATAAAACAATTGTTTTTTTTTTCCAAATTTCTCGATTAACTAACTTGTAAATTACTGCAGCAGGGTGAGGAGGGGGAGTGCATTCCGGATTACCAGATCTCAGCAGACGGACTGTATTCTCCGGGTTACAGTCCGACCCAGACGGATCCTCCTGCCTATCAGCCAGGGTATGTTCAGACAGAGCCCTTCCCGGAGTTTCCGGGACAGTCCTCACATCATGCCACCCTTGATGACCCCATTGCCAGACAGGCGTATTTATTCACGCATCCTGAGTCTGCACAGACTACTGTTTTTGGTCCTGGAGTACAGCAGACATCCGAGATTGAGGAGGTTCGTGATGAGCCGGTCCAGTCTGCAGATGTCCAGGCGGCGGACTCCACAGACACTACAGACTCAGGAGATACAGACGAGACGCCACTCTCCAGGCGGGGTCGAGGGTTCAGAAAGAAGAAGCAGAGACAGATGTATGATTTGTAGACTATGTCAGGCACTGGACTTATTTGTTATATTATGCCTCTTATTTTTTTTGTTATTTTGTTATTTATTTTGGTTATTTATTTATTTTGTTCATTATATCACTATCTCCTCGTAAAAAAAAAAAATTAGAACCACACGACATTTATAAAATATTTCAAACGAACCACGTTTCTAAAATAACTTGCGACAAAAAAGATAAATTAAAACAATATTACAATAATTAAAACACAAATACATTTATTTTTATAACACAATAACCAAAACACAAATACCATATTTCGTAATTAAAAAAAAAAATTAAAAAAACATTACAATAATTAAAACACAAATACATTTATTTTTATAACACAATAACTAAAACACAAATACATATTTCGTAATTAAAAAAAAAACCCCCTGGGGCCGCTCAGCTGATCTGCGGTCCCCAGTAAATGGGGCCGCTCAGCTGATCTGCGGCCGTGCTAAATTTAAAATTCTGACAAAACGGTGCCGTTTTAGTTTATTTTTTTTGGGGCTGTGCTATATTTAAAAATTTCGGCAAGGAGAATATCTATTGTTTGAATAATTGGGTGTAGGAGAAATAAGGAAATATATTTCTTGTAAATAAATATCATAAAAATTATTGAATTGCCTTAAATTTAGTTGTAACATATAGTGTGGGTGTACATGTGGCGACTCTTCTTTTAACTAAATATAAACTTCTACATATAAAAAAGATGCATTTAATCAAAAGATGACAGATTATGTGATTGGAGGGCTGATATTAAATCCGAAATTTCATCTTTCAATCGTAGCCGTTGGCGGATCGGACATCCAACGTGCTTAATAATGGAATGGAGATATATATATATATATATATATATATATATATATATATATATATATATATATATATATATATATATATATATATATATATATATATATATATATATATAATTTGGCTAATATGCTACGCGTAGCATAGAGGGCCTCCATGCTACGGCTCAATATTTGAGTTTTCAAAATCCTAACGGTCGATCCGAACCGTTCAACATGATCTCCATACGAATATGTACTTGCAAACCAAATTTTACATTTTTTAGAATTTTTTTACTATTTTTTTAGATAGGTAGAAAATCACTTGATCTGGAAATTCTGTACCATTCAGATCAAGTGATTTTCTACCTATCTAAAAAAATAGTAAAAAAATTCTAAAAAATGTAAAATTTGGTTTGCAAGTACATATTCGTATGAAGATCATGTTGAACGGTTCGGATCGACTATTAGGATTTTGAAAACTCAAATATTGAGCCGTAGCACGGAGGCCCTCTATGCTACGCGTAGCACCGTAGCCACTTCCTATATATATATATATATAATTAGCCAATTAATTCAAGTTCTTGACTTTGTACTAAGAATAAAATACTGGCGCTCACTGAACTGAATTAGGTTGGATAAAACAAAACGCCATCCCATCAATTGGTATCATGCCATCATCGAAATTGATAAATTAAGGCTCCACTTTCTTTGACCTCTCTTTATGAATTATGAACCCTTCAAAGTCGGAAAGGTCTTATTTTTTTTTTTTAGGATATGAATATAAATTTCGGACGCTAGAGCCTACAATATTTGCGGCGTTTTTTGCTCGAAGAGAAATACTGTAATCTACAACAATTTTCATTAAGAAAAATGAAATTATGCTTATGATAGAAATGAACAAAATCATAAAATTAATCCAGCAATATATAGTGTGCAATTCTGCATTTGTAGCCAATGCTTTGTCAAACCTAAACAATATGCTACCCTACAATTAGTTTCGACGAGCAACTGCTTATCTATTTTCTATTTTCTTCGGTTCTTGTCATATGTCCTTCACCTTAATTTTAATTTATACACGCATGAACTTGTTTATCAACAAGAATAATTACTTATCTAATTTATTCGGTTCTTCTCAATTTTATTCCTGATTTAGTCATACAAATTGTACTTCTATCTTCATATGTACAGGGTAGGTACATCATGCCAATTGAGACTTCTTTGACATGAGACAAGAGCCCACAAATATGGACCATTTCATTATTCCAAAATTTGATGTGTCGATGCCCACAGAATTGTTACCCGCTAACCCGTAACAAATCAAGTGCACTTCCTTCAGCATCGGCACATCAAATGTTATATATATTCATTTCATGCATTACTACGATCAACCTCATATTTTCCAAAGGAGCCCCGTAAATTTTTAAATTGGTCGGAATTAATCCGGATACTGAACTGATATTTAAAATTTCAAACTCAAATTTGATGTTATCAGGGAGAACACTGACTCACGCTTTCCTCCCCACCCGCTTGCAATCCATTATATATACCAATTTTAAAATCATATCAGGGGGTCTGCTTTTGGCTGGAAATAGCTAGGCATTGTTTGGTGCCATTATATCTATCAATCTGCACATTTATTAACCAAAATGAATATTAGTAGTTAGCTTCAAATAAAAAATTTAATGGGTATAGAAATAAATTACCAATTATCTATGAGCATTTCGGCTTATAAAGTTAAATTATATGTATGTAAATATATGTATTTTGGCCTCTGAAAGATCTGTATTAGTTTCAAAAGCTAAGTTAATTATAAAATTAACAATACCTGTTATAAAAAATGAAATTTACCAAACAATATATAGTTGTAAATTTTCTATCACCACCCCTACTCAAAAGGACCGTATTTCAATTTCATATCTGCAATTGATAGAACTAAACTTCATTCACAATCTTAACAAAAGTAACAATTTGATATAGTGTATATCACCTGTTTAAATATTTAACGATGAAAACAAAATTTGGTCAACTTCGAACAACTGCATCTCCTATTATTTTTGTTAAATTGATTTCCTCTAATATTTAAGCCTAAAATTTTGTATTTGTTTGTGTTAGATTATTTATCCTCAATTTTAAAACAATGATTATTTTTAAACTTATAAAATGATCGTGGTTGCTGCAAAAGACATCTTAAATAAGCACACATCATGCATATGCATAAGATGATTAATTATACATAGTTTAGTCATACATATTGTGTTTAAATCTTCATAAAGGTTGGAAGATCACACAAATTGAGACTTATTTGATCTTTTTGTAGTAGTGAGATTTGGTTTAATTTGGGCTGCATAGGCCTTAATTTTAAATTTTCATGGACCTACGGTTTAACAATTTTGGGCTGATTTTATGGAATGTTTGAGCAGCCCATGTGGCTTTAAAGAACAGCATTACATCTTTCTTCTATAGTTGAATTTACGAGAAGCCTATCTCTACAAATATTGACCGGGTTAATAACAAATAGGTTAAAATACAAAATAGTTTTTGCTTTTTGTATTGATAATAGGATTCAACATACTTTATTTATCGTCAAACAATGTTCAATTACAAAAAAAGTAACACATGGGCCTAATAATAAATAAAGTGTAGATTTAACAAGAGAAATTAAGTAAATAAAATGGAGATGATTTTGAGGTCTAATTACGTCTAGTTAATTTACATCCCTGGCCTACGTTGCTGCTACGCAGGTAGGGGTGTCAATGACACCCTTTTACCCGTTTATCCGACCTGTATTGTATCTGAAAAGACGAGTAAGGATAAGAATGTTTTTTCATTAGCTTATATGGTACAGTAAGGGTAATGATTTTTTTTTTGTTATCTTACTCGTTATCTAACAAAATAATTTTTAAAAGTAAAAAAATATATATAGATGTATATATTTGTATGAAAATAATACATGATACAATAAAGTTTTGTATTTTACTAAATTTTCAGTATACAAATTAGTTGTATTTATTATTTTTTTTTTCTATGAAACATTACTACTAGATCACACCATTTTTTAAGATACTCACCATGCAATTGCCTAGATAAGGGAATAGATAACCTATCTGATTGGAACACTTCATATACCAAACTTCTATCAAATGTATTGTATTTATTGCATGCATATATGATCTTCCAAAGACATATGATACAATGTATAAATTCATCCTAATAATTTAATTTCATCTAATTCTTAGGTTATAACTGATATAAAATTGAAATCTTCATTGGAAGCGAGAACTAGTCTTTAGTCTAGTGACAAAGGTAATGTCCTCCGTGTGCATGGGAGGTTGTAGGTTCGAAACCTGAATGGTCAGGTAATTGAATAGTTGCGTGGCTTTACCTCCGACCTTACTAAAAAAATATATCCATTGGAAGTGGCAATTTGCAAAAAATTATTTGAGTTTGTCAAGATCTTGTTGGATGCTTGGAGTATCTCAAGAAGCTTCAAGCATATATTTTGTCCTCAAGAACTGATTGAATTGAACACAATGATACATTTTTAATTGGGCACTTTTTGCTTTGACACTATTATTGGACCATTATTAGGCATTTTGGCCCATGACCGATCAGTTTTCAAATCCAACCTGTGATTCTTTTTTTTCTCTAGAAAAACAAAAAACTTTCGGAGAATTTACTTCCGTCGAAACACCAATACAATAGCTGGACTCTATTTATATAATTTTCTATATTGGTTTAGACTTTCAATAACTTTTTTTTCTAAATATATCTCTTAATAGATAATGAATAAACACGCTGTCTCTATATTTTCTTGAAGTATCCATATATAGCTCTCACCTTAAATTGAAAAAAAAAAAAATTGTTTACACTCTATAATTATAACGACATCCCTCGAATAAATAAACTCTTACACCCTCAAGGCCCCTTCACCCAGCCCCTAACTCAATTGCAATATATTTGTGAGTATCTCCTCAGGCACTGCCACTTATGTGAGGAAAATTTCAGCTGAGCCATATCTTTTTTTATCATGCCTTAGATGCAGCCGATTTATGAGATTCATGCAAAACTCAGATAAGCAATCCAAATCTCATTCTACCAGGTCAGATACCAAACTGGATATGGATTCTTGTTGACAACGATATTCGACCGATGTCTGTTAACAACACGAGCCACCGGATTCCCGACTCCTGGGCAAGTCTTCCACCCGACCTACTTCTTTCCATCGCAAACAGTCTAGATGTCACCACCTTCATCCGACTCTCCGCTGTGTGCATTTCCTGGGCCTCCACAATTCGCCCTTGCCTCCCTTCCTTTCCTTCCTTCCGTCGCGACCAACCCATCCCGTGGTTGCTCTGCTCTGCTCAGAAATCCGATACCGGCCCCAACCACAGTGACCTCACCTTTTATGATCTCAGGACGGCCGCCTATTACTCTGTACGGATTCCCATCCTCTCCCTTTGCGGCCACCAATGGCTGGGGTCTTACAAGGGCTGGCTTGTGACCCTTGACAAGCAACTCCAGCTCCACCTAATCAAGCCTCTTACTGGCATCCATGTCCTTCTCCCCTCAAAGGGTATAGAAAATGAGCACCCCAAAAAAGTAATTTTGTGTCACCGTCCCGACAACCCGAATGAATTGCAAGCATTTTGTCTCACCCAGCAGGGATGCTTATTTTCTGCTAAGCTTGGAGATGAGAGTTGGACTCGGATGTTTAATAACGACGTGGCTTATGAGGATATCGCTGTGTACCAAGGGAAAATATATGCCATTTCAAGCTATGTTCTTTCTTGCTGGAACCTCCGAAGCTCTTCCACCGAACACTTGTTCACCTTCTCTTATGATTGCTGGGGGTGGACAAAGTACCTCCTAGAGTGGAACAGTGAACTCATTATGCTGAAAAACAGAGAAAAAAGGGATAGTTTGGAAAATGATGCACCGAAACAAGTAAAATTGTATAAACTTAAGCTTACCTATTATGTCTGCTCGTTGAGCCTTCTTAGAAGCCTAAAGAATGGTGCTTTGTTTTTTGGTGCCAATTGTTCCTACGCGGTGTCAAGTTCCTGTTCCTGTCATGATGATATACAACGGAATTGCATTTATTTTACTGATCAAGTCTCGCACTGCTTTCGTGATGCTGAAACATCTAATTCAAACCAGAATTTTGAAGTTTTTGACTACGGGAAACGGACTTATACACCATGCTGTCCGCAAGATTCCCGAAGGCATTTGACTTCACCGATTTGGTTCTGGCCTTGCTAATTATATATGAAGACCGACACAGTAAGTTAGATGCAGAGCAGCCTCTAATCTGATCAATTTGCAAAGTGGTATGGGTATGCATTAATTCTATATTAGGAAATAGGCCATTAATACTATTGGCTGGAATATACTGTTGATATGATCATTGTTTTAATTTCCAGCTAAATTTTTTGAAGCAGGATACATACATTAGTGTTCCTTGCTAGATGCAGTACACAATGAATTTTAGCATTCATAGTGTTGTAGGTTATAAAGATGCATGAGCATAGCAAAAAATAGGTATATAAAACCATGATATGAGCACAGGAATATTTTATTATCTACACGGGGACAAATTCGGTATTATGGCCAGAACCAAAAACAACCACAACATCAACTGTTTTCCCCAAAACCAGAGTGTTCCGATTACAAAAAAAGATAAACCATATTACTCTCTAGATTGTAGAATTTTTGTTGCCAAATTAATTTAGGACTAATTTTAAACCGTACACTATGGACTGGTATTTGCCAGTACAATTCTCCACCTATGTTTGTTCCTTTCTTGTTGTTCTTTGCAGAAATCTAATTTTTTTTTAGTTACTTAAATATAGCATGCTATGCTCAATACTTTCTGGCGTTCTGCTCTTAACAGAAGTTATTAATTCTTTGTAGGTGAAGGATTACGTCATCTAGATCATACATTTCAAGCTAAATTAATTGGGTTGCTCTTGCTCAACCAGAAAGAAATATATGGTTCCATCTTACAGTTTTCTTTATCTTTCCATTGCTTATTATTATTATTTTTTCCCTTCCTTTTTTTTTTGGTGGTATTTAGGGACCGTGTGTAGGACTCCAAATATATTGATTTTTTTTTTTAAAGGTTTCAAGCATGTTTGATTTTTTAAGAAGGGTAATTGTAGCCTACACCCAACATGTGTGGGGTCCGGATCCCCTAAAGTAACCCAATCTTTGGGTTTTGGATTGAGACCGTCCGATTCGAATTCGTCGCTCGAGATTGTCTCGGAATTCGAGTTCGTCATTAGAATGTGTGCGTCACTTAGCCGATGGATTTTCACGGATTCGAATCGGACGGTCCCGATCCAAAACCCAAAGATTGAGTTACTTCACTGGATCCGAACTCACATGTGTGATGGGTCATATTTTGATTGATTTGAAATGCATTTAGTCTTCCATCAAATAATTTAAACTTATAACAGTTAAGCTTGAAGGACTTTATGATAAATGACTCAAATTTGACAGGCTTCCTATCTAAATGATCAAGGACACATTTACAATTTTTATTTTTACTTAAATAATATTTTATATAAAATAAAATACAACATAAAAGTTGGATATACCATACAAAGTAATTAGGTGTACGCAAAAGTTATCTGTCGGAGAGATAAACCAGTAACATGAAATTGAGAGAAATAAAGACAACTATAGGGTCGGATTGTCGGAATGCGCACTTTAATGCTTTTTTTGTTTTGTTTCAAGATATGAAAATCATGTCAAGTCATTTGGATGAACTGTTTGAATTTAAAACCGAAAATATGAATTCATATCATGGCGATTCTGCAGTCTACACAGTACCGTAGCATCATTCATATGACAATATAAATTATGTGTTAATGAACTTTTGGTAAGTCCTGATATATTGATATATTGGATTTGAATTTTCTAAAAAATTTATTGACAAATTATCTTATTTGAATTTTAACAAAAATAATGATGTTGTGAATAAATTGGCAAAGAATAAATTCTTCTGCAAGCCCACTATGTGACCCGCTTTTTCAAGATTATCTATTTTTCTGTGGCCGAGCAGATGAAATAAACTTGTCACGGGTCTAGGGCTGCACAAAAAATTCGTAGTTCGTAATTCGATTCAAGTTTGATCCGAAAAGTTCGTAAAAAATTCGATTCGAAATTGAGTTCGTTCGAAATTAATTCAAACTACACTTAGTTCGAAATTCATTCAAACCAAACTCAAACTGGAGGTAAGTTCAATTCGGTTCGGTTCATTTGCAGCCCTAGTTGTGATTCTTGTGAATAAATTGGCAAAGAGTAAATTGGCAACATAATTCTTCTGCAAGCCCACTATGTGACCCGCTTTTTCAAGGTTATCTATTTTTCTGCGGTTGAGCAGATGAAATAAACTTGTCGCCGGTCTGTTTATATTTCATAATGCATAGTAACAATATACGCGAGAAATTCACGAATAATTCGCGTTTTATTCGTTTTCTTGATGTTTCCGAGCCGAACTCCAAATAAAACGCAAAAAATGTATAATATATTTTATTCACGAATAAAACGTGAATCACAAATTATTCGCGAGAAAAACACGAAAAAAGCAAAAAAAAAATTTGGGAGAGTTTTTTGGTTTTTTTTTTACTTCCTTATTGTACCAAATCATTTCCGAATTATATATGAATTACGAATTTTTGATCCCGCCAAACCGAGCCGAACTATTTGTTTATCACTATACTTGCATTGATGATCCAAAATTACGCCTCACACTCTCTCACATCCTAAATGAATAAAAAACGTAAAAAAAAAAAAACTAAACAATCTGACATCCTGCGGGCTCAATTTTGCTCAGTTTCTCCATTTGCCAAGATCGTACGGCTGTTAATACGTGCATTCCCCAAGCTTCTGCCACGTGCCCATGTGCAAGTAAAACGTTTTCTCGGAAGGAATTTTTGCGGCTGTAGGTAGTGAGGCATAAATGTTGATTGCTTATTTTACCTGTTTTTATTCTTTTGCCCATTCGCTACACATACTGACCTATGTTTTAAGATGCAGAAAATGATTATAACCGAAGAGAACTCACCCCATTATTTTTTTTTTTTGGTCTATAACATTAAAAATAAAATAAAATTAAACCCATGGTATCAAAATTGTCAATTTTCACATATCTAGCACAAACACCGTAGCCTACAATATTTGATCGAAATGTTGTAGATTAAGGCGCTTTTTGCTTGAAGAGCAATACTGCAAGCTACAGCCTTTTTCATTAACAAAAATGTTATAGTCTGCGTCGTTTTCTAGGATTCTAATTTATAAAATATTTAATGTTCGCTATCTTAAAAAATACTTTTTGCAATAAATTATTACAACCGATCAAAAAAATGAATGCATTAGATTAATGATATTGCTTTGAAATTAACTAGTTTTAAAAAAATATTATTTATTACAATCCATTAATTCTACTGCAACTAATTAATTGGATGCCAGATTTTTTTTTTTTTTGCTACCTAATTAATTGTTATTGCAACCGAAACATATGTTGTTAAAAAATAAATTTGTGTGCATATATCTTTCAATAAATTCTCATTCATTTTCTGCTCCCATCACATGCTTTTCATATTTAACAAACTTTTCATATATACGATACACTACCTTATTACTTCTATTATTTTTACGAAACATGCACAATAGTAATTGTTTATTTGATTACAATATATTGTTTTTCAAATTATAGTTGCAATAAACAAAAAAATTGTATTAAAATAAATGAACTAAATTGCAAGCACTGGCAACTAATTTTCTCTTTTACAAAATTAGTCTATTACAATCAATTTATGTCTATTGCAACCAAGAAAATTGGTTTTCCTAACATGTAAATAGTGTAGTAGTTATTTTAAAGTTATATAAAGATGTAAAATAATGCTTATTACAAAAAATGAACAAAATAATAAAATTAACTCAAAAACACTTGAAATAATACAATTGTAATTCAGTAGTCGTATCCGAAATAACTATCAGACAATTAATCACACATACATTTTCAATCCAAGAATAATATATACAATAAAGAAAGAGTGAGGCTATGGTACTTCGGCTGGTGTACTATGGCTAATGTATTACGGCTCAATATGGTACTTTTTAAAATCCTAACAGTCGATCCGAACCGTTCAATGTGATATCTATATGAATATGTACTTGCAAACTAAATTTTATATTTTTTTGAATTTTTTTACTATTTTTTTAGATAGGTAGAATTTTCAGTGTTTTATACAAATTCTAGACTATCAAAATTATACTTATCTAAAAAAATAGTAAAAAAATTCAAAAAAATATAAATTTAGTTTGCAAGTACATATTCATATGGATATCACATTGATTGGTTCGGATCGACCGTTAGAATTTTAAAAAGTACCATATTGAGCCGTAGTACACTAGCCATAGTACACTAGCCGAAGTACCATAGCCTCACTCATAAATAAATATTCAAATTTAGCTCACTATAGCACATCTTGTATGATGTATCAATACATTTTCTCGTCATATTTTGATGTAGTCATGCTTCCAATAATTCCATTAGCCGATCAATGCATGAAAAAATAATCAGTGCAATAAATAAATACTCAAATTTAGCTACAAACGAAACTTGTGATATCACAAATTAAAAGGCGAGCGATTCGTACTCCATGTATATCAATTGTAGCAAGTGCTCTTGATATGATAGACATTGTCTAAAGACGATATATCATATATATATGGTGTGCAATTTTGAATTTGAAGCTAATACTTCCCATTTTTTTATTAATACCCTAAAACAAATAAAAAAATATCAAATATGCCCTCGAAATTTTTTTTAAAAAAAAATGCCCTAACCACCTTTCTAGAGGGGCGGTCTGCTATGCATACTGAATTTCGTTTTTAATATTTGTTAGATGTAAAATTAGTTTATTTATACTAAAATATGCTAAATTACTTAAAATTATACTAAATCACGCTAATTAACAAACTAGATTTGGACTTTAGTATCAACAATAATGAAGTACCTAATACCTACCGGGCCCAATTTGCTTAATCACTTTACTAGTATCGTGCCCGTGCGTTGCAACGAAATATATGATAAGATAACAAAAATAAATTCTCATACAAAATTACAAATTTTCATAAAAAAAATAAAATTAAAAATATATTCTACATTTATCACAGTAATATGTATAGAAATAAGGAAGTGAACAAAAAATTGATTTGCATTGTGATCCGTATAGAAAATTTCAATTGGAGAAAGAGAAATAAGGAACAAAAAAAATAAGAAACGGAGAATTATATCGCTAAATTTTAGAGTCTGTTTAATTTTAATTGTAACGCATCGTGTGACGGTATTTGTAGCGAGTATGTTTGTAGCTAAATTTAAACTTCTACACATAAAACAGATGTATTTAATCAAAAAAGATAGATTATGTGATTGGAGAGCTGAGATTAAATTCAAAAATTAATCTTTCAATCATAGCCGTTGGTGGATCGGACATCCAAGAGTGTTTAATAATTAAACATAATGGAATGAAGATAGATTTTGTCGGAGGTACTATGTGCGAGAGGAATGGAGATTCGATCATTCGATGAGCATCCTACGCCGTACGATTTCAAATCTGATCATCACCACTATTAGATTAACGAACCCTCTGATTTTAAACCCGGATTCATTGTAAACCCGATTAAAGTAGATCACCGCTATCGCCGCCCGGTCGCTCTGACAATTCCTTGTCAAATTAAACAGATCTCTGAGAAAAGCCGGCGAATGGTTGCTCCATTCATTCCCTTTCCCTTTCCCTTTCCCTTTCCCTTTCCCTGGATGAGCGGATTGAGCGAAGACTTGAGAAAAGCAACAGTGAGATCGAAAGAGAGCAGCAGCAGCAGCAATCGATCTCTCTGAAACTGAAAGACAATACGGTCAGAACAAGTGTGCTCTCTTAACTTAAGCTTGGTATTTGGTAACACCTCCATCGCCAGCTCCAGCAGCAGATCTTCAAACCAGACGTTGATTAGTCTTCTAGTAACGGCAATCAAGGGAACTCAAGTGGGGTCGACATTTCTTTTGGTAACGCCCTTCCTTCAACACGGCCCACCAACAAATACACCAAGCTGTCTAGCATCTACTGAATCTAACGATTACTATCAGGTAGTTAATTGACTGATTAATTGAATTATTCTTTTTCCTTTTTATTTTTCTGGGAGATCTGGTTTTCATTGATTAGTATGAGCTCCAAAGGAAATCAATCAATTGATTAATTATATTAATCAAGTGATCTCTTGTAACGATCACTATTAGGTAGTTAATCAATTGATTAATTAAATTATTCTTTTCCTTCTTCTTTTTCTGGGTGATCTCTGACAACTGGATTTGATTAATTAGTATGAGCTCCAACAGAAATTAATCAAGTGATCTCTGATAACAATTAATATCAGGTATCAGTTGATTAATTAAATTATTCTTTTCTTTTTATTTTTCTGGGTGATCTCTGATAATGATTATCTCGATCTCCAGCTCCAGCACTAGCTCTGAAACCAGACATTGATAAGTAATCAATTGATTAATTAAATTATTCTTTTCCGTTTACTTTTTCTGTATCAGGTAGATAATTAATTGATTAATTACCTGATTATTATTGTTAAAATCAGCAGGTGCCAGCACAACAAAAACTATTTCGTGCAGTGACACTGAGATTGTTGTCGGCCTTGCAGTAAATCCTGACCGTCGGTTGTTTCGGCAGCTTGGTGTATTTGTTACCGGAAGCATTTGGCGGAGCGTAGCTGGCCGTGTGGAAGTCATTACTAAAAGAAATATCGGCCCCACTTGGGTTCCTTTGATTGTTGTTACTGGCAGAGTTATCAATGTCTAGTTTTAAAGCTGGTGCTGGAGCTGACGATCGAGATGTTTCCAAGAGAGCACACTTGATTCCTTGTGCATAGATGGTGAGTGGGCTTCTCATGATCCAAAATCCATCACTACCACGCACGAGGATAATGCAGTAAACATAACCAAGGTGTTCGCACTTACGGGACTGGATTCATATCTGCGTCTGATGATGACTCATCTACTGCTGCTGCCCATGCCCTCCCCTAATATCAATATATCATCAACTGTGTGAATTAAACTCCATCATTCCTTGGTAGGTGCTTTTTGGTGTGGTATTGTGGTTGTACCGACTACATCAGTGCTATATATGTAGTCAAATTATGCTTCTTCCATGAAGTTTCTCTTGGAGTTGCTCAAGATTTCAGACTTTATCATGAAAGAATTCATTTAGCTGCTACCCTTAATTAATGACACAACACTTGTGCATTCTAATTAATGTACAACTGGCGATCTGTGTGCTTTTCGCTGGAACTGGCGATCATTACCTTGTTAGATAATGTACAACTGGCGATCTGTGTGCTTTTCTTACTCGTTATCAGACATTCTACTGTACAAGTTGTAAAGATATATTAAAAGCTGCAACTGTAATTATATCTACTTTAACAATTAGCTATATATAATGGCTAAATCTGTCAGGACGAAGTGACAGAAGGTGACGATTTTGATTGTCACTCTTAGTTACTACCAGTTGGAAATCAACCACTGCTCTTAGCAAATCAGACATTTAATCAGATATCACGCACATAATTTTTTACCTTTTTCTGATGAATCAGATATTACGCACATATTTTTTACCTTTCTGATGAATCAGATATCACGCACATATTTTTTGTGGAAACTACCGCAAGAGAGTCGACTCTCTATTATAGCCCCCAAAATAATATGTTTGTTGTTTGTTTTCTTTTATTTTCTTTGGAGGTTCTTTTTTATCTTTTGAGGGTGGGGGGAATGTAAAAATGGAAATTGAAATATATTATTATTCTCACCACAAGTTTTAAAATTAAGAAAATAAAAATAAATAAAGGAACGGAGTCCGAAATTATGATAGGGTGAAATCAATCAATCAAATTGAAGAAAATAATCGGATTGGATCAGCGAACCCACAATCTCTCTACTCTGTCCACACATGTTTCCCCTCACATGTGGGACTAATCAAGTACAGACCAAGACCGGACATTTTTTCCTCTAGCGCACGCTGGTCGCTCGGTACTAAGTCGGTAGCACATGACGCTGATTTTTTTTACTTCTTTTTTCTCTCTAATCTTCTCCATTTTCGGATCCAATGGTCACCTCCATTTATTCTCTTTTTTATTATTTTTATTATTTGTAACTCCTTTTTCCATATTTTTCTTTTTTTATTCAACTTAAATTATTTAAATAGAGAAAATTTATTTAAATAGATGAATTTTCATATTTAATTTTTTTTAATTATTATTTAGATCATAGAGTTCATACGAGTAAATTATCCAACAATTATTCGTTTCGTATCTGTATTTGTGGATTATTTATCCGCTCTGTATCAGTTTAAGATGAATTTGGTTTTAAATTTTGATATTATTTTACTATCCGTATTCGTATTCGTATCCGCTCAATGAGTGGCGGATACAAATTCCTATTAGTATTATCTGCTCCGAATTCGCTCCTTTTTCATCTCTAACAATAAGCACAATTTTTATTTTATTTTCTAAAAGAAATATAATAAAAGTATATTTTTGAAAAAAAAAAAAAAAATTTGGACAGTGTGGATTCGCCAATGAATAAACATGTAAAAAATGTTTTTATAGTGGCTGGAGGCAAAAATATATTATCAACATTGAACTATTGTGAAGTATATAATAATTGAAGCGAAACAAAGTGCTTTTAAAAAAGCATTGTCGTCGATCATGGATATGTTACTTGTCTCATGCACATTGGTTGACTTTTGACTAATTAAGTAACTCTAATGTAAAAATTAAAAAAAATATGAATCTTTACGCAAAATGAATTGAATACCGTCTTATTGCTTGTTTTGAGTGACCTATTTGCATGAGTCATAATCTTCTTACCTAATTATTGACAAAAGAAAATATCGATGCACTATATGAATATTTAGCAAATCTGATATATTATGTGTTAATTAAGAAAGAATGAGACAAATACATTTATATGATTGTTGAGACATTGATGGGAACTAAAATAAGAAGTAAGAACATTGGAATTTCTTTTTACATTCAATTTTTCTAGTAATTAAGAAACTACTTTATTTTATTTATTTGCACATTCTTTTTTCTCTTTTCTATAACTTTATATTAAACATTTCGTTGAATCATATGCAGGGATTTTGGATAGGTTATATGTGCAACAATTCGTATGATTTGTTCACTACCCGAAAATCAGAATTCATGTATAAAACTAATTCCAAGATTAATATAGAGTTTACCACTAGAAGCGCAGCGGAAACTTCAAGCTCTAACAGTAACCTTCTTCACTTTATACACCTTGTGTCGGATCCACGCAACAGCAACCGCAGCCACGTCTCTACCGGTATCCACACAAACAGATTCGAAAACAACCGCGAGTCAAAGTACTAGCACCGACTGACAGTCCCCTTTTAGTCTTTTTCTCTCTCTCTCGGTTTCTGAACTGGTGCAAAAAAATAATCAGATTTTCAGTCTAAGCAAAAATCATGTTTTCTATCCTTTTTCTATCTCTTTTCTCTTCTATCTGAAAAAGAACAGTTCAGAGAGATTTTTGAAATTATCACATGTATGTGTATTTATAATACAACACACCAGTTGATCGCACCTATTGATCAAGTCTATTCAGAAGACCTTATCCAGATGGTCAGATCATATCATATCAGATTATATCCAGATCAGAAATTTCGGGCTTATAGATATATGCAGCCCAATAAGACTTGATCCATATTATAATTTCATTAATTAACTATTAATTATGACTCAAAATATTCTGACATGTAGGACACATTTCTAACATCATATTCTTCAATCATCGATTTATTTGAGCCAACAATATTTGAATTTATTTTACATATTATAAGTCTAATAAATAACTTCACCATTTTACTCTTTTTTCTTAACATATTTCATTTGACTTAATAATATAGTTAATTTTGAATAAAATATACATCATAAAATAAAAATACATTTTTCTTGACATAATTTATTTAGTCGTCGGATTCAAATTAAATAGAAAAGTATTTCTCTGAATAAAAAAATAACATTATAAATATCTGATCATAATGTGTCTTTTCTCATTTTGATAAAAGGCAAACAAAAAAAATTAAGAAATGGGCTAATTAGAATCCACATGATTGGCAAAATAGTAAAATAATTTGTGAATTTAAGTGTGAGGTTTATTTTATATTTGAATTGTTAATATAGCTAATACAAGAACGTAGCTTTGGGATTAGAAATTGTGTATGTGTTCTTTATGTTAAAAGTTTATTGCTAGTCCATTTGATTAATTAAACTTATTTTAAGAATTCTCGGATAAAACGAACACGCAAATAAATAATGTGGAGTTTCTTGTGGAGTATTAGCTTGACTATTGTTAGAAGAAATAATGTTTATCTACTTCTCGATGTTGACCCTTATCCTCAAGTTTCTTGGAATATTTAGTATTAAATTGCATTCTTTATTTGACAATACTTTTACGGACATTACTAATATTTTTCATATCTAATGCCTCTTTCATAAATAAAGAGGCTGGATATTTACTAATTTTGCCAACAATATAAAAAAATTGTCATTTTTGGGCTCAATTATTTTTGGACTTCGAAAAGAGAGGATTTCTGTAGCTCAATTTAATGGGCTATTTTTTTTTATCGAACTTATCTCGGATCCTATGAAGCAAATAGACCGACCCAACTAATGGGCACCACTTCATTTAATTCCTTGCAATGACAACGACAACGACAACAAAAAAAATAATAAAAAATAAAACTTTACATTTAAAACAAGTAAGTAACAAATGGTTATTACAATCAGGTGCCCAATTAGTTAGAATTTAGTTACAGAGGGCAACTTTTTCACCTATCTATTAATTTAGGCTGGCAACCTGACCGTGTAGAATATTCACAGCCGAACCAAAATTAACTCGCTGGCGCCTATTTAAAATATATAATGTCTGCTTTGAGATGCGTGCCAGATTAAAATGGACGACTTACATATCATTCTTCGTTTACTTTTCTTATTTTGACTGAAATCTTGTTTTGTAATGAAAGCAGCGTACGTAGAGGACTGGTACACCTTTTTCCTTCCCTGTTTTGCATAGTCAAGGAAATTTGTGGATTATTAATTATTGAATTTTCAATCTAATCTAATCGGACTTGGACATATATGTTGTCAGATATTGCTTATCCTCTGGGCAAGCTCAGGTTCTCAGAAATTACACAAGCAATAAGAAGTTGTCATTATTCATTAAGAAAAGAAAAAAAATGAGCAAATCATAATAAGACGCACAAGAGGTAAAAATTCACAAACTATGTGAAACCTCCCAATTATTCTTAATATACTATACAGGAAGAAAAACTGAACTGAGAAATTTACAGAGGACCTAACCAACCCCCACCCCTCCCCAATTCTAAAGATAATAACAACAAAGAAAAAGAAGCAATAGAAAGAAAAGCAAACAAAAAAAACACATAAAATAAAAAAAATCTTAAAGTTGTAAATTGAACTTGTATATTTACGAAAGCACGTTAAATGCCTGTGCCCCCTTGGCAACTTTTATGAAGACGTCTTCTAGATTTGTGTCGGCCAAACCCCATGCGTAAATCGTAAACCGGCTCTTGGCCTTCTCCACTGCCTGGAAAACATCTGAAATTCTCACCTCCTGTTTTGGTATTTCAAACTTTTGTGTACCAGATATGTGGTAGATCTTGTTTGCATTTGGGGAGAGGCGCCGCACTAGGGTTTCTACTTCCTCTTCCTTCTCTGCTGAGGTAGTCATGGTGAACACATATGACCCTCCATACCTTGCCTTCAACTGCCATTACATTATACAAGTCAAATTTGTCATGTATTATTATCTACATTTCAGACACATGTATAGTGTGTATATATTTTTGCTAATAATTCAACAAAACAAAAAACACACAAGTAAGACCAGAAATTAAGTACCTCCTTAGGGTTGCCTAAGCACTGGAAGCTTCCATCCACAAAAATACCAAGCCGGTCACATAATACCTCTGCCTCCTCCATGGAATGTGCTGAAACAAAACCATTTGGAAATTAAGTCATTGGCTGTAGTGCTTATTGTTATAAAATGTTAATTTATGATAGGATAACAAATAATTAATACTTGTAAGAATAATAGCACGGTCTTTCTTTGCTCGCTTGACAACATTCCACAAATTGTTTCTTGAAGCAGGGTCCAATCCCGTACTAGGCTCATCCATGTAAACAACCTAAAAAAGTGAAACAACAAATGATCGTTACCTCGCGACTTAATATATAGTAAATTAAATGAGCCAGTGAATCTGAATTGGAGTACTGGGGCAGTATTGCACACCTTAGGGTCTCCAATGAAAGAAATCGCAACACTGAGCCTTCTTTTCATGCCACCACTATACGTCTTTGCTTGTTTGTCCCCAACCCCACCATAGAATAAATTAACGCTCTTCAGTGATTCTTCAACTGCCTATTTTTTGGGGAAAAAAAGTTGTTTGCTAATTTGTGTTTTCGAGAATTAATTAAGGACACTAAACAAAATAAATAATAAAATTTCATGTAATTAATAGCATTATGTGCAATGTACGTACCTGCATTAGAGCGTCGCCCTTAAGATTCTTGAGCCGGCCATAAAATAACAAATGTTCCCGTCCAGTCAAATTTTCCCATAACAAACTACATATTTTAGCAAAGACAAAAGAAATTAAGAAGTTCATTAAAGCTTCTGTCAACACCCTTATCATATTTCTATGATTTTTTTATCACAAGTAACTAAGAGGGATAACAATAACATTAGCAAATTAAGCTTACTCATGCTGGGGGCAGACGCCCATGTTGGTATAGATGCCATCCATATCTGTTCTTATGTCCATTCCTTGTACATACGCTGTACCTGATGTTGACTTAATCAACCCTATCATCTGTTCACACAAATTAATTAATATAACCCCCCTATTTATTACTGAAAAAAGGAAAATACACATACTTATTCAATGTTTCAATATTGAAAAAGGAAAATACAAACCATATGGATGAAGGATGTCTTTCCAGCACCGTTGGGGCCTAGCATTCCAAAACACTCACCCTGTGGCAGAGCCAGAGAGAGTCCCTCCACTGCCAGCTTGTCAGGGTTGCCGTCCCGTCCAGGGTACACCTTTCTTAGGTTGTCAGATATCACCGCATAGTTGTTTATGTTTTCTTCCATCACCAGCTTCTCCACCAATTCTCTCTGCAATTCAGTTCATTATATTTTAATCATATCCATTCCATTAATCCAACTACTTTTCTAATTATCTTCAAACCTAGAGAGCTTCCTTTTATTATACATAACCAAGCAACTGACTACTATTCTCATAAATATCAAAAAAAAAAAAAAAATAAAAAAAACAGAGAACATGGAAAAGAAGGACATCAAACATACCTCTTGAGTGACGTCATGCTTGTTATTGACATCAATGACGACTTTGGCAGAGCCCTGGCGGTTGAAGCTATTTGTCAACTGAAGGGACGGCGACCTGCTCATCTTCTTCTTCTTCTTCAAGAATTTCAAGAAAAAGAGGGGATCTTTGCGGATGCTGCCTCCGAGGGACGACACCTGATCAATGTAGAATGCCAGAGGAAGCAGCACCATCCACTCCAACACCATAATGATCATCACATTTCTAATGCCGTTCTCTGAGCTACTCAGATCCCCCCACCTCATTCCATTTGTGCCTGTGGAACTTCCGCTGGATGCGTACTCCCCAAACTCATACAAGCCCCGGTATAGAGAGAAGCCCGGCACCAGCTCGATCACTATAATCCAACCCTCTGTAGAAAATGTTGATTTTGAAGTTTAGAAGAAAAAATTGGCATTTTGGCTAATCAACCAAGTAAACAAAGTGAGCATCTCTTATTGTCTCATGAATATGAACTTCAGAAATGATCTTACTTGAAAAAGATGAATCTTCCACAAAGAACTTCAAGAGATATTGGCCAAGTAAGCCAGTTCCAAACACATAAATGTAGCCAATCACTGCACACATTTTAAACGTGTAACATTACAATTAATTAATTTTCAATGAGAGATATTTAGGGAGATGCTAATTAGGTTTCCTAAGTTTGCATTTTTAATACAAAAAGTTCTTGATTAGTCTGACCTGTAGCAGTCTTGACAGTTGAAAAGAAAGTAGCTACAAGAAAAGCAAAGGCGATCTGAAGATTGATGTAAATGAAATAAAACACCACTTGTATGCTGTAGTCGTTTAATCTGAACAATTCCAATCCTGAAGGAAACCAAGAGATTACTCAACATTTACATTTAGAATATCAAATTCATGGCAACAGTATGCAGTCTATGCATGACAAATCGACAAGGTTGATATAAAAAAAAAAAAAAATCAAAGAAGATTGCGACCTATTAGAGAGCCAAATATCACAAAGCAAATCATGTAGGCTGCAGATAGCAATAGGAAGTAGAAATACGAAATCAACCAATAGGGGCCATCAGTTAATCCATGCATCTTCATCATTATTTTCAGTTTTTGTTGCTTCTCGTACACCAAGTAAGTGAGTATAACCTATAATACATGAGAAGTATGAAGTGTTAGTAAGATTATAAGATTACTAATCTGAGAAATTTATAAATAGTATTTGTACTAACCGGCAAAAGTAGCTGAACTACCCAAGTGAAGAACAAAGGACCCAGAAGAGAAGAGATATCGAACTGGTTTTTTGTCCCAAGTTTGGGTGTCTCCTTTACAAATTCAAATTCCATGGTCACTCCAGCTCCTTTCAGAAACTTGAGAAATGCATTTGATGCCTATTATATGCAGGTGGCAAAAATTATTATTTTATTATTTTTTTCATTAAAGAAAAGAAGAAGAAAAATTAGAAGAACAAACTATAACTTCATTGATGTCTATTTACATTTGGATCAGCATACCAATTACAACATTGAACTGGACATACTGGTACTAATACAAGTACCACTATAGATATTTTCTTGTGCCATTAGTTAATGGCCAAATACTTGCATTCTGATGCATGATTATTTCCATGGATTATGGAGTACTGATTGTGATCTTTATGGTTTAATAGTGTTGATGAAACAAAACCACAAAAAGGAGTGCAGGAACATTGTGTGTACCGTATTCAAAGAGCGCGGCACCCTCTGGATAGCAATCTCCACATATGCTGTATTATTACTGTAGGTTGAGTTGTACCATATATCTAAGTTGTAGCCTTTCTCATCCGTATCTAGAAAGTCATAAGCTGCCAATGCAAGATTGCAAAAGTTTTGTTAGCTTTAAAAGAAATTATTCAAATATACTCCTTAAAAAGTATAACACCAGGATGAGAGCATACCAGTAAGAAACTCGTTCAATTTTCTCTCTGTATTGCTCTGCCGATAACCCTTAAATAGCTCATCATTTATCGTCGATGATGCATTGCGCCATAGTGACAACCCCTGAACACATACTACATCTGTATATATTTCAAAGGAGGCAATATAATTTAGTTTAACCAAAATAGATGAAATAAAGGTTATTCGGTAAACCGAAGAATTATAACAAAAGAGTTGAAGGAGTACAATCGGACCTATAGCAAGGGATACCCCTTGGTAATCGATTGTAGCTTCGGTCGAAGAATTAGAGAGGCAGGATGGTTGAATGTAATAGACAGGCCTGTCTGAGATGAATGCTGGCTCAATGTATTGAGTTTCTCTAGTGTATGTGTCTGAGCCCTGAAAAAGGAAAAAATAAACAGCTAACAACAGAGAAATTTCGAGCAATACAAACTTTAATTTAAAATAAGCAACTCAGGTTGAGATTGTTAAATGAAAAATCACCGGTACAACTTGAGAGAAGACAGTAATATAATCAGAAAAGTTGGGAGAAGAACTATCCATCACTGGAAAGAGACTCCCTGCAAGAGCTGCCATCCAACCAACAACAAAGAAATGAATTACTTACACCATATAAAGTTGAAAACTATAACAAATTATAAAAAGGACCAAAATCCAACAGAAAAGAGAAGAAAACAACGACTTGAAAGCTAAGAAAATATACTTTGTGCAAGTGTCTGGTTTTGACCGGTGAAGAGCACAGTGGCAGGACAAGAGCCAGAGAGCTGGCATGACGAGTCGGGCAAATCATCATACGGGAGATACACATTGCGGGCCGCGCGGTACTCGGGCCGGGGCACCTGCATCATGGCTGGCCACTCAGTCGGGTTGGCTATGGCGCAGCTGCTGATCTGATCCAGGGTTGAGTACTGGGGCCCACACACCTTCTGGCACGTGCCAGTACCGTTGACCGGGGTGCACGTGCAGCCGCACTGGTACTTGGGCTTGTCATACTCGTTGTTAATCAATGTTTGCATCAGTATCAAAAGGACGCATATTATGAATGGAAATGACACAATGCATATGTTCGACTTTATGTTCCTCTTCTGTTCATCACCAACATTAGTTTATTAGGGTATAGTTATTTTGAATGATTAAGCGAATTTGTTTAACTAATCACATGTATTAGTTAATCAATTATTGATAGTAAGCCGAACGTTTTTTCTGAGGGTGCACCAGTCAGTCAATACGTTGAATATATGATATTGCCTCTTGGGTTGGTTATAGTGAAGACTAAATTGAGAAAGCAATCTCTTTCTTCTAGAAATCACAAAATTGTCATTCTTATATTCAGTATTCAAATTAATGTACAAAAATGTCCAAATTTGTTGGAAACTAGCAAAATTGATCAGAAATTCAGAATTAATTAGGATACTCTGTTGAATAGAAACTGAAATATATATATATTATATAATGGAACTAATGGAGATAGAAGAGAAGAAAGAGACCTGAAAGGTGAGATTCTTTCGGAGAAGAGCATTAGCCTGAGTTGAGAAGCTCGCTACACTTCTCTCTCTTGCCACATCACCACCTCCATCGCCGGAGCGCAGAAGCCTCAGGTCTGACGGCGATTGTGATGGCGATGACGCCGGTACTGTTACTGATGCCTCCATACACAACTCTTTCTCTTTGTCTTTCTTCACTCAATTGCTTCTCAGAATACTATGAAGTACTTGATTTGAAATTATGTAACTTGGAGAAGTAAACGAGAGGAAGAGAAAGAGAGAAAGAGAAGTGAGTATTAGGCTATTAGCACGACTTCCAACTCCCATGTTATTTATAGTTCATTATTCCTGCCCCACCCCGTCTCCTCTTTTCATTTCCGTGATTCATGATGTCATCATACGCGTAGCGAGGAATTTTATCCTGGTAGGAAAACAAAAATATCCGGAACATTTACTATCGTTTTTCCGAAAATTTCAGATTTACCACGACAACTCGATAATTGAGGAAGTGATTATAATTTAATCAAGGGGCTTGTTTGTGAAACTATTTATAATCATTTTGGGGCAGTACGTATGTACGGTCAAAGTTTGAATTCTGTTCCTCCTTATTACTTTGAAAATTAAACCACGACTTCCTTCCTTCCTAGTAATATAATTCAGTAAATTGAAAAGTCCAGCAAGCTGACGATTAAAATTAGCAACATGTACCTACCTACTTAAGAAATTATTGAACACAGTTGCTAAATAAGAAATTCATCTACATTCATGAAATTAGTTTAGAAACTGCCACGTCATATTAGAAATTCAAAGATCTAGATGCTCTAATTAGCAATAGGCCATGCTTTTCATAATTAAGACCCTTTAATATTTTTCGGCCGAATTTCGTCGTCCAGCTTCATTCATATCTAATACCTAGAGGTGAAAACGGAGCGAATATGGAGCGGATAGTGGTAAAATCATATCTTTATTTTTTTAAAATTTTTCGAATACGGATTGGATATATCAGCCGAATACATACAGATACGGATCGGATCGGATATTTATTAAAATAATATTAAAATTACCACAGTTGATAATATTTATCTAATTTTAATGATGAATAACAACATCTTTTTCATAATATATATTAAGAATATATATTTAATTATTTACTATTCGGATACGGATAATTGAAACATAAAACCATATCAGTATCCATATATCCATACGAATATTCAGATATCCAACATCCACATCTAATTTTCTGAATACGAATTGAATACGAATCAGATATTATCCATACCGTTTTCACCCTACTAATCTGAAGAGAGGATTTTTATGTCGACACAGTTATTTTATTATTTTTGGACTCCGGAGGTGATTTGTGTTGGCCCAAATTAATGGATCGGTTTTTGGACTACGTTTGAGACCGAACTTATCTCGGATCCTAGGAAGCAAAATGGGCCGACCCGACTTATGGGCCTAACTTCATTTAATTCCTTGCAATCACAACAATAACAATAACAAGAAAGAAAAAGAATAAACGTTCACATTTAAAACAAAGTAACAATTGGTGTTTACAATTAGGCGCCTAATTAGCCTAAAGGTTTTCAGTAATTAGAAATAAAGTTATGTCATTTGAACATGAATTTCACCTTGAACTTATCCAACAGAACTTCTAATTCTCCATGATTGGAGCTCATGAATTTGCAAATAATAGATGATATAAGCATCCTAACTACAAACAGTCCCCAAATTGCTTTCCAAGCATGAAGATTCCTCCGTTTACTTTTCTTATTTTGACTGAAATCTTGTTTTGTAATGAAAGCAGCGTAGAGGACTGGTACACCTTTTTCCCTCCCTGTTTTGCATAGTAAAGGAAATTTGTGGATTACTATTATTGAATTTTCAATTAATCTAATTGGACTAGGACATTTTCTCGGACATTGCTCCTCTTGGCAATAAGAAATTGCCATTAAGAAATTACATATTGCAATAAGAAATTCGAATTAAGAAAAAAATGAAAAAAAAAAAATGTCCATTAATTCGGCTATAATAAATAAGGATTCTATAATAAATGAGCAAATCCATATATGAATAAGATGCACAAGAATTAAAAATTCACAAACTACTAGATACTGGCCTCGCGTTGCTTCGGCACTGGCTGTTGTGGCAGAGAGAGAAGCACATAGAATGTTTACATACGAAAACTATAAACATTCATAAACTATGTGAAAGCTCACGTCCCAATTATTCTTCATATACTACAACAAGAACAACAAAAATTATGAAATTTACGGAGAACCCAATCAAAAATTGAGTAGGGTTCAAATGCCTCCATTTTTTGTATCTCCACCGTGCCTCCATTTTTAAGAACTTCAATAACCCAAAATTTAAAATTTAAAAATCAAAATAAAACCGTTGGATATGATCTATGTTATTTTCTCTATGTGCTCATACAAAAAAATATTACATTTCGATTTTGTTTTTATGTGAATCAATCATTTAAAAAATCAACGTCTAGAAATTATCCACATTAGTACGTTTTTACAAGCTCTTGATGATAATCAAAACAAAGTTGAAATGTCACAATTTTTTACATGTGCATAGATAAAATAATGTAGATCATATCCAACAGTTTTATTTTGATTTTTAACTTTTAAATTTTGGGTTATTGAAGTTATTAAAAATGGAGGCAGGATGAAGGCACAAAAAATAGAGGCATTTGAACCCTCCTCTCAAAAATTAATAATAACTGTTGAAAATAAGTAGTATTAGGAACTAATAATAGCCTCAAAGATCCTTAACGGGTTTAGTTCATCATAGGCTAATTTAGGAATTAAAGGGAGCAACTAACTTTGGTATATAAAGTTACTCAACCTTTATTTCTTTTATAGGAAATTACCATTTATTTTCCAACAGCTCTTTTATTTTCTTTGGCTATATAATGCCCACTATACAAACAAATTAATGATATGAAATATAATTTTCTCATTCACCTTTTGTCTCATATTACAAAAAATATCATGGTATCAGAGCAGGATTAATATCCTGACTCAAGGAAGAAAAGCAAACAACAAAATCACAGATAACAAAGAACTGTGATTCAGAAAAAATGAGCATCTGTTCAGATCAGCAAACCAGCAGCAGTACCAGTAACTACAAACAAAAAAAAGTCAGATCAGTCTTGATCTTACCAGAAAACAAACCATCATACCAGCAGTGCTGTTTTTTGCCTAAAAAAACCAGAAACACTGTAAACAGCACAAGAAAAATTCCAGAAAATCACAATGGCACAAAACCATGAAAAGCTCACATCAGTGATGCTAAATGGCAAGAATTATCATGTGTGGACAAGACATGTCAACTTCGCCTTAAGTGGCCGAGAAAAAGGTAACCACATCAACAAAGCTCACACAATTCCAAAATTATCAGATCCTCCAACTGAACCCGAACAAAAGGAGTTAGCCAAATGGAAAGTAAGCGATCATACAGTTATCACTTGGTTACTCGCAACAATGGAACCAAAGGTATCCGACTTACTCTCTTATAAAAATAGTGCATTAGAGATATGAGAAAGAGCCGAACAATTATATTGTCACAGCAAAAATTATTCCCATATATACCAAATCCAAAGAGATTATCAACAAGCAAAACAACAGCACGGTCAACCAGCCATGGATTTATTTGGTTATCTCCAAAAGAAAAAAGATGAACTTAGGGTTTATCAGCCCCCTACCACTGACGTTGCTGAAATCCAAAAACGAGAAGAACAAGATGACATTTTTCAGTTCTTAGCAAGCCTCGATTCCACCTATGAGGCCGTGAGGTCCCAAATATTGTTGCTTGCTGAGTTACCATCCTCAGACGAGGTAGCAGCAATGATAGACAGAGAGAGGAGACAAGGAGGTCGGTCATGGGGCCACAACCTCCCAAAAATTCAGAAACAAAAGCATTCACAGTCACTGCTAGGCCTGACCCTAGCTACAGGCCAGAGGTGAGACCAAACAGGTGTGAAATGCGACCATTGTAAGAGAGAGGGGCATCGCAAGGATCAATATTGGTTCCTCAACCCTCACCTCCGACCCAAATGGAACAAGAAAGGCAGAGTCGGTGATCGAAAGGGGGAGAGAGGCGGTCGGGAACGAGACAGGGGCAGAAATGAAAGGGAGATAGGGTTTTTAGCGGATGGAAGAGAGGAAGGTCATCGGATTGAATCAGAACCGTCCGCTAATTTAAGCGTTGGGGCCTCCTCTTCAACCAATTCACTGGATCCTATGCTGCAGCTTCTCCAACAGCTTACTGTGATGCTAAATTTTCCACTCTAGATGGATATTGGATTCGGGTGCAACTGATCATATGACCGGAAATAGAAATTTATTAACCTCTTTTAGAAAATACGAAACCAAAAAATTTGTTACGGTTGCAAATGGTGATAAAATGGAAATCCTTAGGGAGGGCTTAATAATAATTTTCTCAAAAATAATTCAAAATATCTTGTACTTAAAAGATTGCTCATCAAATCTATTATCCATTAGTAAAATCACAAATGAGTTAAATTGTGAACTCATCTTTTTGACAAAAAAATGTGATTTTTCACGATTGGATAACCAAGATTATGATTGGTGAAGGATTTCTAGAATATGGGCTTTATTTTTGAATGAAGAAAAATTCAATCTCAACACTACCAAAAATGAAGAATTAAGCATACTTTGGCATAGAAGAATTGGACATCTTTCCGATAACATTTTAAAGAGACTTTTTAATTTCTCAAAATTAGATAATAGTAGTTGTGAAATATGTAAGCTAGGAAAGCATACTAGATTGCCTTTTAAATTATCAAGTTGTAAAAGCGATAAACCTTTTGATTTGGTTCACTCGGATGTATGGGGACCCGCCCCAATTAACTCTTTTAATGGATACAAATATTTTGTTATATTTATTGATAATTTCTCTAAAACAACTTGGTTATATTTATTAAAAGATAAAAGTGAAGTGTTCTTACAATTCCTAGATTTTTATAACTTCATAGAAAATCAATATGAATCGAAAATTAAAATTTTTAGATCCGATAATGGAACAGAATTTGTAAATCAAAATTTCTCAAACTTTTTTAAAGGAAAGGGAATTTTATATCAAACAACATGTGTCTATACACCCCCAACAAAATAGTATTTTCGAAAGGAAAAATAGGCACTTACTTGAAATGACTCGAGTACTTTTATTTCAAAGTAATGTTCCAAAAACTTATTGGTCAGATGCCGTACTTACCTCTACATATTTAATAAATAGATTGCCAAGTGTTAATTAGATTACAAAAGCCCATTAGAAATTCTTTACCAAAGAAAACTCAACATTGACCATTTGAAAATTTTTGGTTGTACATGTTATGTACACAAAAATAATAAACAAGACAAGTTGGATTATACCTCAATTAAGACTATTTTTTTGTTATTCATTACAAAAAAGGAGATATAAATGTTATGACCCAAAAAAAAAATGTACATATCTAGAGATGTAACATTTTTTGAAAATGAGTCATATTACAAAGAAACTAATTATGAGAAATTTATGAGAGAACCTTTCAAGGAGATTACATTACCACAACTCACAATAGAAGAGGTAAGACCAATACAAATTGAAATTACAAATGAAAATGAAAATGAAAATGAAAGTGAGAATGAGGAAGAAATAGAAGAAAAACTCTCAAATGAAGAAGATCGAGACATAGAAAAAACACCATTGAGAAGGTCGGTTCGAACAACAACCCCTTCAACAAAGCTAAGAGATTTTATAACTTACAAGGTACAGTATCCTATACAAGATTTTATTACATATGGTAATATCTCCTCCAACCATAAAGCTTTTTTTACCTCAATTGAAAAAGAACAAGAACCAAACAATTATAAGGAAGCCATAAAAAATCTCATATGAAACAAGGCCATGAAAAAATAACTAGTGGCTCTTGAGAAAAATAAAACTTGGGTAATCATTCAATTACCAAAAAATAAAAAATCCATAGGATGTAAATAGATGTACAAAATTAAGTACAATAGCGATGGTACCGTAGAACAGTACAATGCTCGATGGAGTGCCAAAGGATACACACAAATTTACGGTATAGACTATTATGAAACATTTGCACCACCTGTTTGCAACTAATAGAAGATAAATTAATCCTAAATACAAACACTGGCCACAAATTGCTTTCCAAGCATGAAGATTTCGTTTACTTTTCTTCTTCTTTTTTTGACTGATTTCTTGTTTTGTAATGAAAGCATTGTAGAGGACTGGTACACTGTTTTCCTTCCCTGTTTGGCATAGTCAATGAAATTTGTGGATTACTAATTATTGGTTGTCTATTATTGAATTTTCAATCTAATTGGACTTGGACATTTTGTCGGATATTGATTCTCCTCTGGGAAAACTCTGCTTGTGACAAATTACATAAGCAATAACAAATTGTCATTAAGAAAAAAAAATGAGAAAGTTATGCCTTCTAATTCGGCTATGATAAATAAGGATTCTATAATACATGAGCAAGTCAATATACGAATAAGATGCACAATAGCTAAAAATTCACAAAACTATGTGAAAGCTCCCGACCCAATTATTATTCATATACTACAAAAAAAAAAATATAAACGTAATAAATTTACATAGCCCAACAAAGATAATAATAATAACAACACACACACAAATCAAAAGATAATAATAATAACAACAAAGAAAAAGAAAAAGAGAAAAAAAGACAATAGAAAGGAAAACAAAAAAATGGAAGGAAAATAAGCTAACTAAACATGAGTAATCTTTATGCTGTAAATTGAACTTGTATATTTACGAAAGCACATTAAAAGCCTGTGCCCCCTTGGCAACTTTTATGAAGACGTCTTCTAGAGTTGTGTCAGACAAACCCCATGCGTAAATTGTAAACCGGCTCTTGGCCTTCTCCACTGCCTGGAAAACATCTGAAATTCTCACCTCCTGTTTTGGTATTTCAAACTTTTGCGTGCCAGATATGTGGTAAATCTTGTTTGCATTTGGGGAGAGATGCCGCACTAGGCTTTCTACTTCCTGTTCCTTCTCTGCTGAGGTAGTCACAGTGAACACATATGACCCTCCATACCTTCCCTTCAACTGCCATTATATTATAGAAGTCAAATTTGTCATGTGCTATTATCTACATTTCAGACCCATGTAGATTGTGCAAATAATTTTGTTACTAATATAAGAAGAAGAAAAAACAAAAGACAAGAAAGTACCTCCTTAGGGTTGCCTAAACACTGGAAACTTCCATCCACAAAAATACCAAGCCGGTCACATAATACCTCTGCCTCCTCCATTGAATGTGCTGCAACAAAATAATTTGGAAAGTCAATGGCTGTAGTTCTGATTATATAAAAAGTTAATTTATGACAAGAGAAACTAATGTACTTGTAAGAATAATAGCACGGTCTTTCTTGGCACGCTTGACAACATTCCACAAATTGTTTCTTGAAGCGGGGTCCAATCCCGTACTAGGCTCATCCATGTAAACAACCTAAAAAGGTGCAAGAAGAAATGATCGTTAGCTCACAACTTAATAGTAAATTATGCTACTAAACCCAAATTAAATGAGCCAGTGAATCTGAATTGGAGTGGGGCAGTATTCCACACCTTAGGGTCTCCAATGAGAGAAATCGCAACACTGAGCCTTCTTTTCATGCCCCCACTATACGTCTTTGCTTGTTTGTCCCCAACCCCACCATAGAATAAATTAACGCTCTTCAGTGATTCTTCAACTGCCTATTTTTTAGAAGAAAAAAAAAGTTGTTTGCTAATTGGTGTTTTCGAGAATTAAGGACACTAAACAAAAATTAATAATAAATTTCATGTAATAGCGTTATGTGCAATGTACCTGCATTAGAGCGTTGCCCTTAAGATTCTTGAGCCGGCCATAAAATAACAAATGCTCCCGTCCAGTCAAAGTTTCCCATAACAAACTAAATTTTTTAGCGAAGAAAAAAAAAGTTCATGAAATTTTTTGTCAACAACCATTAAGAGAAAGACTCAAC
This sequence comes from Carex kokanica, assembly GCA_025461125.1. Classification (NCBI taxonomy): domain Eukaryota; kingdom Viridiplantae; phylum Streptophyta; class Magnoliopsida; order Poales; family Cyperaceae; genus Carex; species Carex kokanica. The sequence goes on from JAJGRX010001393.1 coordinate 1,418,583, forward strand.
TTTCTATCATTTTTATCATCAGATCTAACTAAGAGGGATGTAGGAAAAGTAAAGAAAGATAATTTGAAAGATAGGTATGTAAGATTAGCAAATTATTTTTTTGAGGGTAAGATTAGCAAATTAGCTTACTCATGTTGGGGGCAGACACCCATGTTGGTGTAGATGCCATCCATGTCAGTCCTTATGTCCATTCCTTGTACAAGCGCTGTACCTGATGTTGGCTTAATCAACCCTATCATCTGTTCACACCAAAAATAACCCTCCTATTTATTACCAAAATATCATTTACCTATATATGAACATACATGCACATTATATTTTGATTTTCCACAATTAACAATTCAGTTAAAAGTCGAGAACTTGGCTACTGAAACAGGAGACTACTCAAAGAGTTAGTTCTGGACCTAATACCATATCGAGTGAGGCTATGGTACTATGCATAGCGCGGATTGATCCATACTATGGATCAATATCTTCATTTTCAAAGTTCAAATAGTCAATCTAAACCGTTCAACATGATCTCCATATGAAAATGTACTTGCAGACTAAATTTTCCATTTTTTAGAATTTGTTTACTATTTTTCTAGATAGGTAGAAAATCACTAGTTTTAAATGGTCTAGAATTTTTAGATCAAATTGTCAAAATGTAAAATTTGATCTACAAGTACATTTTCATATGGAGATCATGTTGAACGGTTCAGATCAACCAAACCATTTGGAGTTTGAAAACAGAGAAATTGATCCATAGTACAGACCAATCCGCACTATGCATAGTACCATAGCCTCACTCATACCATATCTTCCATTGGAGGGAAAAAAAAAATGTTTATTTAATGTTTACATATTGAGGAAGGAAAGTACGAACCATATGGATGAAGGATGTCTTGCCAGCACCGTTGGGGCCGAGCATTCCAAAACACTCACCCTGTGGCAGAGCAAGAGAGAGGCCCTCCACTGCCAGCTTGTCAGGGTTGCCGTCCCGTCCAGGGTACACCTTTCTTAGGTTATCAGATATCACCGCATAGTTGTTTATGTTTTCTTCCATCACCAGCTTCTCCACCAATTCCCTCTGCAATTCAGTTCATTATATTTTAGTCATATCCATTCCATTGATCCCAACTACTTTTCCAATTATCTTCAAACCAAGCAACCGACTACTACTCTCATCAAAATTAAAAGAGCAAAAATTGAAAAAAGGAGGAGACATCAAACATACCTCTTGAGTGACGTCAGGCTTGTTGTTGACATCAATGACGACTTTGGCAGAGCCCTGGCGGTTGAAGCTAGTCGTCAACTGAAGCGATAGCGACCTGCTCAACTTCTTCTTCTTGAAGAAGTTCAAGAAAAAGAGGGGATCTTTACGTATGCTGCCTCCGAGAGATGACACCTGGTCAAGGTAGAACGCCAGAGGAAGCAGCACCAACCACTCAAGCACCATAATGATCATCACATTTCTCATGCCATTCTCTGAGCTGCTCAGATCTCCCCATTTCATTCCTTTTGTGCCCCTGGCATTTCCGCTGAACGCATACTGCCCAAATTCGTACATGCCTCGGTACAGAGATAAGCCCGGCACCAGCTCCATCACTATAATCCAACCCTCTGTGTAGAAAATGTTGATTTTAAAGTTTAGAAGAAAAAATTGGCACTATGCCCAATCAACCAAGTACACAAAGTGATCATCTCCTATTGTCTCATTAATATGTACTTGAGAAATGATCTTACTTGGAAAAGATGGATCTTCCACAAAGAACCGCAAGAGAAATGCACCAAGTAAGCCAGCTCCAAACACGTAAATGTAGCCAATCACTGCACCAAACAGTTCAAACGTGTAACATTCCAACTATTTTTTTTTTTTCAGTGAGAGATATTTAGAGAGTTGCTAATTAGGCTGACCTGTGGCAGTTTTGACAGTTGAAAAGAAAGAAGCTGCAAGAAAAGCCAAGGCAATCTGAAGATTAATGTAAATGAAATAGAACACCACTTGTATGCTGTAGCCATTTAATCTGAAGAAGTTCAATCCTGAAGGAAATCAAGAGATTACTCAACATTACATTAAATGTCTCAAAATCTTCACAATAGTATGCATGACAAGGCTCATATAAAGAAAAAAAAAATCAAAATAAAAATGCTACCTATTAGGGAGCCAAATACCACAAAGCAAATCATGTAGGATATGGATAGCAATAGGAAGTACAAATAAGAAATCAACCAATATGGGCCATCAGTTAATCCATGCATCTTCATCATTATCTTCAATTTTTGTTGCTTCTCGTACACCAAGTAAGTGAGTATAACCTATAATACATGAGAAGTATGAAGTGTTAGTAAGATTATAAGATTACTAATCTGAGAAATTTATAAATAGTATTTGTACTAACCGGCAAAAGTAGCTGAACTACCCAAGTGAAGAACAAAGGACCCAGAAGAGAAGAGATATCGAACTGGTTTTTTGTCCCAAGTTTGGGTGTCTCTTTTACAAATTCAAATTCCATGGTCACTCCAGCTCCTTTCAGAAACTTGAGAAATGCATTTGATGCCTAATATATGCAGGTGGCAAAAAATAATTATTTCATTCTATGTTCATTATAAAAAAAAAAAAAAAATTTGGAAGAACAAGCTATTATTTTTTTTATGCCTATTTACATTGGATCAGCATATCCATTTCAACATTGAACCGGACATACTGGTACTAATACAAGTACCAGTATAAATAGCTTCTGGTGCCAAGTTCATTGTCAAACACGTATATTTCAACCAATTAATATTTCCTTGGATTGAGAAGTACTGATTATGATCTTCATGGTTTAAAAGTCTTGATGAAACAAAACCACAAAAAGGGGGAGGATTGTGTGTACCACATTCAAAGAGCGCGGCACCCTCTGGAGAGCAATCTCGTCATATGCTGTATTATTACTGTAGGTTGAGTTGTACCATATATCTAAGTTGAAGCCTTTATCGTCCGTATCTAAAAAGTCGTAAGCTGCCAATGCAAGATTGCAAAAGTTGTGTCACCTTTAAAAGAGATTATGCAAATATACACTCTGTCAAAAACATAACATCAGATTGAGAGCATACCAGTAAGAAACTCGTTCAATTTTCTCTCATTATTGCTCTGCCGATAACCCTTAAATAGCTCATTATTTATCATCGATGATGCATTGCGCCATAGCGGCAACCCCTGAACACATACTGCATCTGTACGTTTTTCAGAGGAAGCAATATAATTTAGTTTAAGCAAAATAGATGAAATAAAGGTTATTTGGTAAACCAAAGAATTATAACAAAAAGAGTACAACCAGACCTATAGTAAAGGACACCCCTTGGTAATTGATTGTAGCTTTGCTCGAAGAATTAGAAAGGCAGGTTGGTTGAATGTAATAGACAGGCCTGTCTGAGATGAATGCTGGCTCAATGTACTGATTGCCTCTAGTGTATGTGTCTGAGCCCTGATAAAGAAAAAAGAATACAATTATCAATTAAGAAATTTTGTGCTATATAAACCTTAAATTAAAACAAGCAGCTCAGGTTGAGATTGTTAAAGGAAAACTCACTGGTACAACTCGAGAAAAGAGAGTAATATAATCAGAGAAGTTGGGAGAAGAACTATCCATCACTGGAAATAGACTCCCTGCAAGAGCTGTCATCCAACCAACAATAAAGAAATGAATCACTCACATCATATAAAGCTGAAAATTATAACAAACTATAAGAAGGACAAAAAACCAACAAAAATGAAAATAAAATGATGAATTGAAAGCTAAGAAAACATACTTTGTGCAAGAGTCTGGTTTTGCCCGGTGAAGAGCACAGTGGCAGGACAAGAGCCAGAGAGCTGGCATGACGAGTCAGGCAAATCAGCGAACGGGAGATTCACATCTCGGGCCGCGCGGTACTCGGGCCGGGGCACCTGCATCATGGCTGGCCACTCGGACGGGTTGGCTATGGGGCATCTGGCAACCTGGTCCAGGGTTGAGTACTGGGGCCCACACACCTTCTGGCACGTGCCAGTACCATTGACCGGGATGCACGTGCAGCCGCACTGGTACTTGGGCTTGTCAATCTCGTTGTTGATCAAAGATTGCATGATTATCAGAAGGACGCATATTACGACTGGATATGCGACAATGCACGCGTTTGACTTTACGTTCCTCTTCTGTTCATCACAGATATTAGTTTATTAGTGTATAGTTATATTTCATGAGTAAGCAAATTTGATTAACTAATCACAGGGATTAGTTAATTTGCTATTATAAAGTCACCGGAACCTTTTTTTTTTTCTTTGAGGGTGCACAAGCTAATATGTTGAATAGCATTGCCTCTTGGGTTGGTCAGTAAATACTAAATTAAGAAAGCAATCTCTTTCTTCTAGGAATCAAATAAAACAAAAAGGAGTTCAATGCAGTAGCTAGATGTTGTAATGTTCAAATTTGATGGAAATTAGCAAAATTGATCGGAATTAGGACACAAAACCAGAGAATAAGACCTAAATACTTGTTAATTATATGCAAAAGGAGCTGAGTTTCTGCTTTCACCTACAAGTCGACTCTTGAATAGAAAGTAAAATATATAATGGGAACTAATGGAGAGAGAAGAAGAGAAGGGAAGAGACCTGAAAGGTGAGATTCTTTCGGAGAAGAGCATTAGCCTGAGTTGAGAAGCTCGCGACGCCTCTCTCTCTTGCCACGTCACCACCTCCGTAGGGGGAGCGCAGAAGCCTCGTGTCTGACGGCGATGGTGATGGCGTTGCCGCCGGTACTGTGCCTGATGCCCCCATCACCACTCTCTCTCTCTTCAGCTAGCTTCTCAGAGTACTATGATTTTGTAGATAGATTGATTTGAAATTATGTAACTTGGCGATGTCAACGAGACGAAGAAATGAGAGAGAGAGAGAAGTGAGAATTAGCAGGAATTCAACTCCGTCTTACTTATAGTTCGTTATTCCTGCCCCACGGCCCCACCCCGTCTCCTTCTTTCTCTTTCTTATAGTTCCGCAATTTTTTGACCAAAGTAAAATTAAAAAGAAAAAGTACCAAAACGTACCTATTTGATTTTGGGATAATAGAAATCCTCCTAAAAGCCAAGAATGCAAAATGACAGACTTGCCCTCTGCTCCAGCGCCTCTTTTCAGCCTTTGACCAAAATTATGCAATTACTATATATTTCTTGGGTATGCATCTAAAATGTCCGTAACGAAACAAAGGTTATTTTTCAAAAGCACTAGGACAATTATTATGATTTAATCAAGGGAGTTGTTTGTAAATTAGAACTATTTATAATTATATCATTGAGACACTGTAGTGTACGCGGTCAAGTTTGAATTTTGTTCCTCTCCTTATTACTCTCAAAATTAAAACACGCCTTACTAGTAATTCAATATATTGATAAGTTTTGCGAGCTAACGATTAAAATTTGAGAAATATCCCCACTACTCAAATCTTAATTGCAAATTAATCATAATACCTTATGACAATTGCAATAATTATTGTAATAATATACAAATATTGCTAATTTTGTAAATTTGCTTTTAATTAGTAATTTGACTAGGTTTGAAATCCAGATGAAAAAATCTCCTTTGGACCTTTACTAAAAAGAAATAGTAATTTAACTAAAAAATTTCATATCAGTATTTGCAATTAATAATTGTAAGAATGTGAAGAAAAAACTACAAAGATGTAATTAAGAAATTTATAATGAATTATGGGGATAGAGGTAGTTTCCAATTAATTAAGAAATAATTGCTAGAAAAAATCATCTTTTATAATTATTAAAATGAAGATATTGTTAGAGCTCCGAACTCTTAGGCCTTTTTAGTTAAAAGTGTCAACGTCATAGTAGTTCATTCAAATTTTTTTATATTTCATGTCACTATTAGTGCGCGCTAAATGCATGCCATTTACTATTTATTTTGAAATTTGAGTATGTTGACATTTCCATTTTATTTAGTCAGGGTCAGGGTCATGGTAACCCATTTGGCCATTTCAATCCAGAAAGGAGAGTATTATATTCTATTATCCAGCTCGATCCTCTCCAGTTTTATTGAGCTCTTTTTTTGTAAGTGCTCATTTGGGTTAGGAATTCGTAAATCGTTCAATTGGAATCTGATCAATCTGACTCAAGTTAAAAGTAATTACTTTAGAGAATTTGAACTTATTGATTTATTGATTTGAGAAGATATGCCTACAGATTGAAGAGAGTAATAAATATAATATAAAAACTAACTAATTTGGATGGTTTCCATGCATTGATGCATGTGCAAGAGAACACAGTTGACACGACAACCGCTAATCATGATTATATTATACTCACTCCTCTCTCAAATGGAAGATAATAAACAACACAACACATGAACACAAATCTCTCTCAAATGTATTTTACTTGAATTTTTAGTCACAAATCTTTCAAAAAGATCCGGCGAGATATGGCACATGGCCGCATGATATCATGCATGACATCAGATTGACTTTGTTTTTTTAAATGCACTCCAATGAAAAGGGCAGGTCCAATATTTTATTACATTCAAATTTAGATTTAATGAGCAACGCAACGGCCCAATTAGCTTTAAATAAAATTCGTACACAACGCTTTAATATTTGTACACATCCACTTTAATATTTGTACGGATTAAGTGCACTCTATCCAATCCAAATTTGAGTTGGAATGGATGAACATTGGACCTATCCTTTGCTTTCAAATTGATTTTCTAAGCTATATTATTTGTTATATCTCAGCATTTCTTTTAAATAAATAAATAAATATGTTTACTAATTATACAATATAGAACCATGCAAACAAAAAAAAAAGTCTAACAGACAGCCAAAGTCAATAAAATTTGGTTATTTTAATAATGGCTCTAGTACAGGGAACAAAAAAGCGACACATCCATTTTAATTTTAAATTTTTTTTTGACATATTTTACAATCAAATTAAATTGTAGAATTCAGTTAACACTATATCAATTATCCGTCAACTAATACTAAAAACAAAATATCAACTTCAACATAATGAAATTGTTAAAAAAAAATTACATTAATGTAACTAGAAAATTTAAATAGAGGCTGATTAAATAAATGTAATATAATTTTATTTTTATGAGAAGGATTAATTCTTGTAAAAGTAAAAACAATTAAAGAAAAAAAATAATATATATATATATATAGAGTATGGCTAATTTGCTTCCGGCAGCATTTCGGCCGAGGTGCTTACGGAGACATATCTTGCAATTTGATGTTCAAACAACAAATTCAAACCGTTAGATGTTCAATCTATATTAAAATCTACTTTGAGACCAAATTTTACATTTTTTTGAATTTTTTTACTATTTTTTAAGCTGGTTTGAAAACCACTGTTTTCAATGCTTCAGAAATTTAATAAAAACAGCGGTTTTCAAACCAGCTTAAAAAATAGTAAAAAAATTCCAAAAAATGTAAAATTTGGTCTCCAAGTAGATTTTAATATAGATTGAACATCTAACGGTTTGAATTTGTTGTTTGAACATCAAATTGAAAGATATGCCCCCGTAAGCACCTCGCCGAAGTGCTGCCGGCAGCAACTTAGCCGGTCCCTATATATATATATATATATATATATATATATATATATTGGAGGCTCAGCTTCTCTTGCCTTGCTTCCTCCTGCCCATGACTTTCAATAACAATGTTTGAAATTTCAAATATAATTAACATAGAAATTTGATTAATTACTTATTAATTCTTTGAATGAAACAGATTTAAACAAAAACTAACTTCCGTTCCATAGGGAAAAAAAAATTATTCTATGGAAAATTTGTACACATTGGGATCTATTTAATCAAAACCCATGAAAGATAAAATTAAAATCCTTTCTAGGCGATGTTTGACTATAATAACATAATAATAAATAGAAGCACATGATGCCATGAAACCTAGCAACTAAGATTGGAATAACTTGGCAAGGAAAATAACAAAAAAAAAAATATATATATATATATATATATATTTAGCTAGCTTGGAGGGGAAGCTTTCTCTAAATAGCATATGTGGGTCAGACTGCTCTAACAGAAATATAACCTTAAATTAGTCTGCTTAAACAAATAAAAAATCATGGCCACCAATTCAGTCTCCTGATTTATTTGAACATTTAGTCAACGAGCAAACAAATATTTCAAAGTTTGAAATTTTAAATGAGGTTTGAAAATTTGATTGAAAAATTCTTATAAATATTTCAAAGTTTGAAAATTGATAGCATTCAGTCATGTACGTCATTTGCATACGGGTCAATTAATTGGACAATTCGGATTAGATAAAAAAAAAAAAATCTCTCTTAAATAAATACAGTATAAATTGGACTTTTAATTTTGATTGAACTAAGTTATGAACGAGTTGGTCAATACTCAATATAGATTGATCTCTCTAACTAACCAATAATAAAAACTATCAAAAACGGGGCGGAGGCATTAAGAGGAAATGGGGTCAATTAACCTCCATTTTTTTTTAATTTTTTGGTATTTAGATATGATTTTCTATATAATTTAAAGTGAAATGGCTTGATATTATTAAATTGACTCCATTCTCCATAGAAAAATTGTATATGATTGACCTCATATATTTTTACCCCCATAGTTCGAAAGTCTGACTCCGCCCCTGATATATACTAAAATAAGTTATGAACAACTTAAATATTGCAAGTAATTTATAGTGTTGTTACTGAGTCCATTGTCTCCGAACTGATATTAGTAACGCATGCATCTCATAATAAAGATTAAAAATCAAATTTTCACAAAAATTAGTCCGGATTTGATAATATTCTTGAGTGAGAAATCGTAGGTTTAAAATCTACATCGAAATTTTTTCTATAAGTATTAAATAGTTAAATGATTTGATAACAAAAAAAAACATTGGACTCAGAACTTTAATTCTGGAGGAAATAAAGGAGTGTATATCTATCGTCTCATGTTATAAATTAATATAATGTTGAGGAGAAACATTTATGTTTAAAAATTAGCATTTCTTTGAAACTTACTCAATAAACAAATACATTCAACAAATTACGATCACACGGTTTCTAAACGTACGCTATTCCACAAAAATAGATACAACATAGTTTCAAAAGTATTTCTTTATTTTAATACAATGTTTGAATATAAACAGTTTTGTTTATAAATTAACATTTCTTTGAAACTCCATTCAATAAACAAATACATCACGCAAATTACGGTAACACGGTTTCCAAAATCTTTGGAGGGACCTACATTATAGTTATAATGGTTAGCCGCTCTCATAATTTTTAAATTTCAAATATGTATATTAAAAAAAGGGAGTGATCCACTTATAACATTTGTAAGTTACAACATCTTACAACAATTAGGTTTTGCGATTTTCAAAGTGCAAACAGTCGATTCAAACCGTTCAACATGATATCTATATTAAAATGTGCTTCGAGATCAAATTTTATATTTTTTTGAATTATTTTACTATTTATTAAGTATTTTACAAAACTGCTATTTTTCAGTAGTCCAGAATTGTCTAAACACATCAGTTTTGTAAAATACTTAATAAATTTTTAAAAAATTCAGAAAAAAATGTAAAATTTGATCTCCAAGCATATTTTAATATAGAGATCATGTTGAATGGTTTGGATCAACTGTTTGAACTTTGAAAACCATAAAACTAAATTGTTGTAAGATGTTGTAATTTACAAATATTGTAAGTGGATTCCTTCTCATATTAAAATTTAATTGAATTTTTTTTTATATGTATTAGCCTCTCTTTCATATGTACAAGCATTTCTTTTGTGTGTTGATTAAATTTTTTGTTTTTTTTTTCTATTCAACACGGTAAATTTTGTTTATTAAAACCTTGCTGTTTAAAATAAAAAAAAGTAATATAATTTTAAAGGACTTTACTGTAAAATTTCGTAATAAAATAATATAATTGTACCCCTCTCAATGTCAAACTCGTAGTTTCGTAGTCTTTGCGTGCTAAATTTTTCTGTCGGACGTGTTGAAAATTCGTTTGGAAAGTGTATTAATTCTAAATGCAAAGTCTTTTGTCGCACCTGTTAAAATTTTAGTAAATGTTCTTTGAAAATGACACTTGTTGCGTAATGATGTGAACATAAGTTTATAATTTGCAAGACAAAATTAGTGAACTCAATTTAAGCAAAGTTTTTGCTCCAATTAACCGAATATGAGTATTGTATCACAGATGATTCAAATGTTTTTCTATTTTTTATGTCTTAATTATAATTTTCTTTTGAAATATTAAGATTTTAAATTTAAAACTCAAATGTTAGAATAAAATGTTTAGATATGTATCATTTTTTTATGTACATGAGACATTTAAACTTTGTTTTGATTGTTATCAAGAATCTGTAATAATATACTTATGTGGATAATTTTTTAACACTAATTTTTCAACTTATTGACTTACATAGAAAAAATGTCGAAAAGTGATAATTTTTTAGAGAAAAAAATAAATTACATAGTTTTATTTTTGCCTAAAAGTATTTTTAGAATTATTGTTATTAATTTTTTTTTTTTAAAAAAAAAAAAGAGATCCGAAAAATTAAGAAGGCATTATACTAATTGAATGAGGGCGTAATCACAAAAAGACTTATCCAAGCTAGGTTTTTAATTTGTATATGAAGATCTTATTAATTTCTGGATTCTTAATAGTTTTGCTGACATGATTATCCAAGTAATTAAGTAAGTTATACAAAATAAATAAGCAACTGAAATTATTAAGAAATTGTCATATTAGTCGTGATTCGTGAAGCCGCCAACCCTTTTCTGCGGAGAATATTATTATCTTTGCGTGCTTACATATATAATTCAAGATAATTATTAAGTTTAATTTTCGTTGGAAAAATTCGTACGAATAGTGTACTAATTATACAGTGCAAAATATTCTAGTAAAAGTCTTTGTCGCACCTATTAAAATTCTAGTACAAGTTCTTTGAAAATGGCAATTTTTTTATGTGAACAAAAATGTATAACATATAGGGTTGATTGAGCCAATTAACCAAACCAGAGGAGGAGGATTTAAATACTTTTATTTTTATATTTTTATTATACTTTTTTATAACTTTAATAACTTATTTATGATAAAATCGTTTTATATATATTATATATTTTTTTCAATATGCGTATAAAATATTATGATATTGTAAGTTTGTTTTGTTAGCTATCAAAGAGTTTGAAAAAACACACTGATGTGGATAATTTTTAGATGTTGATTTTTCAACTATTGATTTACAAAGAGGGTTCAAATGCCTCGTGTTTTTCATGTCTCATATTGTGTATGACTCTAATCTCACCATCTATTTATATCAGACTTGATTTAGCATGGTATCAGGTATAACAGGTTCATATTTAGCATGCCATGTTAAGGAGAGAGTTTTTAGTATTTAATATGTATGGTATTTTAGGAGGAGTTATTTATAGGTTTTTCGTTTTCAAGATTTTATGTTGTTATAAATAAATCATTTGTATTCTATGTAAAATGAAGTCAAGAAATACAATTAAGCTCCATCATAAAATTTTGTCTCTTGTTTCTACTATTGTTTCTAACCTCTCTTTAGAAATCCTAACATCTCAATTGTGCCTCATGTTCTTATCTTCGTTTTCAAAATTCAAAAAGTCAATATGAACCCCTCAACATAATCTCTATATTAAAAAAAATTATACTTTTTGTAACTTTTTTACTATTTTTTTTTTAGATTTGTACAAAATAATTCTCTGGATGGTCCAAATTTCTAAAAAAAAAAAAAAATGATTTTGTACATGTGTAAAGATTGTAAAAAAATTCAAAAAAAATATAAAATTTGGTCTCCAAGCACATTTAATAAGGAGATCATGTTGAGCTAATCGGATCGACTGTTTGGATTTCAAAACAAATATAAGAATATGAGGCACAAATGAGGCATAAAAGACATGAGACATTTATTTCCTACTCTTTATGTAAATACAAAATAAAAAAGTGATAATTTTTTATGTGCAAGTAGATAAAAAAAAATATAAATTACATAGATAGATGTATTTTGGCCTATAAGTTTTAGAATTGTTGTTATTAAGAAATTAAACAAATAGGGAAAGGGAGGTAGCACATTTGGTTAGGTTGAGAGTTCGATTCCCCTTATGACTTCGCAGCTTCTGCGAATATTTTCAAAAGAAATTAAAAAAATAGGGATAAAAAATGAAGAAATTTACGTAAGTTATACAAAAGGTTTCTGGATTTAAAAAAATAAAATAAAGAAATTGAATGATCTTATTTATTTCTGGATTTTTAAAAGGTTTCCCGACATGATTATCCAATTATGTAAGTTATACAAAATAATTAAATAAGCTAAGAAATTATTTGTGGTATTAATAGCGAAGTCGCCAACGCGTTTTTTCCTCCGGGAATTATATCTTTTTACATTTTGTACAAGATTTTTTTGCTTCCTCTTGACTTTTACTCTTTTCACTCTCAACTCTCAAGTTTGAAAATTGTTGTAATTACTTGAACTTAAATTTGATAAGAATAATACTATTAATAATTGTCAATAAAACAGAAGAGTAGTATATAAAAATAAGACTCCAGCTTCCGAATATACCCTTTTACTAGTAGAAAGCATAGTGTGTGTCCTTCTCTTACTGGTTAAGAACATAGAAAAAAAAAATGACATCAAAATTACTCAATTAAAAAGGGGGAAATTTCATGTGTATCCATCAAAAAATTCGAAATTACTCATTTTTTGTTGTAAAATTGCCAACGCGTTTTCTTAATAACAAAACGCTTCTTTGAAAATATGCAGGAGAAGGGTTATATTTAAAAATTACCATTTCTTTGAAACTTCATTCAATAAAGTAATAAACAAATACATCTATCTTTATTAGTCTTTGCATGATGTCCTTTTCAAACGGATAGCGTATTAATTCCACAGTGCAAAATAAATGACATGAACTAATGCGTCATGCAACTTAGTTGAAAGTCTTTGTTGCACCTGTTTGTTAATTAAAATCCAAGTAAAAGTTCTTTGGAAAAGACAATTGCTACATAATGATGTGAACGTAAATTATAATTTGCACATCAAGTTGATAAGATTTTTTTACATACTTGACAATAATACCCCTTCTTCTCCATTATGGCAATCTGTCAGTAAGTTGGAACATCTAGGCTCTATTAGTGTCATGTATACACCAGGGACCCAGCCTCAATGTAGTTTTTGGAATAATATCTGGTACTTGAATTGTTATTTAGCAACCATGTACCCAATAGTCTATAAACATTGTAGTAATAAACACATTCTATTAAGAGATGTAATACAATCACAAGGTCTGTTAGCTCACTTTAGGAAACCAATCTCATTGAATTGGCTGAAATTCTCAATATTATTAGTACACAGTCTTTTACATCACAACAGGACCAATTAATTTGGAGGTGGGATCACACAGGGAAGTTTAATACTAATTCTTAAATTTCAGAGGGGTTTTTACTACAGTACCATCAATGTTATGGTGGACATTACCAGTACCTCCATAAATAAGAGTATTTATGTGGTTGGTCTCACATAATACAATACAATACTGACCAAAGATAGTTTAGCCGTTAGAGGGTGGGTGTTACATATCGAAATTTTCAACAATAAAATAATTAGAATGTTTAAAAACATAATCGAAAATTCTATTGATAAACTAGGAATCAAAAATCTAAAATAATGTTCCCAGACAAGTATATCTAATTTGACCTTTAAAACGCGTCCCTAGTTCGCTAAAAGAATAGAAACTGCGTTGGAAACACGAAATTCTGACACTCAGCAGGTTCAGTGCGTCCGCACTGGTGGTGAGTGCGGGTGGTCCATCCGCACTGGCACCTTGTTCCTTTAACTTGTTTTCTGAATTTCTGTGAGTGCGGGTGAACCACCCACACTGGATATCAGTGCGTCCGCACTCATGAGTCTCCTGTGCTATGATTTTTCTTCAAAACGACTTCTAAGTAGTGAGTGCGGGTGGTTGACCCGCACTGGAGGAGAATGCGGACGCATTAGGCTCGGACTTTTCTTGACAAGTGAAACTTTGACGAAAAATGTGACTAAGTACTGAGTGCGTCCGCACCCAGATCCAGTGCGGGTGAAGGACCCACACTGGATGTATTGAGAATTGACGAAAATTCGACTAAGTACTGAGTGCGTCCGCACTCAGATCCAGTGCGGGTGAAGGACCCACACTGGATGTATTGAGAGTTGATGAAAATTTGCCTAAGTACTGACTGCGTCCGCACTTAGATCCAGTGCGGGTGAACGACCCGCACTGGATGCGTTGAGGGTTTATTTTATGAAATTTTGGTGTCTCTCTCTCTCACTCCCTCATTCCGCCCCTTCCCTGTTCTTGTGTGGTCCGCCCAAAGAAAGAAAAGAAGAGAGAAAAAGGAGCTCCGAATCCTTCCAAGTCGCTCAAAAGTCCGAGAAATCGAAGTTGGAACCGAGAAAGTGGCCGTAGATCTCTTCTAACCCTCCTATTCGGTATTTCCTTCTCTTCCCTTTTCTCTCCAAAATCTCAGATTTCTCGATGGTTTGGATTTTCGTTTTTAACTCGAGATTTGTGCTTAAATTGCTGATAGTCTATCTCCTTCGACCTCCTTGCTGATTATTTGTCGATTCTTTTCTCGAATTCCTCTCAATTTTGGATTTCCCTTTTTCTAGGGTTTTTGGGTACCAAATCAGAAATTTGAGAAAATGTCGTTGATTGATTAGGCTAGTCCGACCGAATAGATTCGTAATCGGTAAACCTCTCCCTCAACCTTGACAATTAGCGATTAATTTGAATTTCGACCAAATTAGGGTTTAAGAGTAAGTGCTTTGAACAAAGATTAAATCAAGTATGTATGTTGGTATAGGAGTAGGATCGGGTGAGCAAGAGTTTGCGGGACCTTTCGAGACGTCCGAACCATAAGTGCGAAATACGCTCTTCGTAATCAGGTGCGGGGTTCTTGGACTTGTTTGATGTTTCATTTTCAGGAATTAAATTATTTTCGATTGTCATGTTGTATGTTGATTGCTGCATAATTTGAAATTGTGTGATTCATGTGCATAACTCAATTAAATTAGAACTGAATTGTTGTGAGATGGTTGATTTGCATATTCGTATGGTTGTCAATTGATGTGTTCTATTCATTGTTCTGTGTGTGAATGAATCTGCCAGGCTGACCCGTAGAGGTAGCTGGATAAGGTGACGGTGACCTATCCGTTAACCTGTTTCTGAATTTGCCAGGCTGACCCGTAGAGGTAGCTGGATAAGGTGACGGTGACCTATCCGTTGACCTGTTTCTGAATTTGCCAGGCTGACCCATAGAGGTAGCTGGATAAGGTGACGGTGACCTATCCGTTGACCTGTTTCTGAATTTGCCAGGCTGACCTGTAGAGGTAGCTGGATAAGGTGACGGTGACCTATCCGTTGACCAGTTTAATGAATTTGCCAGGCTTTGACCTTATTTGAATGAAATTGCAAAGTTGAGCCAGATGGCTGACTTTGATTCCGTGTAGATGCATTTGTAAAGCCGAGCTATATAGCTGACTTCGAACCAGACGTTAGTAAATGGTTAAGCCAAAGCACTGCAGATGGGTGTCAGATAAAGGGTCCAGCTCGGTGGAACATCTGTAGGTGCCAGTAACCCTACAGATGAGGGTTTGACAAAGGGTCCAGCTCGATTGAACATCTGTTGGTGCTACCAGTCCTAATAAGATAAGTTAGGCCAGAGACGTGTTTGTTTGAACTTCATCTTGGAAATTCCGTAAGTTGGATCTGATTCGATTATTGTTGTCAAGTATATGCATTCATTTATATATTGTGTTAGAACTGTTAATGTAATGTTGTATGAATTTCATTTTTGGATGTGAATTCTGATTGCAAGTCCAGTAACTTGATGTGGCAAATTCGCACTGAGAATTTATTCTCACCCCCACCCTTCGGGTAATTTTTACAGGTTCAGGTGCGACTGATTCTGGGGAGGCACGCGAGTAGTAGGCCTTTGGTAGGGTGCCCCGATATGACCCTAGATATAGATATATTTTGTTGTATAGTTCTAGGTTAGGCCTGATGGTTGGTATCCGGATGAGATACTTTTGTTGTATTATACTCTGACCAGACTGTGTGCCCTGATTTGTATCTAGAAACTTGTGTTATATCAATTGTTGTGTATTTTCTGAGTGAAATATTAATTGCCTGGTAAACATACACGGTGTTGTATGTTTACAGCGGGGGACTGTCGCGACCCTTGGCCGCGGGGTGTGACAGTGGGATGGGGACCAAACTTGTCAATTTTGTCAAAACTCTGAAACTGTTACACATCTTTTTTCTGACATGTCTATTGGCCCAACAAGTTTGGTTCTGGCTTGGTAAAAGTCAGGATTATATGTATGACTGGTATGAGGTAGAAGATGTTACACAATTTGCATTACAGTTACCTTTAGTAGAAAAACAAGATTTCTTATTAATATTTAGTGCAGTCTGCTAAACCCTTTAGAAACATAGAAATGACAGCTGCTTAAATAACTGCCCAATTAAATCAGCTATATCACTCATATTTCTAATCAAATCTCTTCTTTGTTATGACACAGTGAAGCAAGTAGTGTAAAACTGGATGCCAATTATTGAGGATGCCATACCCCTAGACTAGTACATGCCTATGGACATTGTGGTGTACTAGCCCCTAAAGTCCCCAATCTGCAGTGATGATCCTTCGAAATCATTTTTGTACTTAGCTTATATCCTCAGCCCCTTGTTGTGTGGCTTAGTTATCGCTACTCTAGTTTACTTTTGGAGTTTAGACTTATCACAAGCTTGATATATAGCTTGGTTACTATGCCTAGTATGCAGTTTCTCTGATATACTTTTATGTTTTCTAAATGAGGGGGGATCGGATTACACCTGTTTTTTGGTAACATTGAATGACATCGTCCATTTTCAAAATCCAAACAGTCGATCCAAACCGTTCAACATGATGGATATATTAAAATGTGCTTGCAGATCAAATTTTATATTTTTTTGAATTTGTTTACTATTTATTAAGACGGGTACAAAAATTCAATGGTCTGAAAACAACGATTTTGTAAAGTACTTAATAAATAGTAAAAAAAAATTAAAAAAAATGTAAAATTTGATCTGCAAGCACATTTTAATATATTCATCATATTGAATAGTTTGGATCGACTGTTTGGACTTTGAAAATTTTGAAAATGGATGATGTAATTCGATGTCACAAAAAACGGTGTAATCCAATCCCTCCTCTTTCTAAATAG
Source organism: Carex kokanica (assembly GCA_025461125.1). Taxonomy (NCBI): domain Eukaryota; kingdom Viridiplantae; phylum Streptophyta; class Magnoliopsida; order Poales; family Cyperaceae; genus Carex; species Carex kokanica. The sequence goes on from JAJGRX010001393.1 coordinate 1,435,839, forward strand.
TACTTGGATGTTTTGTTGCTGCAGGACAGAGTTCTATATATACTTCGGCCTAGCTGATCCTATAATTATGATTTCATGTTAATGGAATGGGTCTTGGTCTTTTAAAAAAAAAGAAAAAACATGTTCCTGTTATACCATTTGGATAATAGAAGATTTGAATTCCCGTTTTGAAATTTGTGCCAGACTGAAACTAACGACTCAGATCTTGTTCTACTCGGTCAGGTATTGCACTGGATCTGAAATTCATTGATAAGAAGGTAATTGGAAGACATATTGACCGAACTATTGAGTATTATACTAAGGGTAAAACCACCCCGATTTTAAAAAATAAATTAAAAACGTGGTATCGTTTGGAATATAACAAGAACGTTATGAAGTACAACGTTTGTTGGGAGTTTTTTGTTGTTGTTGTTGTAGATGCTATTATTTATAGCGTTATTTTTTTATTGAAAACCTTCAAGTTCAGTCGGTAGAAAAATAAAAATAAAAATTCAGAAATAATTATTTTAAAATTATATTTTTTTTTTCAAATTAGAAGTGAAAATATTTGTTAATAATATTTTTTTGCAGAAATAATTATATTTTATAATTCAGATATAATTAGTTTGAAATCAAAATGTCATTTGCAAATTATTTGTGAGACACTATGTGTTATTACATATGATCACAGTTGGCAACAAAATATCTGGTAATAACAAAAGATATTTAAATTATGAACTTTAGGTTTTTGGAAAAATATTTAAATTTTCCAGTAAATAACAAAAAAAAGACAAATAACATTTTCATTTGAAAATAATCACGAGCTGCAGAGAATACCACTTCTTTAAATTTATTTATTTTTAAATGCTACAGATAAAAAAAAAAATCCGAATCACCAAAAGAGTTATCTAAGGTTTCCTGAATTTTTACTTATGCTTGGAATTTTCTAATTCGTATTTGAAGAAATTATTTATTTCAGGATAATTAAATGGTTTCCTCACATAATTATTCAAGTAAGTTATACAAAATATATAAGCAACTGAAATTACTAAGAAACTGTTGTATTAGCCGCGAAGTAGCCAACGCGTTTTTTCCCCTGGAAATATTTTATTTTACATTTCGGATAAGATTTTGAGCTTCCTCATGACCTTTACTCTTTTCACTCTTCACCTTGAAATTGTTTGTATTCACCAAATCAAAAAAAATTGTTGTAGTTGCTAGAAAACTTAATTGACAAGAATAATAGTCAACAGAATAAAACAAGAGACGCCAGCTTCTGATGTGCCTTTCTATTGGTGGAGAACATAAAAAATGACATATATGCCCTTTGACTAATGGAGAACAGTAAAAGTTAAATGACATATATGCCCTTTTCTTACTGGTGGAGAGCATAGAAAATAAAATGACATAAATGCCCTTTAGCCGAAAGGATGGGTCCTCATTGAAAAAACTATGCTTATCTTTAAGAAAAACATTTCTGATATTCGATCCTCATATAATATTTATATAATTTTTTAATTTTTGTTACTAACTCTCCTCATGAGGGCATAATTTTCATTTACAAATATATAAAATCAAAGGGCATATCAGCAAAAGTACCTTATTATAAAGCCCCGAAAAATCCCAAGAATATTTTTTTCAGAGCTGACGTGGCCAAATTATGCACACAGACTGACAGACCAAAGACCAGAACCAAAACAAAGAGACTGATTTTTTTAGAAACTATGAACAAGATAAAAGAATTTACTAAAGCTAACTTGATTGTTTTGGTTTTTAAAAAATTATAAGAATCGAGATATCATTTCGGTCTAAAGTGTTTTTATTGGACCGAATTGTCATTTTGGTCTGAGTAGTTTTCACAGATTTTGAAAAAATGATGTACCTGTTGGTATAAAAATTGTCAAAAATTTCGGACCTCCACGGACCGAAATGATATCTCAGTTTTTATCATTTTTGTAAAAATCAAAACAATTAAGTTAGTTTGGTAAAATCTTTTTTTTTTTTTTGTATTTATGGTTTCTAAAACAATTTCCAAAGAGACGGATTTCCGGGCGAATTCATTATCATCAAAAGTCTGTACCAAAAAAAAAAAAAAATTATCATCAAAAGTAACAAAATATTTCTGTTTAGATCCGAACCGTTCGATCAGAATACGCACGGATATTAAAGGGAGTTGTGCATTCCATCTGGAACCGGATTGGTCCGAATTATGGTCGGACGGTCAAAATATAAACAGAAATATTGTCTTACCTGAGAGAACATGGACTCGCTCCTGGCGCCAAGACAAAGAAAAAAGAGAAGACAAAAAGGGAGATGACTTGTGACTAGTCAAAACTTGGACTTGTCAACTCTCAAGGAACAGCAGACTATAAATCCTCCCAAGACCTCAAAGGCTCAAACCCATTTTGGCTCCAAAACCAAACACCGTACACCATCTGAGATTCAATTCAACTGAGTAAAATAAAATAAGATTGAGAGATGGAGGTGGGGAGGAGAGGGTTGGGGCTGATGGGGCAGCAGTACGCGGCGCTGGTGCGGAAGAACGCTATCGTGACATGGAGACAGAAGCGATCAGCGGCAGTGCAGCTGCTGTCGTCGCTCTTCTTCATCTTTCTCATCTTTTGCATCGACAAGGCTGTGACCCAGCGTTTCAGCGATTTCACCGCTTACGAGAACGTGCGCGACCCAGAGGCGTTGTCTTCAATTGCGCTCGCAATTCCTCCCTGCGAAGACAAGTTCTATGTTAAAACCCCCTGCTATGATTTCCTCTGGAGCGGCAACTCCTCTTCTCGCCTTTCATCCATTGTAAGCGCCATCATGGCCAATAACCCCCAACGCCCCATTCCCTCCAGCAAGGTAACTAATTATTTCTTCTTCTCCTTACAAATTCGAAATGCTTTACCTCTAAAATCCTAGTTCTGAATTGGGATTGCGCAGCCGCTACTCAATTAAGCAATTTTCCATTAGTAGGCAAGTTATCACACTCATGTACCAATGCCATTATTATTCTCTCAAAAGTCGAATTCTTTCGCTTAATTTGTGTTTAATTTTTAGTTTTTAGTTCTGGGTTGTTAATTTTTTTCTCATTGCTAATATTTGGGGGAAGAAAAGTCAACGGGACTTTGCAAGGATCCAAGGGCAACCTTTTCTCTGGCTTTTATAATTGCTCAGCTTGACCCCTCTAGATTTCAATGAAACTATATTTATGTTATTTATGTACTTAAAGACATTAATTATACAGAAATTAAATATTCTCTAGGTTATGTCATTTGAGACCCCGGATGATGTGGACAAGTGGCTGTTAGACAACCCCATGCGTTGTCCCGGCGCGCTCCACTTCACCGAGAAAAACACGACGGTTATAAGTTACGGCATACAGACCAACTCTACAGCAGTAGCCAGGAGAGGCAATTATGAGGACCCCACTATGAAGTTCCAGATCCCCCTTCAAATTGCTGCCGAGAGGGAAATTGCAAGGTCTCTTATTGGAGGTAATACTATGCAACTGAATCAATCAAACTGGGATCAATTAATTTTAAATTAAATGCATTCCCTTTTACCTTCAATGTATAAACTTCGATGAATCTGGGATGGCAGATTCGAATTTCAGGTGGAATGTGGGGCTGAAGGAATTCGCGCACCCAGCCACTGAGACATTCTCTGCGGTGGGGCAGGCGGGGCCCACGTTCTTCTTGGCAATCGCTATGTTTGGGTTTGTGTTTCAGATTAGCTCATTGGTGACTGAGAAGGAGCTGAAATTGCGTCAGGCAATGTCGATAATGGGGCTGTACGAGTCGGCGTACTGGCTGTCATGGTTCACATGGGAGGCCATGCTCACTCTTATATCAGCGCTCCTTACCGTGCTCTTCGGCATGATGTTCCAGTTTGATTTCTTCAAGAACAACAGCTTCCCCGTGCTCTTCCTCTTGTTCTTTCTTTTCCAACTTAACATGGTATGTACTATGTACACAGATGCTGCCCTTGATAATTAAAATCAACCTACATTTGATGCATAATCAGTGTTAGGGGTGTCAACGGGTACGAAACCGGTTAGGTGGAAGCATTTTCATACCCTTAAACTTTACCCTTACCCGTATCCGATAAGCTAAACGGAAAAAAAATCTTACCTGTACCCGTCTTATCGAATACGGTATGGGTCTGGTAAATGGGTAAAAGGGTGCCGTTGACACCCCTAATCAGTGGTCTGGTACTATAACTACTGAACCTTAATTCTTCCTGTGGGTAATGCAGCTTAGCTTTGCTTTCATGATATCGACCTTTATTAGCAAGGCATCGTCCGCCACTACTGTTGGTTTCGCAATTTTCATAATTGGCTTCTTGACTCAGGTAAGTATACTTCCGTAGCTCTTTTTTGGGTATACAAAACAAAACCCATACCTCTGTATCTAGAAGTTTCTTTATTAATTTCTTTTTTGTTGGTGTGGTTTGTGTAGCTCGTGACAACATTTGGGTTTCCGTATTCGACGACATATAAGGATTATTATCGGAATATATGGTCTTTATTCCCTCCCAACTTATTTGCAAAAGCTGTGAATACTCTTGGTGATGCAACTGCCACTCCTGAAGATCCAGGTGTTAGCTGGAGCAGTATCAACAAATGCACTGAAATAGAACCCGACTGTGTGATTACCCTTGTATGTGCAAAAAAATTGCTCAAATTCTCAACTTATATTTGATTAAGGACATTTTAAAATGACAAAGATCTTTGTTTGTGTTCTATGCCACACAGGAAACAATATACAAGTGGCTCATAACGACATTTTTTGTCTGGTTTATCCTGGCAATTTACTTCGACAATATAATACCAAATGTAAACGGTGTGAGGAAATCGATTTTCTACTTTTTGAACCCTGGTTACTGGACTGGAAGAGGAGGTAGCAAGGTGCGAGGTTAGTTCTTTGCCCTTTTATTCATACTTTTAACACGAGGTATCTGAATTAGTTGGATTTGACTACTTTTCTTGCTGACAATAGTACATTAATTGTTTTATTAGAGGGAAGCCTCTGCAGCTGCATGGGGTCCACTCCACCAGTGGAAGAGACATCTCCAACTGATGAGGATGTGCTTGCAGAGGAGACAGCTGTCAAGGAGACAAAGGAAGGTGATGATGTGGACCCGAGTGTGGCGGCACAAGTGCGTGGTTTAACCAAAACTTATCCTGGCACCTTTAATGTCGGCTGCTGCAAGTGCAAACGCACTTCTCCATATCATGCTGTTAAGGTATCTTTCTTTCCCTCCCATCTATTCTCTCAAACATAAGCCGGATGCATATATTCATTCAATTTTTAATCTTGTATCAATAATTAGGGTATTTGGGTAAATTTTGCCAAAGACCAACTGTTTTGCCTGCTTGGGCCAAATGGAGCAGGAAAGACTACTGTGATTAATTGCCTTACCGGCATTACCCCCATCACAGGCGGCGATGGTACGCTGATCTCTCTGTCTTTCTTCTTTTATTTGTTTGGATTTGTTTTTCCAATTTATAATGAAGATAAAACTAAAGCTATATTACATAATGAGAAACTCTTTGCGCCAACTTTTCTGACAGCATTGATATACGGGCATTCTGTAAGGAGTTCTGTTGGCATGGCCAATATCAGAAGTTTGATTGGTGTTTGCCCCCAGGTTATAATCTGATACTTTGGAATAATAATTGCTTCAATTATCACATTGCCTCTTTTTGTCTAGTAAAATTATATTCATTCACTTAAGTCCAGAACCTTTACTTTTTCTGTTATGCAGTTTGATATATTGTGGGATGCATTGACAGCAGAGGAGCACCTTGCATTGTTTGCCAGAATTAAAGGCTTGCCCCCATCTACAATCAAAGCGGTACACTTTTTCATTATGGTGTCAACATTGCACTTAATTAATCCCAGGTTGTGCTGGTATTGGTGGAAGTAATATCGGGTATTATAGGGGTAATTGTGTGACATTTTAATTGGGATATTTATAAAAATGAAAAAAAAAATACAAGGGGAAGAAAATCTCCTACAAAATAGCACAGGTAATGGTTTCTCATGGATTTGTAGCATGACTATGCATGGAATAATAGATTTATTGGTGCAAACCTTGCAAAAAGGCCTAGAATTATAAAGATCCATTATGTGATCAAGTTTGCACGTGTTTAACAGAATTTAACTTATTGCGGATGCAGGTAGTGGAGAAATCACTAGCAGAAGTGAAACTAACACATGCTGCTCATGTTAGAGCAGGGAGTTTTAGTGGAGGCATGAAGCGTCGTCTCAGTGTTGCCATTTCTCTCATCGGTGACCCCAAATTGGTTTTTCTAGATGAACCGGTAAATATGTGTAACACTCCAGATCCTTATATTATAGCAATATTTATTACCTGCTTATTTATATTTCAGTGTAAAAATTGTAATGAATATGGTGCATGTGTTTGGTGTTGTGTACGTTTGCAGACAACGGGTATGGATCCAATAACAAGGAGGCATGTATGGGACATAATAGAGGATGCAAAGAAAGGGAGAGCGATTGTTCTGACGACCCACTCGATGGAGGAGGCTGACATATTGAGCGATCGTATTGCCATCATGGCAAAAGGGAAATTCCGTTGCATCGGCACCTCCATTCGCCTCAAGTCCAGATTTGGTACCGGTTATATTGCTAACGTCAACTTCTCTGCAACTAATGGTGCACCTGGTGGAGGACCTAGCCATGATTCTCATCTTGAGCCTGTGAAACGCTTCTTTTATAAAGTAATAAAATTCAAAATCAATACCATTTAGAATTCTATTTTTGCTTGTAGAACGATGTAAATACCTTCTCTTGAGGAATCTTTTATATATGAGATTGTATGTTTCTATTTTTGTGCAGAGGATCGGTGTGAAGCCAAAAGAGGAGAACAAGGCGTTTTTGACCTTTGTTATCCCTCATGATAAAGAGCCTCTCCTGACAGTAAGTATCATGTATTATGAGCTAGTTCCAAGTTAATTTTGTTAATACTGCTTTAATTTCTTGGCATTTTCTTCTGAAATGGCAGAGTTTCTTTGCGGAATTACAAGACAGAGAAAGTGAATTTGGGATATCAGACATACAACTCGGCCTCACGACTCTGGAGGAAGTGTTTCTTAACATCGCCAAGCAGGCTGAGTTAGAGAGTTCAGCTGCCGAAGGAAATCTGGTTACCTTGAACTTGACTTCTGGCTCTTCTATTCAGGTATGTGGTTTGTATTTGTAGAATAAACACTTCTCCCTCTTTGAATTTGGAAAAGTTTAGCACTATATATGCTAGATAGATGCTGATACAATACATGAGACTAATGGTGAATAACTGAACCAGGTACCGAAGGGAGTACGATTTGTGGGAATACCAGGGACGGAATCAGAAGAGAACCCGAGAGGGATGATGGTGGAAGTCTACTGGGAGACTGACGACGCGGGTACCCTCTGCATTTCGGGTCACTCTCCAGAGACTCCAATTCCAGCAAATGTGGAGCTGAACCGCACTCCGTCTCTGTCGAGGAGGGCTTCTCTTCCTCGTGGCACCCCGGTTGGTTTTGTGATTGAACCCAGCCAGATTCTTAATCAGAGCTGAGTGTGTGTTTGTTTTTTCTTTGTTTATTTACATGTAGGTATGTGTCGGTGTCTTCTGTTTGGAAAGTGGCTCTTGCTGCATTTTAATTCTCTTTTTGGATTTTTTTGTTAATTCTTCCCTCTTGTATAAATTGTTATAGATGAATCTGACACAAGAGTTGACACAAAATATATTTATAACCTATATTCTTGTTTCAGATGCTAAATGTAACATAAAGAAATTAAAAATAAGGAAAGGCGCCATCAAACTAAAAGAGAAAAAGCCCAGTGAGTTTGGGTAGAGATGGGCTTCCCGTAAATTCAATTTTATTTTATAGAACAAACATGTAATGTTGTTATTTAACACCACATGGGTTGCGGAAAGCATTCCATCAATTCAGCCCACAAACGGTAAAACGTTGGTTCATAGAGATTTTAAACTAAGGCCTATGCAGCCCGGCCCAATTTGATGGAAATTGCTCCACACAAATCAAATTTGATGCAAGAGTATGTTAAATGGCTTCCGAATTCTCCAAAAGTTGAGCTATTAAAATTTTGTCAAGTTTGATTGTCCTGTCTTGTATGTTTCAACTTTCAACTGTTCCTACTTGGAATTTTTAACTTTGATTACTTTTCTATTATAAAATTATTTAAATATCCTCAAATCTGCATCTCCAAATATATGTAGGGTTGTCAGTAAAAATTCATAATCCTGTAATCTGTATGAATAAACATATCGATCTTGAAAAAGAATCCACCTTATTTATTGGATTACCATATGAATCTTTCACGATCCGAATCCAAACTTGGTTAAGAATTTGATGTATCTTAATACACTAAATACGTTAAAAAAAATTATATCATATAGTCATAAATTAGTTTAATTGAAGAAATTACTCTTAATATGCACTATACTATTTTAAACCATTTTAACTAAAACATCCAATACGATCAGAATCCAATTTAAAATCCACGACGATATATAATACAGATATGGATCCTTCTATTGGAAATGAATCCACATACTATTTTAAACATTTATAGCTAGCCATAGGCATTTTAACAGTTTGACACCACAGTTTAACAATTTTGCACGCCATGTTGTGATAACAAAACTCAAAGCACCTCCATAGCTTATCTTTTTCCCTCTCTTTTTTTTTTTTTCATGTCATTTGAACGTGAATTCTATCTTTAACTTATCCAACAGAGCTTCTAATTCGGGCACCACGATTTGAGCTCATAAATTTGCAAATGATAGAAGATAAATGCATCCTATCAGAAAACACTGTACCCAAATTGCTTTCTAATTAAACATGAAGATTTCTTTTACTCTTCTTATTTTGACTGATTTTTTGTTTTGCAATGAAAGAAGCGGAGCCAGAGAGGACGGCTAGTCGGCTACCCTTTTATGTTTTATCCTTCCCTGTTTTGCATAGTCATGAAGTTTCAATCTATCAATCTAACTAGGGCAATCTTAATGCTGTAAACTGAACTGTTATATTTACGAAAGCACGTTAATTGCCTGTGCTCCCTTGGCAACTTTTATGAAGACATCTTCTAGAGTTGTGTCAGCCAAACCCCATGCGTAGATCGTAAGCTGGCTCTTGGCCTTCTCCACTGCCTGGAAAACATCTGAAATTCTGACCTCCTGCTTTGGTATTTCAAACTTTTGTGTTCCAGATATATGGTAAATTTTTTTTGCATTTGGGGAGAGTCGTCGCACTAGGGTTTCTACTTCCTGTTCATGCTTTGCTGAAGTAGTCATGGTGAACACATATGACCCTCCATACCTTGCCTTCAACTACCATTATTATATTATACAAGTCAAATTTGTAATGTATTATTATCTGCATTTCAGACACATGTAGATTGTGTAAAAAAACAAAAACACAAATACCAAAAAGTACCTCCTTAGGATTGCCTAAACACTGGAAGCTTCCATCAACAAATATACCAAGCCGGTCACATAAGACCTCTGCCTCCTCCATTGAATGTGCTGAAACAAAACAATTTGGAAAGTCATTTGTTGTAGTTCTGGTTGTTATAATAAAATTAATTTATGAAAGGAGAAACTACTAATAATACTTGTAAGAATAATAGCACAGTCTTTCTTGGCACGCTTCACGACATTCCACAAATTGTTTCTTGAAGCAGGGTCCAATCCAGTACTAGGCTCATCCATGTAAACAACCTAAAAAGGTTAAAGAAGAAATGATCTCGAGCTCGCTACATAAGGTAAATTATGCTACTAAACACAAATTAAATAAGCCAGTGCACAGTATTGCGCACCTTAGGGTCTCCAATGAGAGAAATGGCAACACTGAGCCTTCTTTTCATGCCCCCACTATACGTCTTTGCTTGTTTGTCCCCAACCCCACCATAGAATAAATTAACGCTCTTCAGTGATTCTTCGACTGCCTATTTTTTTGAAGAAAAAAAAAAAGTTGTTTGCTAATTGGTGTTTTCGAGAATTAAGGACACTAAACAAAAATTAATAATAAATTTCATGTAATAGTGTTATGTGCAATGTACCTTTGTTAAAGCGGCACCCTTAAGATTCTTGAGCCGGCCATAAAATAACAAATGTTCCCGTCCAGTCAAAGTTTCCCATAACAAACTACATTTTTTAGCGAAGAAAATAGAAAGAATTTCATTAAATTTTCTGTCAACACCCTTAATTAATTATAAGAATGACTCATCTTTCTTATGACAGATGTAACAGAGAGGGACACAAGAAAAGTAAAGAAAGATAATTTGGAAAATAGGGAAGATTAGCAAAGCTTACTCATGCTGGGGGCAGACACCCATGTTGGTATGGATGCCATCCATGTCAGTCCTTATGTCCTTTCCTTGTACATAAGCTGTACCTGATGTTGGCTTAGTCAACCCTATCATCTATTCACACCAAAAATAACTCCCCTATTTAATTATTACCTAATAAATATCATTTATCTTATGCACATAATAGATTCACATTTTATTCTGAATTTGCACAACTAACAATTAATTTAGTTAGAAGTCAAGAACCATATGGATCTAATACCATATCTTCAGTTGGAGGTAAACAAATATTGATTTAATCTTTCCACATTGAAAAAGGGGAGTACGAACCATATGGATGAAGGATGTCTTGCCAGCACCGTTGGGGCCGAGCATTCCGAAACACTCACCCTGTGGCAGAACAAGAGAGAGGCCCTCCACTGCCAGCTTGTCTGGGTTGTCATCCTGTCCAGGGTACACCTTTCTTAGGTTGTCAGATATCACTGCATAGTTGCTTATGTTTTTTTCCATTACCAGCTTCTCCACCAACTCCCTCTGCAATGCAATTCAGTTATATCCATTCCATTGATCCAACTACTTTTCCAATTATCTTCAAACCTATAGAGGTTCATATTATTACACATAACCAAGCAACTGACTACTATTCTCATCAAAATAAAAAAAAAAAAAGCAAAAATTGGAAAAAGGAGGAGACATCAAACACACCTCTTGAGTGATGTCAGACTTGTTTTGGACATCAATGACGACTTTGGCAGAGCCCTGGCAATTGAAGCTAGTTGTCAACTGAAGCGACAGCGACCTGCTCATCTTTTTTTTCTTCAAAAAGTTCAAGAAAAAGAGGGGATCTTTACGGATGCTACCTCCAAGGAACGACACCTGGTCAAGGTAGAATGATAGAGAAAGCAGCACAATCCACTCCAGCACCATAATGATCATCACATCTCTCATGCCGTTCTCTGAGCTGCTCAGGTCCCCCCACCTCATTCCTTTTGTGCCCATGACACTTCCGCTGAACGCGTACTGCCCAAACTCATACAAACATCGGTACAGAGAGAAGCCCGGTACCAGCTCAATCAGTATAATCCAACCCTCTGTGTACAAAATTTTGATTTTCAAGTTTAAAAGGAAAAATGGGCATTTTGGTCAATCAAACTAAAGATTTGAGCCAAAAAGATTATTTTATTCAATGACCCTCTTGGGGTATATATAGAGTTTACAATCTTTCAACAGAACCCCTTGAATTCCTCTATATTTCCTATTTCACGAATAGGCCCCTAACATTTATACAAATACCAACACAAACAAGTACACAAAGTGAGCATACCTACTGTCTTGTTAATATGTACTTGAGAAATAATCTTACTCGGAAACGATGGATCTTCGACAAAGAACTGCAAGAGAAATGTGCCGAGTAAGCCAGATCCAAACACATAAATGTAGCCAATCACTGCACCACACGGTTTAAACGAGCAATATTACAATTAAATATTTTATTTCAGTGAGAGATATTTAGAGAGTTGCTAATTAGGTTTCCTCAGTTTGCATTTATAATACTAAACGTTCTTAGTCTGACCTGTAGCAGTGTTAACAGTTGAAAAGAAAGAAGCCACAAGAAAAGCGAAGGCAATCTGAAGATTGATGTAAATGAAATAAAACACCACTTGTATGCTGTAGTCATTTAATCTGAAAAAGTTCAATCCTGAAGAAAACCAAGAAATTACTCAACATTTACATTAAACGTCTCAAATTCTTAGCAATAGTATTCATGACAAGGCTGAATAAAAAAAATAATAAAAAAAGATTGCTACCTATTAGAGAGCCGAATATCACAAAGAAAATTATATAGGCTGCAGATAGCAATAAGAAGTACAAATAAGAAATCAACCAATAGGGGCCATCAGTTAATCCATGAATCTTCATCATTATCTTCAATTTTTGTTGCTTCTCGTACACCAAGTAAGTGAGTATAACCTGTAATACATGAGGAGATGAAGTATTAGTAAGAAACCATAAGATTAATTACTAATTTGTGTAATTTATGAATACTATTTGTACTTACCGGAAAAAGTAGCTGAACTACCCAAGTGAAGAACAAAGGACCCAGAAGAGAAGAGAAATCTAACCGAAATTTTGTTCCAACTTTGGGTGTCTCTTTCACAAATTTAAATTCCATGGTCACTCCAGCTCCTTTTAGAAACTTGAGAAAAGCATTTGATGCCTGTTATATGCAGGTGGCCAAAATTATTATTTTGATTCTTTTTTCATTTATAAAAGAAGAAGAACAGCTCTTAAGAAGATCGAGTTATTATTTCTTTGATGCCTATTTACATTTGTATTAGAATTGTAATTGTAAACCTAATTTCATTAATCTCCAAATTTGGGATATGTAGAGAGTACATATTACATAGAGGTCCCTAAACTATTCCCTAATTACTCTTTTACCAAAATACCCTTGATACAATATTAATTCTCAACAATTAGCATATCCTTTTCTACATTCAACCGGACATATATACTGGTACTAATACAAGGACCATTATAGATAGCTTCTGGTGTCAGTAGTCAATGTTCAAACACACAATTCGATGCAAGATAATTGCCTTGGAACAAAGTCAGAAACACAAAAAGGGGAGGTTGAGGTTTGTTTTTCCTTTACCACATTCAAAGAGCGCGGGACCCTCAGGAAACGAATGTGGTTCTGTCCATTATTTTTACTGTAGGTTGAGTTGTACCATATATCAATGTTGTAGCCCATATGACTCGTATCTAAAAAGTCATAAGCTGCCAAACACAAGATTGGAAAAGTCGTATCAACTTCGAAAGAAATTATGCAAATATACTCTGTCAAAAACATAATGCAAGGACGAGAGCAGTACCAGTAAGGAACTCGTTTGATCTTCTCTCTGTATTGCTTTGCCGATAGCCCCTAAATAGCTCATCATTTATCATCGATGATGCATTGCGCCATAGCGGCAACCCCTTAACACATACTACATCTGTACATTTTTCAGAGGAGGCAATATACTTTAGTTTACCAAAACTAATAAAATCAAGGTTACTATCTAGGTAAACCAAAGAATTAACCATGGAGTAGAATCAGACCTATAGTAAAGGATAACCCTTGGTAATTGATTGTAGCTTTGGTCGAAGAATTAGTGAGGCAGGATGGTTGAATGTAATAGAGACGTTTGTTTGGGATAAATGCTGGCTCAATGTACAGAGTGTCTCTCGTGCTCATGCTTGTGCCCTGAAATAAAAAAAATAATACAACTAATATTTGAGAAATTTCGTGCAATACAAACTTTAAATTAAAACAAGCAGCTCAGGTTGAGATTGTTAAATGAAGACTCACAGGTACAACATGTGAGAAGAGAGTAAGATAATCAGAAAAGTTGGGAGAGCTATTCATCACCGGAAATAAACTCCCTGTTAGAGCTGTCATTGCCACCAACAATAAAGAAATGAATCACTTACACCATACAAAGCTGAAAATTATAACAAATTATATAAAGGGAAAAAAATTCAACAAAAAAAGAAAATGAAAAGACGAATTGAAACTTGAAAGCTCAGAAAACATAGGTACTTTGTGCAAAAGTCTGGTTTTGGCCGGTATAGAGTAGAGTAGCAGGACAAGAGCCCGAGAACCGGCATGACGAGTCGGGCAAGTCAGTGAATGGGAGATACACATTGCGCACTGCACGGAACTCTGGCAGGGGCACCTGCATCAGGGAAGGCCCCTCGGGCGGGTTGGGTATGGCACAACTGCCGACCTGTTTCAAGGTCGAGTACTGGGACCCACACACCTTTCGGCACGTGCCTGTGCCTTTGACCGGGATACACGTGCAGCCACATTGGTACATGGGGTTGTCCATCTCGTTGTTAATCACAGCTTGGAGGATTGTCAGAAGGACACAAATTAGGATTGGGTATACGACAGTGCACATGTTCGTCCTGATGTTCCTCTTCTGTTCATCACCATATTAGTTTATTAGCGTATAGTTATTTTTCATGATTAAGCAAATTTGATTATAAATCACAGGGAATCAGTTAATCAATTATTTTTCTTGTGAAGGTGCACAAGTCAATATGTTGAATAGTATTAATTGCCTCTTGGGTTGTTTAGTAAAGACTGAATTGATAAAGCAATCTCTTTCTTCTAGAAATGAGAAATCAAAGAACATAGAAAGGGGGTCAATGCAGTAGATTGATATTGTAATTCTTTTATTCAGCATCCCAAGTAATGTACAAAATGTGCAAACTTGTTGGAATTAGAATACAAAACCAGAGAATAACACATAAATATATGTTGATTACAATCAAATGGAGCTGAACTTCTGCTTTCACATAGAACTCGGCTCTTGAATAGAAACTGAAACATATAATGGCATGCACTAATGTAGAGAGAAGAGAAGGAAGAGACCTGAAAGATGAGATTCTTTCGGAGAAGAGCATTAGCCTGAGTTGAGAAGCTTGCTACACCTCTCTCTCTTTCCACATCACCACCTCCGGTGTCGGAGCCCATAAGGCTCCGCACTGAAGGTGATGATACAGGTACTATTGCTGATGCCCTCATCACTACTGATCTCTCTCTTTCTTCACTCAATAATTTTCTTGAATACTATGATTACTATGCTTATACAATCATTCAAAGATAAATTGATTTGAAATTAAGCAACTTGGAAATTTAGACGAGAAGAAGAGATGAGAGAGAGAGAAAGAAAGAAGACTGAGTATTAGCAGGTATATTCAACTCCACATTATACGTAGTTCGTTATTCCTGCCACACCCCATATACTCTTTCTTCTCTTTCATTTCAGTAAATCTGTCAAAAAGACCAAATCTAAATTTCGAAAAAGGAAGTACTAAAACGTACCAAGTTGTAATAATTTTCTCCTCGAACCAAATCATGCAACATGCATGCATGACATGATTTTAATAATTAAGACCCTATCATATTTTTCCATATATTATTCGAATGGTGTTTTTTTTTTTAATTACAGACTCATGATAAATTGCAAATTAATCCACAGACCAGCTATTTCATCCGAAACTTATGCTAGATATGGGTAGACCTCGTTGTTGTTGTTGTTTTTTTTTTTTATAGGAATGTTGGTTCTTTGAGCTTTCCTACCTGTAACCTAAGTTAATTAAAATTAATTTAAATCCACCAGTGAGAAACAATTCATTCATAATAATTTGTATTGTGTAATTTTTTTTTTTTTTTTTTTTGAAAGAGGCTAGTGCCCATTTTATATCATTAGATAATGAGTGAGGCTATGGTGCTATGCATAGCACCAATGGCTAGTGTACTACGGCTCAATATGGTACTTTTTAAAATTCTAACGGTCGATCCGACCGTTCAATGTGATATTCATATGAATATGTACTTGCAAACTAAATTTTATATTTTTTCGAATTTTTTTACTATTTTTTTAGATAGGTAGAAAAATCAGTGTTTTTTGAAAATTCTGGACCATCAAAATTCTACCTATCTGAAAAAATAGTAAAAAAATTCGAAAAAATATAAAATTTAGTTTGCAAGTACATATTCATATGGTTATCACATTGAACGGTCGGATCGACCGTTAGGATTTTAAAAAGTACCATATTGAGCCGTAGTACACTAGCCATTGGTGCTATGCATAGCACCATAGCCTCACTCTTAGATAATTACACCCCACAGTCAACCATCATTCATTCACTGCTATCATAGCAATGAATCTGAACAAACCAGCACATAATAGATCCACAAGTATATAATTGCTAAAGACAAAAAATAAGCAAGAGTCACTAAAACTAAGCCACTTAACAAAGGGCTAAAGTTAGAGTGCGCTAAGTAACAAAATTGGCACTGTATACTAGACTTCATCAAAGCTAAGGTGTCACTGGAGGAGGATCCCCGGAACTAGCTATTGTGTAATAATTACATGCAAACAATAATGTTACGAGCATTGCAAAATTAACAAATTTTAGGTGTCCTGGATACTATGATTACTATGCTTATACAATCATTCAAATAACTATTGATTTGGAGAAGTTGACGAGAGGAAGAGATGAGAGAGAGAAAGAAAGATGACTGAGTATTAATTAGCGGGTATATATATTAGGGGTGAAAACGGAGCATATAGTGGTAAAATCATATCCATACGGAACGAATACGGGTAATATATATTAGGGCTATATCTTGTCTATATATATATCTCAAATTGACAATAATTAAAAACAATTATAATTGTATTATAAACATTGACAACACTATATATGCATGGTTTTAAAACATTTGGGTTCAATAGTTTTGAAAGACGGCCGGGTCTCTAGAGCTGCAAATGAAAATTGTAGATATATACTACATGAGAAGGCATACGTTTCAGATAATTAAACTGTCAACGTATTAATTATTTGTGCATTCACATTTCTTCCTCCAAGTATACTGTCTCTCATAATTTGATTCATCTCTCGTACGTTCTTTCGTCAAATTGAACGCCTGTATTCAGTTTACGAACTAAAGTTTTAAACTTACAATTTAATATACTTTTTTTTTTTTTTTTTTGTAAAAGAATAGCAAGATTGATAAATAATAAAAGTTCTGTATTACATCAAAATTCATTCCATAAAAAATTCAATGGACCCATAAACAAATGACTATACGAGCTCAACCTTAGATATATAATTTATAAATTCATTGCAAGACGTTAAAAGTGGAATTCCTAAAAGCTGGCAAGTTGACCAATGTATAAAAAAAGGAAATTAGAACTGATTTGAACTGATTTGAATATAAGAAATATATATAAAAAAAAGAATTTAGTATATACATGCACCCACGTTTCAGAATATAGTTAGATTATTGTGGAAAATTTTGATTACATATCAATCGTGCATGATATTAATGACCTATATCCGGATTTCTATTTATATATATATATATATATATATATATATATATATATATATATATATATAGAGAGAGAGAGAGAGAGAGAGAATGGCTAAGCTCAAAACGTTTTTTCCATGGCCATGGAACAAACGATTCGGTTCTCCAATTTCCAAAGTTCAAACAATAAATCCAAACCGTTAGATGTTCAATCTATATTAAAATGTGCTTGGAGACCAAATTTTACATTTTTTGGAATTTTTTTACTATTTATTAAGCTAGTTTGAAAATCGCTGTTTTTATTAAAATTCTGCACCATTGGAAAACAGCGATTTTCAAACCATCTTAATAAATAGTAAAAAAATTCCAAAAAATGTAAAATTTGGTCTCCAAGCACATTTTAATATAGATTGAACATCTAACGGTTTGGATTTGTTGTTTGAACTTTGGAAATTGGAGAACCGAATCGTTTGTTCCATGGCCATGGAAAAAACGTTTTGAGCTTAGCCATTCTCTCTCTCTCTCTCTCTCTATATATATATATAGTGAGTGGCTAAGCTCAAAACGTTTGCACCAAGCCCTTGGTGCAAACGAATTGTTTTCGGATTTCCAAAGTTCAAACGGTCGATCCAAACCGTTCAAGTTGTTCTCCATATTGAAATGTGCTTGGAGACCAAATTTTACATTTTTTGGAATTTTTTTACTATTTATTAAGCCACTTTGAAAGTTGCTGATCACACGGTCCAGAATTTTATTGCATTGTTTTTACTATTCACCCGAATCAGCAACTTTCAAAGTGGCTTAATAAATAGCAAAAAAATTCCAAAAAAATATGAAATTTGGTCTCCAAGCACATTTTAATATGGATTAAATATCTAACGGTTTGGATCGACCGTTTGGACTTTGCAAATAGGAGAACCAAAACGTTTGCACCAAGGGCTTGGTGCAAACGTTTTGAGCTTAGCCAGTCTCTCTCTCTCTCTCTCTCTATATATATAGAGAGATGGGCTATTGTGCTTTGCAAAGTAAAGCCATCGTTTTACTTCGGCTTACTTTTTGGATTTTCAAAGTCCAAAACGTTGATCCGACCGTTCAAGTTGATCTACATATTTAAATGTGCTTGCAGACCAAATTTTACATTTTTTGGAATTTTTACTATTTATTAAGCCACTTTGAAAATTGCTGATCACATGGTCCAGAAAAAACAGTGCAACAAAATTCTGGACCATGTGATCAGCAATTTTCAAAGTGGCTTAATAAATAGTAAAAAAATTCCAAAAAATGTAAAATTTGGTCTGCAAGCACATTTCAATATGTAGATCAACTTGAACGGTCGGATCGACGTTTTGGACTTTGAAAATCCAAAAAGTAAGCCGAAGTAAAACGATGGCTTTACTTTGCAAAGCACAATAGCTCATCTATATATATATATATATATATATATATATATATATATATATATATATAGAGTAGGGCTATTGTACTTCGCGAAGTAAAACTTCGTTTTACTTCACGCTCATGCTCCTATTTCCAAAATCCAAATCGTCGATCCGAACCGTTCAAGTTGTTCTCCATATTGAAATGTGCTTGGAGACCAAATTTTACATTTTTTGGAATTTTTTACTATTTATTAAGCCACTTTGAAAATCGCTGATCCATTGTGAATAGTAAAAAACAGTAAAAAATTCTGGACCAATGGATCAGCGATTTTCAAAGTGGCTTAATAAATAGTAAAAAAAATCCAAAAAATGTAAAATTTGGTCTCCAAGCACATTTCAATATGGAGAACAACTTGAACGGTCGGATCGACGATTTGGATTTTGGAAATGGGTGTATGAGCGTGAAGTACAATATGAGTTTTACTTCATGAAGCACAATAGCAAAATTATATATATATATATATATATATATATATAGTGAGTGGCTAAGCTCAAAACGTTTGCACCAAGGGTTTGGCGCAAACGAATTGTTTTTGAATTTCCAAAGTTCAAACGGTCGATCCAAACCGTTCAAGTTGTTCTCCATATTGAAATGTGCTTGGAGACCAAATTTTACATTTTTTGGAATTTTTTTGCTATTTATTAAGCCACTTTGAAAGTTGCTGATCACACGGTCCAGAATTTTATTGCACTGTTTTTACTGTTCACCCGAATCAGCAACTTTCAAAGTGGCTTAATAAATAGCAAAAAATTTCCAAAAAATGTGAAATTTGGTCTCCAAGCACATTTTAATATGGATTAAATATCTAACGGTTTGGATCGACCGTTTGGACTTTGCAAATAGGAGAACCAAAACGTTTGCACCAAGGGCTTGGTGCAAACGTTTTGAGCTTAGCCAGTCTCTATATATATATATAGATATATAAAATTTGAGAATGGCTAATATACAAGCGTTTGTTCCTGGACTCAGGAACAAACGATTTGGTTCTCCAATTTTCAAAGTTCAAACAGTCGATCCAAACCGTTAGATATTTAATCTATATTAAAATGTGCTTGGAGACCAAATTTTACATTTTTTAAAATTGTTTTACTATTTATTAAGATGATTTGAAAATTGTTGATTTTATTAAAATTCTGCACCATTGAAAAACAGCGACCTTCAAACTAGCTTAATAAATAGTAAACAAATTTTTGCATCATTATAAGATCGCTGTTTTTATTAAATCTTTAAATCTGTAAGAGAGTCAAACAAGAGGCATTAATCTTTAAATCTGTAAGTATGTAACCCTCTTTAAATCTTTAAATCAAGAGGCATTAATCTGTAAGAGAGTCAAACAAGAGGCATCAATCAAAAAGTAGGAAATTTAAAGAGGGTTACATACTTACATGCCAATCTTGCATGAACCTTTGCGCAGATTTCTATTACTTTCGTATATGAAGTCAAACAAGACGAGCAAATAAAAAAGTTCGACAATTAATTGGAGCATCTGAATTCAGATTCTTTGATTAATTAGTTGAAATATAAGATTTTCAACCCTTTGGAAACAAAGTTTTCTTTCCAAATTTGCCCTTACAGGTTTGTATTATATTCTGTCGCCTAAATTTATATTGATGGAACTTAATTTGTATTAGCCCTAACGTTAAGCATAAATAATAGTTCATTTCTTTATACATTTTTTTGTTAAAATTATGAACATGTTATTCTTAAAAATTATATATATTTTGCATTTTAGTTCTTAGTTTTCTCATATTTACACTATTGTTAATTTTGAGGTTCAATCCAAAACAATTATTATGTTAATTTGATGAACACAATTGAATATGCAAAAGAATACATGTAGAAAGATTTATTTAGGTGAATATATATAGAACAATACATCGATGTATTAAGCAAAGGGTAAATGTGTTAAAAATTCAAAGAGGTGTTCCGAGAAAAATAATGGACGCCTTATGTTTAAAGTTCCAAAATTAACAAGAAACTAGTCAGAGGCCTCGCGTTGCTTCGGCAATTTCCTTCGAGCACTACTACAGAAAAAGAGATTGCACACGGACATAAATGGAGGAGCTACACGGATTTCCTGCCGTGTATAAATCGAGAGTGTAAGAATAGGTCAATAACTACACACGGATATTTACCCGTGTGCGATTATAACGATTTCTACACGGATTACCTTATAAACAGCCGTGTACAAAGACCTGCATGTGTCGCTCTCCATGTTACCGAGCTACACGGATATAACCTAAACATCAGTGTACGATTCCTCTTTATACGCGGACTTTTAACTAAACATCCGTGTAGCTTGCCTCTTTCTATACGGACATTTAACTAAATATCCGTGTAGCTCTCCTCTTTCTACATTGACTTTTAAATTCATATCCGTGTAGCTATACCAATCATACACGGACATTTATAAAATAATCCGTGTACAATTATGCTTTCTACACAGGCTTGTATTAAATATCCGTGTAGCTCTCTGAACTATCATACACGGACTTTAGTTAAATATCCGTGTAGAATTAACCATTTTTTTGTATTTTTTTTTTTGGACTAGCCTCCAGTTTTGCTAGCCAGTTTTGCTACAGAATCATACAAAATTCATATAGCAAGAAATCCATATTTTCAGATTAGCAAGAAATCCATATACACTAAATTATACAATATTCATATACACTAAATTATACAAAATTATGTAAATCCATATTGAGCATTACAAAAGTCCACTAGAAACCACCTTGCCCACATACACCTGACATCGTCGATCTGCTCCTTAGTGTAATGCGATTGCTTTGGCGCATTCTACAATTATAATTTGGTATTAGTTAGTCACAAGAAAATGTAGATGCAAGACAGTTGCAAATATCAATTGCTATTACATAGGAACAATTAATATGAATTACATACCGCTTTTGGGAATTGGAATTGTATTCTTTCGACAAAGTCAAACATGAAAATCATCGTGTAATAAGCGCATTCTCAACTCTCCAACTGTTGCGGGCTCTGAAATTTACATTTAGCGGCCTATGTTAGAATGACAATAATTTTTTGAACAAAATATGAAATTATAAAATTATAGTGTGCTCACCAGCAACCACTTCCAATTCAACTTATTTTTCTGGCGCGTGCTTTGCAATCCTCCCTTGTTAATATATTTTAGAAAAGCCCTTACAAAATTGAGTGAATGTAATTAGCAATTTTATAATTTGATATAATTGAAAAAAATTCAAACCAAGTGAATTATTATTGCTTACTTATTGACATAAGGGAAGATATCTTTGCACTTGTCAATTGCGATCCTTCCTTTGGGCTTACAAGAATCAACAATTATGCTCGCATTTAGGTAAGGCACAATGATAATCAAACACCAGTGTTTGCTGTAGGAGGAGAAAAATTATAGTACTTTAGCATATAATAGTGACACAAGTGTTTGCTAAGGTTGATGGTGTGATTTCATTTTTTTATGTTTCACTTTTATTTCCTTTATCCAATTCTTTAATTAAAATATAAACAATACATAAGTTAAGGTTAGAATTAACCTCTGGTGGTATGGCACGAGAATGAATTTCTTCTCCTCCTCCCTAGCACGATGCATCGCTGAACACATGTACTCGATAGCCATATCCGGATAACATTTCAGTGCCGTAGCACTCACTTTCTCGGGGTCCAGAAATATACACAAGTTCTTCTTTTGTACCATCCCATCACAGTTTCGGACTAGCTTCCTGAAAACTCATCATTTTATATTAGAATATATATTTGAGTACTATACAGTAATGAAAATAGTTTTTGGTCACTAACATGAGAAAAATGGTGATGAATGACACATCGAGCCATTTATCGGATGACGAGTGGTGGAGAAGGTCCTTGAAGTCTTTGAACGACAGCACGAGATCCCTGCCTTCGTGTAGAAACATCCCAGGTGGGACAGGGATGATGATATCCTTCATGCCTTCGGGTGTCGACATCAAGCGGTCATGGAGAAGGCGCAAATCATCGGGCAAACGGCTGTATTCTTCTTCGGTGACCATAGGACGGTCTGGTGATTCTGGCGCGTCAGCCTCGACGTCGCAAGCCATGTCCCTCTGTACCGGTGACATCATCTCCTCGTGTCTGTATCAAATTTGAAACCTTCTTCAAGTATTTCAAAAAGAATGATTTGAATGTAACAAAAGAAATGGATTATTTAGAGATTACCTGATCCAAAATAATCTGACTCTTGGGTCATTGGACAAATGTCGTCCGGGCATCATCAAGTATAAACATTTCATCGGTAGGGACAGGAAGAGGTACGCGCCCCCATCCCCCCACGACTAAGTCAACCTGCACGCATGCATGGTCGGGCCTTAGCTGAGCATGGTGTACACTTGGGGCTCCTGGATGTACAACACCCTTAGCAACAGTCAGAGGAACAATACCCTGCCACAGGACGAGGTCGCATGCTCTGGGGTTCTGCAATTATCAGAAAGTTGTTATTTTTAATGGTGCGATATTGTCTAACAAGGTTACAAACAGGTATTAATTACCTTTAGACTATGAACAAGTAGTGATTATCTTTAGATTATCCAAATCGTCTAAGGCCCAAGTCTCGGATGCTTGACTACTTTGTCGAATTCCCGGAAAAATGGGAGGTGGTTGCTCGGATGGCTGTGTAAGAGATGTAATTTGGTTCAACAACATTGATTCCATCCCAGCCAGCTTTGCGTCGTACTCTTTGCTGACCTCCGCTCGTATCTGCGCAACTATCTCGTCTTTGTTAACTTTGGCACGAGATTTTCTTCGAGGTTTTGGTCCCTCTACTCGGAACACTTCCTTCCAGCCCCTGTAGGCCCCTACACCCCTTACTCGACCCGTGTATTTTGGATTCTTGAGCTCTGCGGCCAAGGAATCATTTTGTCTTTCGACCCTCCGGGCACCCGAATTGACCTCCTCCTCCACATCCAACTGTTAATAGAAAAATTAGTTATAGCAAAAGACCAAGTGATGTACATTCAGAGTTATAATTTTGTTTGAATGACGCAAAGTTATAACAAATGACTCTTACCATTCTCTGAGCCACGGGTCGCAATTTCTCTGAGAGTACTATCTTTCCGTCAACGGTTAACTCGGATCTACCCATGAACCAATCTTTGCCCCTAGGATTTTGGATCCTAACCACGGGTGAGTCAAAATCTTTATTTTGCTCCAGTATTGTCCTCCATTCTTTCGACTCACCCTCGTAACCACCTGTAAATGGTGCGGATACTTGTTCCTGGCAACGATCCTCCTGCCTTCATCACTTTTTTTCTTCACAAGTGTAAGAAAATCAATTAGTTTTAGAAAGGTAAGTACAGATCGAGAAAAAACAAAAACTAATTTGGCCAAAGTTATGTACCTTGAACTCTGCTGTGGACTTCAAAGCTTGAAACTCCTCCCACACCTCTTGTTTCAGCCAAGGATAGTATCCTACTGGATTTCTCTCTTTCTCCATAAAATCCGTCTTCAACGTGCTCTTGAATTGCTTCCAACATTCATTCATTATCCTCAAAGTCTTAACATTTGGGGTTTCACTCTCAATGTTCCACTGAACCTGATTGACACCAAATTTACTGTATTTAAGTTCATGTACAACAATGAAAATAAAGTAAAGAGTTGTTAGGTACTTTACCTTCACCATGTTCTACCAGTCGCTCTTATCCTCTTTATCAAACTGATCCCATCTCTCTACAAGGATACTTGTCTTTTGCTTCACCAAATTGCAACACCAATTTGAGTACGTCATTCGGTTTGGACCCTGCGCACGCCTGTCTTCCGTGAACCAGATTTCCAACTGTTTCTTCTCGGATGTGCTTGTGCACATTATCAGACCTCTTTTCCTTCTTTCTGATGAGGCAGTAGCTTGCTGATCCTCTTCTGCCATCATATCTACGTGCTCACCCTCAACCGACATGGTTCTGCCATAAAAAGAAATTAGTTTCTTCATATATGCACATTAAGTTATGGAATAAAAAGAAAGTAATGGACCTATGTGCAAAATGGTGAGAAAACAAAGAAATAAAATGCAAAATAAACAACACAGTCAAATGGAGGACTTCAAAACACACAAAATGGACATTAATTTCATATTTTTCTGATTTTCTGTACCATTCAGATCAAGTGATTTTCTACCTATCTAAAAAAATAGTAAAAGAATTCTAAAAATGTAAAATTTGGTTTGCAAGTACATATTCATATGGACATCATGTTGAACGGTTCGGATCGATTGTTAGGATTTTAAAAACTCAAATATTGAACCGTAGCCAACTCCTATATATATATAGAGAGAGATAGGCTACCATGCTTTGCAAATTAAAGCACCTCTTGTGCTTTGCGCTCCTTTTCGGATTTTCAAAATTCAAAATGTCGATCCGACCGTTCAAGTTGTTCTCCATATTGAAATGTGCTTGGAGACCAAATTTTACATTTTTTGGAATTTTTTTACTATTTATTAAGCCACTTTGAAAATCGCTGATCCAATGGTCACACTAGCAAAACAGTAAAAAATTCTAGACCAATGGATCAATGATTTTCAAAGTGGCTTAATAAATAATAAAAAAATTCCAAAAAATGAAATTTTTTGTCTCGAAGCACATTTCAATATGGAGAACAACTTGAACGGTCAGATCGACATTTTGAATTTTGAAAATCCGAAAAGGAGCGCAAAGCACAAGAGGTGCTTTAATTTGCAAAGCATGGTAGCCTATCTCTCTATATATATATATAGGAATTGGCTACGGTGCTACGCGTAGCATAGAGAGCCTCCGTGCTACGGCTCAATATTTGAGTTTTCAAAATCCTAACGGTCGATCCAAACCATTCAATATGATCTCCATATGAATATGTACTTGCAAACCAAATTTTACATTTTTTTAAATTTTTTTACTATTTTTTTAGATAGGTAGAAAATCACTTGATCTGAAAATTTCTATACCATTTAGATCAAGTGATTTTCTACCTATCTAAAAAAATAGTAAAAAAATTCTAAAAAATGTAAAACTTGCAAGTACATATTCATATGGAGATCATGTTGAACGGTTCGGATCGACCGTTAGGATTTTGAAAACTCAAATATTGAGCTGTAGCACGGAGGCCCTCTATGCTACGCGTAGCACCGTAGCCAATTCCTATATATATATATATATATCTCTCTCAAATTGACAATAATTAAAAACAATTATAATTGTATTATAACATTGACAACACTATATATGCATGGTTTTAAAACATTTGGGTTCAATAGTTTTGAAAGACGGGTCTTTAGAGCTGCAAATGAAAATTGTTGATACTACATGAGAAGGCATGCGTTTAAGATAAACTGTCAACGTATTATTTGTGCATTCACATTTCTTCCTCCAAGTATACTGTCTCTCATAATTTGATTCATCTCGTACGTTCTTTCGTCAAATTGAACGCCTGCATTCAGTTTACCAACTAAAGTTGTCAAACTTAAAATTTAATATAAAAAAAGGAATTTAGTATATACATGCACCCACGTTTCAGAATATAGTTAGCTAGATTATTGTGGAAAATTTTGATTAGATGTCAATAGTGCATGATATTAATGACCTCTAGCTATCCGGATTTCTATTTATATATATATATATATATATAATAAATATATGACGTCAAACAAGAGGCATCAATCAAAAAGTTGGCAATTTAAAGGGTTACTTGCCAATATCTTGCATGAACCTTTGCGCAGATTTCTATTACTTCGTATATGAAGTCAAACAAGACGAGCAAATAAAAAAGTTCGACAATTAATTGAATTGAATGCATCTGAATTCAGATTCTTTGATTAATTAGTTGAATAAAATATAAGATTTTCAACCCTTTGGAAACAAAGTTTTCTTTCCAAATTTGCCCTTACAGGTTTGTATTATATTCTGTCGCCTAAATTTATATTGATGGAACTTAATTTGTATTAACCCTAATGTTAAGCATAAATAATAGTTCATTTCTTTATACTTTTTTGTTTTGTTAAAATTATGAACATGTTATTATTAAAAATTATATATATATATTTTGCATTTTAGTTCTTATTTTTCTAATATTCACACTATTGTTAATTTTGAGGTTCAATCCAAAACAATATTAATTATGTTAATTTAATGAACACAATTGAATATGCAAAAGAATAAATGTAGACATATTTATTTAGGTGAATATATATATATATATAGAACAATACATCGATGTATTAAGCAAAGGGTAAATGTGTTAAAAATTCAAAGAGGTGTTCCGAGAAAAATGGACAAGGTGGATCCCCTTAGACAGTGACTCAAGGGGAACACGGACAAGGTCTAAAATATATTCATGTGTGAAATCGATCGGCTGTGGTCCTGAGAAGGGAACGCTGACAAGGTGGATCCCTTTAGACAGTGACTCAAGGGGAAATAATTCAGTCTCATTATCTGGGCCGATAATTTTTAGGTCCAGCTTTGGCCCAATTTCAACGTCTAACACACCCTATGACAATTATTAGGTCCATCTATAATTATACAATCATATTATTTTTATTTAGAGCTGCATTTTTCTTTTTCTTTATCTTTTTCATTTTCCCTTTTCGGAAATTTTTGTCAATTTTGTACAATCTGATTCTAGCGTTCAGTATAGCATCTTTGATTCTTTCATCAAATATACACAGAATATATTTATACCCTTTATTCTTGTTCCAGATGTTATGTAATTGGTTAGCATAAATAATCTAAAATGGAGGGAGGTACCACAAACTAAAAGAGAAAAAAGCCCAGTAACACTACAGCAGCAAGACCCATCTACGACCGGTCACAGAAGGGGGGTCCCGATCGCTGAAGGCTAAAATCAGTCGCAGAAGTATCGGTCGCAGTTGCTCCGTCGCTGATGCCCTCCCCGCTGACGTCACCGGTCGCTGAAGGGCAAGGCACCAGTCGCAGATGACCCTATAGCGACCGATGAAATCGGTCTCTGATGGTATATGTTGACGTGGCAGGAAGACCATCAGAGACAGATATGACGGTCGTTGATGATCCAATAATCGGTCGCAGAAGACTTTTTTTTTTTTTTTGGTTTTTGCTGTTATTTTTCTTTTTCGCAATTGGTACGAAATGTACCAAGCAATTTAAAAGGAATCACAAGTAGTTTTATATGACAGATCTAAAGAATTCCAATTAATAAGGAATTCACAAGCAATTGGTACGAAATGTACCACAATTCCAATTAATCATGCTGGCCAATAATATTCAACACTCAACAATTCCAATTAATCATACTATATTATATCAAAATATCACTAAATAACACAATAATCAGAGTATCAAATTTACAAAATCAAAGTATCTCATTATTATCCAATACTCCCAAGAACAGATCTAAAGAATTAAGCAAATGTACCTCATAATTTTAGTTTTCATATTTTTCTAAAGAGATCAACCATACTAACAATTTTACATGCAAAAGCTCATAAAATAGAAGAATGCTGACATATGCTAAGGAGGCTAAAGTGCGATACCAGAATACAGTATCACTAAAGTTTGGTCTTAAAAGAGGTAATAATGATTTCAGAAGTCCTGTATACAGTTAAAAGCTAAATTTAAGAAAAATTTCCAATTCATATAGCAAGACTCGAACAAAGAACAAGAAAAGTAAATAGTTATAATATAATTAAAATTATAAATTGACCAATTATGTAATACATATGAAAATCAGTACCATGACGATGTTTGGTTATTCCATAAGAGTGAATTCCTTCAGCAATTTCAGTATATAAATTTGCCTCCTTTGCCCCGCGACCTTCAAATACAACGACATAGTATAATAACACGAAAAATAAGAAAAGAAAGTAATAGACAAACTCCTAAAAATTAAATGGAGTCACTAACCTGCACCACTAACTCCAGACTTTGCATCAATCATGATATTTCTTAGTTCGATTAGCCCTGCCTAAGATGCAAAATCAATACAATCATATACTATCAAAAAACATATTTGCATAGATCATAGATGTAAAATACTATATAATAAGGATTAGAAAACCTTGATTAAAGGTATAAGAGGCAATTGAATTGAAGTGGGATAACAACCCGGGTTCGCTACAAGCCGTGCGTTTTCTACTTCTTCTCTAGAGATTTCTGTCAAACCGTATACTGCTTCCTCCTATATAAAATAACATCCCTAAAGTTATGAATACATATAAAAGGAGAATGAGAAAGGGTTAAAGAAAATGAAAAATGAAAGGTGTATTGAGAAAGAGGGACCTGTAGCTCAGGTGCTTTATGAGGTTGGCCATACCACTCTTCGTACTCAGCTATGTTCTTTAACCTAAAATCCTATAAAACCAAAGGAACTTGTAAGTGTTCTCCTTGCAAAATATTGAAAATAACTTGAAAATGGACACACATAGTAATAACATACCGCTGAGAGATCAACAATTTTTAGGCGCTTTGGTAGGCCTTTAATTATTTCCTACGGAAACAAAAGTAGCAATGTTTAAAGAATGTTTTCATGTTGTTTTCCTTTCTTCTAAGCAAAATCCTTTAGGGAATTTTGTTAAGTAAACAACTACATGCTCAAGATGATCAATGACATATAATAAACACAAACTAGTCAAACTAATCAATGAATATAAGAACAACCTGAGTTGTTCCATGAGGCAAGCAATAGGAAGCTGACTCATAGTGATGCAGATTACTTTATTTTATTTTTTTAGTATGCAACTGTATCTTTACTGGCTAACTAATTGGTACCGACACAATAACAATCTTTACTGGCTGGTCGACACAAAACAAGGCAGCAAGAAAACGGGGAGAACGGGCAGAATCAGAATCAACCCGAATTCCCCAATTCATCCCCTTGATTAGGTCGGGAAATTCAACAACCCTTGGCCCTCCACTGAATTGTGTAATTTGGTATTATTAATAAAAACAGAATAATCAGTAACACCTTGGACAAGAGGGAATAAGTCTAAAGGCACATTAACAAATTCTTTCAGATGCTACCAGTACTGATATTGTAAAAAAAAAAAAAAAAATCATTCTAAGTTCTTCCTAACAACCCATTTTATTAAAAAAAAATATATCTAAGCTAAAGAGGTACAACAGTTCTCCAAATCAAGAAATCAAGTCTTGCAAGCTAATGAAGTTTGGTTGCCAAGATTTGGTGCTAATGATAAAAATTAAAACTCAGAAAAAATAGGGTTTGAGCTTGTAAGAACATAGAGTTCCCCTTTCAGTCAAATCAGTAACCAACGAGGGAGGGGAGGGGAGAAGAACAGAGAGCTTACCAGGTATGGAGATGCCCAAGGCGGCAGGGGGCGCGATGTGGCTGGACGTGCAACCGGCTCTCTCACGCGCGACCTGGACCAGAAGAGCCGAGAGAGGAGAGGTCGGGAGCAGATCCGAGAGAGAGAAGAGGTTGGAAGCAGAGCCGAGAGAGAGCAGACCGAAAAATCGCGGGAGGAGAGGACCTGGCGATGAGGCGCCGAGAGAGAGAGAGAGAGGAGAGGAACGGAAGGAGGAAGGGCCTGGGGTCGGGCGAGTTGGGAGCGGCCTGATCAGCGTGGTCGGGGTCAGCGGAGAGGGGGCGGAGGAGTCGGGCTTTTTTTTTTTTGGCTAAACCTAAAACGCAACGCGGGAGGAGACAGAGAAAGGAGGAGTACTCGCGCGGGGTTTTTTCAGGAGCCACCCTTCTGCGACCGAGCCGTATCGGTCGTATCGGTCGCTGAAGGGTTTCGTCTCCGATACTATTTTTTTTTAAAAAGAAATTTTTGGAGATCTTCAGCGACGGGTGGCAGAACCGATCTCTAATGCTGCGTTGGAGACAAGTTTTGCTGCAGTGTAAGTTTGGGTAGAGATAGGCTTCTGGTAAATTTAATTTTATAGAACAATGATGCAATGTTGCCGCATGGGCTGCTGAAACATTTCATAAAATCAGACCAGAAATGCAAAAGCATAGGTTCATGAAGATTTTAAACTAAGGCCTATGCAGCCCAAATTTGATGGGAATTGTTCCCTAAACTGGGTATCTTTCTTTCATTAATCTAATCGTCAATACCTACAAAACATTTTACTTCACACTTTTGTCAAGTTGAATTTTTGTTCCTTGACTTGACGTGGGATAAATTAATAGTTAAATGAACTTGTAATCTTGGTTTTTGCAGCGGTGACTTTGTGGTCGGCCACAGCCACAGCCGATTATTATTTTTATTTATTAGATTAGTAGTATAAAAGTAATTTGACATGTTAGTAGCACGCGAGCAGATATTTTCTAATAGACTTCGGAATGAAAGATTTAAATATGCCCTAATTTCAACTGTAAGTGGAGATATTTTCTAATAGACGTCCGATTGAAATTCATTTGATGTTTGATCTAAACTATCTGATTTGCATCAAAATTCATGCAAACTAATTTAAATATGTACTAATCTCAACGGTACCATAAATCTAAATTGTCCACGCAAAAAAAGTATATTTATGAAGAAGTCTCAATTTGTGTGATATTGATATACCTACCTACCTTTATGAAGATACAAGTATAATTTGTATGACTAAATTAAGTATACTTGATCATCTTAATTATATTATGCATGCGGTGTGCTTATTTAAGATATGTTTTGCAGCAACCACCACTAATATTATTTCATAAGTTTAAAAATAATCATTGTTTTAAAATTGAGAAAAAAATAACCCAACACAAACAAATACAAAATTTTAAGTTTTAAATATTAGAGGAAATCAATATATATTCTAACAAAAATATAATGAGATGCAATTATTCTAAGTTAATCAAATTTGGTTTTCATTGTTAAATATTCGATCAAACAGGTGATATATATATACACTATATCAAATTGATATTTTTATTAAGATTGTGAATGAAGTTTTAGTTCTAGATTAATTGCAGATAGGACATCGGTATACGGTCTTTTGTTAGATTAATTGCTATATATCGTCATATATAGCAATTTACAACTATATACTGTAGTATAATTAGTTTTTTTACTATTTATTAAGCCACTTTGAAAATCGCCGATCTGGTGGTCCAAATTTTTTTACTGTTTTTTTACTGTTCATCCGGATTTTCAGATTTTCAATAAATCTAAAAAAATAGTAAAAAAATCCAAAAAATGTAAAATTTGGTCTCCAAGCACATATTAATATGGAGAACAAGATGAACGGTTTGGATCGGCCATTTGGACTTTGAATCGGTGATTTATGGTCCAATGCACAAGGGTGCCTATGCATTGCAATGCACCATAGCCCATCTCTATATATATATATATATATATATATTAAATGGATTAAAATATTAATTATGAATTAATATTTTTGGGCCAAAAACCCAATTGAATTTGGGCCTAAATTAGATTTAGAATTTAATTCAAAAGCCTAAATTGAATTTAAATGCAAAAGCTGAATCAATTGAATTTGGGCCAAAGGGCATTTTTGTAAATTCACCCAAAATCAAATTGAGATGGTAATTTTGCTATTTGGGAACCCCCATTAAATCCTATATAAAGGGTGGAGGGGTGGAGAGAAAAATAATATAATCCAATCAAAATTCGAATCAGAATCCGATTCGATTCGAATCGTATTTTCTCCCCCAAATAGTGATTTGCAGAAAATTTGGTAATCCATATATATATTCTTGCGAGAATAAAATAGTTATTCTTGTGAATAGTATTTGGACTTTGAATGGGTGATTTATGGTCCAATGCACAAGGGTGCCTATGCATTGCAATGCACCATACCCCATCTCTATATATATATATATATATATATATATATATATATATATATATATATATATATATATATATATATATATATAATTATTCTGAATAATTATATTTCTTGCGAGTGCGATAAATTTATACGACGTGTCATACACGTTATAAATTTAATCTGGTTTAAGCTTGTCATCTCCATGATATTTATTTTTTTATTAATTATAACACTTTATAATTAATCATAAAATTTCTCTGATTACTTTCCTATTGGTGTGACCCGATAGGATCTGTGTTATGTTGGCAATAGAATTAAAACTCATTTTAATTCTATAAATCATAAACGACATCTAGCAGAATACATTATGACTACCCAATTGACACAGATGATCTTGTACAGTACAATATCATGATCCAGTAAACAATTTACTCGTGTTAATCCTTTTGTCTCATAGTATCAGATAAGTTTCAAGGTAGATATCTGTCATACTTGCAAACTTAATTTTTTCTCGATCTTAAGTAAATTATCATATATGATTAACTCTTTAATCATATTGTGTACAGATAATCCTACTTCATCAAGAGACCTAGTGATACTATCACTCGTATTAAATACGAGAACAATAATAGTCTTGGTGAACATCTCCCCTCCGTATAAGTTATGCATACTGAAATGTCATCGTTATAGCTACTTTTTACAGATAACGTTGAATAACACTCATGAATACACACTTCTTATGTAAGAAAGACGAATACCTCTTACTTTAGAACTTAACACTGAATGAAAATATTAATGACACGAACATAATTCATTTAATGTTTCATTTAGGATCTGTCAAATACCATGTTCTCTAACATGTATCTGTGTGATTAAAATGAAAATTCTTTGTCTATGGTTTGTAAAACTTAACCATCATTTAATCCACACACTAACCTTTAAATGGTCAATTAGTGTTCTTTGCTAATTACCATGGTTAGAGACTATTAAGAGTATTTATCATCTATATTATGGAGTTTTACAATTTCAAGTCATGAACTCGAAATGATCCATAAATGCAATAAATCTCAAGGAACAAAATGATTAATCATTCAATTCATGAACAAAACATATAGAATATAATATCCTATTTTATTGACTTCTAGATTATCACACTAACACAATCTACATAGCTTAGTAAATTAGTTATGTAATGAACTTGTAGAATACCAATTTTTATTATTTTTGAATCTTTTTACAATTTTTTATGATTTGTGAAAGATGGCACAAAATCGGCATAATTTAGCATAATTTGTAGTACCATATTTTAGCATAATTTAACATAATTATTGTAATTTACCGTAATTTTGTGTAATTCAGCGTAATTTAACATAATTTCAAGTAATTTATCATATTTTAGTATAAATATGCTAATTATATATAAAAAAAAGTAATATAACAAATATTTAAAAAACAAATTCGAATTTTTAGTGTTAGATTTCAGCATATTGCTATTGATCAGTGTTCTAAATAGCGCGCTATAGCATTTTGGACCCCAAACGCAAAGCTATGACATCAAAATGCGCTATTTGCGCTACGGCCGCTATACAATATGAGTTTTTTTTAATAAAACCTATTTGGCAGCCACTGCCAAATTTTTCAAAAAAAAATATGCATTTTTTTAAGCAATTTATATGAGCTTTAAACAAAGACCCAAAAAAGCTCAAACCGAAATTGAATTTGTTGCTACTTGCTACAGATATATCAATTTGAAATTGGGAATTGAAATTGAAATTTGAATAGAAAAAAAATAAAATAGATTATGTCATGAATCATGATGCTTAAGATATTTTTAATAGGAAAAATCGATAGTTTATGATATTACTATGGATATTTTGAACCGCAACTTGGACTTTGTACTGGTTCAATATGAAATATTATAATTTCTTAATTACTTTGGTGTTATTTATTGTTCTATGAGACTTTAGATAAATAATGTTGATATTTAGTACAAATATTGAATATACGGAATGTAAAAAAAAACGCTATGTGACATACCTTCTGCTATAGCGACGCTATTCGCTATAGCTTTTTTTTGTAGCCTTCCTGCTATGACACTATAAACGCTATTTAGAACATTACTATTGATTCATAGTGGCTCTAAAAAAAAAATTAGTATCGGTCATTTTTTGACTGGTACCGAAATAAATTAAAACCGGTTAAAAAATAGCCGGTATGGATATTTTTATGAGTTCCGAGTATATTTATGAATTTGTAATTAACTTTGGATATTAATAAAAATGTTGGACATAACTACGTACATGACTACACGAGGCATAAAATATTGCTCCCAACTTTTTCTGTCCTCATGACGACAGCACTGAAGTATTATCTCAACTTTTGTATTATATGCTTGATCTCCAAGTACAATTAATTATGATACAAAGGGGGCTACGGTCCTCGTGAAGGAATGAGAGTAGGTCCGATGGGTGTGATGACCATCCGATCTGCATCAAGATTCGTGTGCTCTGCATCAAAATCCGTGCAATTCTGTATCAATTTCCGTGCACATAGATCTTGATGCTAATCGTACGGTGATAGAAACCTAACTGTACTCCTATCTCCCATGTGAAATAGGAAACATAAAAAGCGTCTGCAGTGCGAAGTTAGATTTTATGCAATAAACTCGCTAGTCGAGTAGGGGTGTTAATTAGGGGTGCAAACGGATCGGATAGTGGTAAAATTATATCCGTCTCTGCTTTTAATTTTCGAATACCGATACGGATCGGATATTAGACAGATACATATGGATACGGATCGGATATTGGATATTTGTATATATATACATAAATATTTTCATAATATGTAGTAAACTATATGGTATTTATCTACCATTCAGATATGGATAATTAAAATTCAAAATCATATCCGTATCCTTATCCACATGGATATTCGGATATCAGATATCCATATCTAATTTTTGGATACGAATACAGATACGGTCGTATCCGTAAAGAAAGATAAGGGTAAGAATTTTTTTTTGTTAACTTATCGGGTATGGGTAATAATTTTTTTCGTTATCTTACCCGTTATCCTATAAGATCATACATATAGATATATATTTGTATGAAGATAATACATGATACAATAAAGTTTTGTATTTTACTATATTTTCATAATACAAATTAGTTGTATTCATTATTATTTTTTCTTTTTTTTTCTTGTTTTGAAAAATACTTTATTAAAATCACAAATCAAGATGTTCATGGCACTTTTTTATCCATTTATCTGATCTGTACCATATTAAAAAAACAGATAATGGTAAAGATTTTTTTTCATTATCATAACAGGTACGGGTATGAAAATGCCTCCACCCGACTCGTATCGTACCCATTGACACCTCTACAGTCGAGTGGGTACCTCTCATTTAATAATTTAATTAGAACATAAAAACACATAAAGTAATCATAATATGTTTTATGTTGGCACATTCAAATATGTCTAATAAAACTGTTCAATTGTTTGTCTGTACATATTTTTAACTCATTCATTAATTAACAATGTATAGAATTCAGAATTTTAACATATCATTTAGAGTTTAACATATCCAATAATTTAAATTTATTTAACCAACTGTGACAATTAAAGTAATGATTATTAAAATAACAAATGTATAATTATAGATGCCTTGGGAACAATTTTAATGTATTGTCAATTAAATTTTGCATAATTTAAAATTTAATTTGTATTAAGTAGTATATTAATTAACAGTTCAATTTTGCTAACACTTGACTAGTGCTTCAATAATACTTAATTGCAATATATCTAATATAAAACCTATGTAAAGATAAAAGAAATATAAAATTTCTTTTTAATTTCATAATTAATTGATTGATTGTCGTAGTTATCAAATAAATATAAATGGCAATAAAACTATACATCTATTAACTCAATCCATCATCACCACTACATCTTTGTAAACACAACCAGTCCACAACAGAACCCGACTGTGTCATGGATGATGGATGCAACAAGGTGTCTTCATTGCCGACGCCTGAGACGGGTAAACAAATATATCACATTAAATTCAACAACTTTGATTATTAATTCTTTTGTTGGCAGTCAACACTTGTACCTTAATTATTTAAGCCCCCATGGAACACAGCAGAGAAATCATATCAATTTCTCAAAAAACATTAATCCTCGAGTGAAAGTAAAAATGGCAGAATTAGGTGATCTCAAGCTGTTGGGGGCATGGCCTAGCTCATTCGCAATCAGGGTCAGAATGATTCTAGAACAAAAAGGGTTGGATTATGAGTATCTTGAGCAGGATCTTTTCAACAAGAGCGAACTTCTTCTCGAACACAATCCGATCCACAAGAAAGTACCGGTACTTATACACAACGATCGAAGCATCTGCGAGTCATTGGTGATTTTACAGTACATTGATGAGAATTGGTCTGGTACAGGACCTCCTGTGCTTCCAGTTGATCCTTACGAACGCGCCGTTGCTCGCTTCTGGGCAGCTTACATTGATGATAAGGTATTTAAATTGCTAAATTTTTAATTTCACTTTCAACCGCAATATAAATGATATTAATTTATGAGTTCTACAATAAGAGAAGTTAATTATATGATTGAAGATGAGTTGCAAAATTAACAAATGTTTTATGTTATTTTTTTTTATCGCTCCGTCAGTTGTTCTCTTCATTTCTTGGAATCGTGAAGGCTACAACAAAGGAGACCAAGACCGAAAAAATTGCCAGTACACTTCTTGCACTAGAGCAGTTGGAAGGAGCTTTCAAGAAATGCTCTGTTGGAACTGGAAAGGAATTTTTTGGTGGAGACTCCATTGGATTTGTTGATGTGACTTTGGGTTCTCACTTGGCATGGATCAAGGCAGTAGAGAATATATCTGGTGTCAAGCTGGTTGATGAGACAAAGGTGCCATTACTTGTAGAGTGGCAAAAACGCTTCCTCAATGTGGATTTTGTGAAGCTTGTTCTTCCAAGTGCGGAGAGGGTAGAAGAGTACGGGAGAATGATTCAAGCTAAATTTAATGTTGCTTCCATCAATTGACGGACTTTTTGGGGCATAGAAATAAATAAATGAATTGAGATGTGTATGATGTTATTGTAATGTTTGTATTTTGAAAAAAAAATAGTTTTGAACTGTTATGAAATTAAATAAAAAATTACCGATTTGTTGTCAGATATATTGAAAAAGTACGAGTCAGAGATTTCATACGGTTAACATATATATATTAAGTGTACTGTTGAATTTTAAATTTAAATATTACTTCTTATATGTTAATTTTTGTAAGACAAGAGAGAAGAGATTTAAGAAAACAAATTATATTGTAATCTTATTTTTCAGCTTTACATGTATATCTATTTATAGTTATAAGGTATTAAAAAACTAGCTGTTAGAATGCACTATTTCCTATTCCTATTAATTACAAAACACTATTTTCTACAAGACACTATATCCTATATATTCTATTAAATAAACTAGTCGTTATTAATTTGAATTCTATTTTATATTTTAACATTCCCTCTCAAGCTAGGAATGTACATATCGTACAATCCTAGCTTGCTTGTAATTTTCTCAAATGAATTCGGATCCAAGCCTTTGGTGAAGATAACAGTAACATAACGGCTCTGTGAACCTTTAGTATGTATAAAGTGATTTTGTACCTATCTTAAAAAATAGTAAAAAAATTGCAAAAATTATAAAATTTCATCCCCAAGCATATTTTAGTATGAATATCATGTTGAACGGTCGGATCGATAGTTTAGACTTTGAAAATGGAGATATATAACATGAGGTATGGATGAGGTATGAGGAGATGAGGCATTGGAACCCTACTCTTCATATATACTACTCAAAACCTGTAATTAAAATTACACATGTACCATCTCCGACATTTTTAAAAATACCCCAAGTTAATTACAGATTAATAAATATGCCCACGGTTCCCGAAAATTTTTAAAAATGCCCAAACCGGCCATTTAATGGCCGGTACCGAATAAATCTCCCAACCGGCCATTAAATGGCCGGTACTGTACTGAATTTTTTTTTTTAGCTAAAATACTGAAATCTAACACTAAAAAATCGAATTGTTTTGTTAAATATTTATTAGATTACTTTTTTCATAGCATATTTATACTAAAATACACTATGAATAGGGCCGATTTTGTGCTAAAATATGCAAAATCCGAGATTTTTATTTTTACCCAAAACAGAAAATATATATAAAATAGAAAATATATATAAAAGATACAGAAAATATATATAAAAGATACATCAAAGACCCTAAAAACTTTAAAATTATAAAGAAAGGTCCAAAAGTCCATGAAGGAAGACTCGGATCGCGAATCTGAGCCCGCAAAAAGGGCGAAACAGATCATAGATTTGGTTTCGGATCCAGTTTTGGGCTGTGGAGTTCCTGTCAAAATTTCAGCCCGATCCGACGGACGGATCAAAAGTTACGCTCCTTTTCATGAAGCATGCATAGGCCCATATTGCATCATTTCCGATTAAGATTTTCATTTCTATTATTCAATCTACGTAGCTCAGTAAATTACCGTATTTTAGCATAATTCTACATAATTATTGTAATTTCAGCATTTTAGTAAATTTACTGCATTTTAGTAAATCGGACACTCGAGCGCCGTTTTATGGCCGTTTGAAGTTTTGCCGTCGTTTTTCGCTTTCTCAGTGAAGATATCATCCCTATTCATACGTAATTTAGCGTAATTTAGTGTATTCTACCATAATTCTACATAATTATTGTAATTTAGAGTAATTCAGCATAAATTAACATAATTTCAAGTAATTTAGCGTGTTTTAGTATAAATATGTTAATTATATATATAAAATGTAACCTAGCAAATATTTAAAAATAAATTCAATTTTTTAGTGTTATATTTCAGTATTTTAGCTATTTGTCTCTTAAAATTTTTTTAACATAATTTAAAGTAATTTAGTGCCAATTAGCATAAATTAACATAATTTCAAGTAATTTAGCGTATTTTAGTATAAATATGCTATCAAAAAAGTAATCTAACAAATATTTAAAAAAAATAATTCGATTTTTTAGTCTTAGATTTCAGTATTTTATCTATTTATCTAAAATAAAAAAAAAATTAAATGGGGGACCGGCCATTAAATGGCCGGTTCCCCTCTTTAATAAAAAAAAAAAAAAATTGCGGGACCGGCCATTAAATGGCCGGTTTGGGCATTTTTAAAATTTTTCGAGAACCGTGGGCATATTTATTAATCTGTAATTAACTTGGGGTATTTTTAAAAATGTCGGTACCATCTCGAATTCTATAATTACCACATGGCCGCTTTAATTGACTGAGTGCAACATTTGTTTACCACGTTAATTTGGTTTAATTTATTACATAATTTACACGTTTAAAATTTGAAGGATTAACGGTAACATACAAGCAATTGTCACGACTTATTTAATTTTTATGTTATATATCACTACAAGAATTTATACTATAAACACAATCATCCACGAAAATGTATCTTTTCTGTAATCTGAAAAAATAATTACCTGCGCCAATACTTTGATGAATTTATTTATGTACGCAAAAAAGGGAAAAAAAAAAAAACTGAAGATAAGCACATATTTATTATTATAAATGAGGTTAATTAAATAAATAAATAAAAAAGCATACCACTGTCATCCAGAGTTCGGATTCCCTGCAAGTTATTCAAATTCTGAGTTTGGATCTAAATCATCTGATTAGAAACCGAGCCAATCAGATCTGATGTGAAATGGACGTAACTTCTTTAATATTTGTACCAAAGCAGATTGAACGGTCCGGATCCAAACTCAAAATTTAAGGTACCTCAGGTAATATGAATACTTCTCACCCAGCCGTCTACCTTCATGGATCCGACTCTGCTGCTCTTCTCTTAGAAAAGCAGGACCCTGCTCGCATCCCATCTCAACCTTTCAAATTTTATCAATGGCCTAGATGAATTTTATTATAATAATATTTTTTTGGTCTGCCCGTCTCTCCCCAATTTTTTCGCTAAAAACAAAGGAGAGAAGAAACGAAGAACCACACCATGCTCTCCGTTGACCCCACCGGCCGCGCTCTCCTTGACCCCACGGACCGCGCTATGCTCTCTCCCTCCTCGATCCTAGCGTTGGCGCTTTTTTCATAACTCTTTCTCCACCTCAATTTGATCATCGTCAGCTCAAAGAGAGGGGAAATAGATTCGAGATCCAAGAACTCGCTCGGTTCGCCGCAAACGAGCACAATAAAAAGGAGGTCAGTCGATTTCCCCTTATGTTGTTAGGAAATTTGATTTTTCTTTTGCTTTTATTTGAGACTACTTAATTTTGCAATCAAGTGCTGCAATTTGCCATGAATATTGTAATTAACTAGAGCTTCTAAGAATTTTCTAGTTACTAATCCTAGAGAAAAAGAAAATTGAACTGTCTGGAATTTTCTTTTCTGTTAAAATTCTAGTATTTTACTTAAATATCTAATCGATACTTTATAGTACTCCTTAAACACCAGTGGATATTCTTCAAAAATTCAATTATTTTTGGATCATAAAAAAATGGCCAATAAGCTTATAAGAACTACACCAAAATTGATCTCACTATACTGATACTGATATTATATGGTTGTGCACTTGTACTTTTATGTTTTTCTAATTTTATTTTATTGTTTATCAAAACAGTTCGAGCTTTAGCATCCTAATTTTTATGAGAAGGCATCTTTTATGCTTTTCTAATTTTTGTATACAATACTTTAGAATTCACAAGAATTGCAATTATTGTTTATTTTACAAAATGTTTGAACTGGTACAGACTTTTTGATGCAATAATTGTATTTGGTTTTCTGATTTTTTTGAACTGGTACAGTTCTGTTAGGTGTTTGTTTTTAAGGTTTTTTTTTTTTAAGAGAAGTCCGTAGGCATAAGGGTTTTTATTGGGTACTGATTTATGGGCAGTCTGACACTTCATATCTCTGTCTTTTATTGGCACCTTCTAGGGTCAGGATGCTCTATTCTTGAATAAGAAGCCTTTATTGTGTTTTTCTTTTAATCAAGACCATGTACTGATATTTCTGTAATACAAGTCTATAAGCCATAGAAAGAAGAAAGGGCAAAATTGTCCATTTTTTTATTTTTGTTAAATTGTATTTAAGTTCTTAAATTGAGAAATGAGTATATTGATAAAAAATTTAAATTTAGATTTGGAAATAATTAATTTTCAAATTTGAATGAAGAAATATCTAAATTCTGTTTTTATGATAGGCATATATCTAAATTTCTCTTCAAGTAAGAATATATTGAATCAGTGTAGTGTGTGGATGGCATGGCATGGCAGATGCAAAATCAAGCTGGGGGTGCCCTGGAAATTACCTATTGCAAGCCCTTCTGACAACAATTCGACGTCTTCAAACACTGACAAATGCGGGCTGGGGAGGGAGGACCATCATCTATTCTGATTGCAAAGTTCTCATCAAGCCATTCACGAAGGGTCCTTGGAATTTCTGACATCCTGGAAAGTAATGGATACAGTGGCAAGTTGCATTGAGTTTCTACACAGTAGCAATGGAAGGATATTGGTGAGGTACATTCATAGACAATTGATGGGAATACCTCACAGACTAGCGAATCTGGCAAGATGCACAGGGCAACAGTATACTGGTACGTCCAATGAAGAACTGGAGGAAAAAATTTGGATGACCTTTGATTTAAACAGGGATGTTTTTTTTATAGAAAGAAATCCCTTAGATTAATTAGGAAGTAATTAGGATAATTGTAGTTTGTCTTTATGTTCAATTTATGTCAGTAGAACTATGTAAGCTAGACTAGATTTTATTTCTGTAATTTTTTCTTGCGTGCTAGCAAGCTTGCAGAGTAGTTTGTTTATTACCAGTAGAACTGAGAACATTTGTATTTTTTATTTCAATTACCTAATGAATGGCTTACGGATTTGCAATCAAAAAAAAAAAAAAGGTAGACATGCGGTGGATTTTTCTAATTTTGGGAATTGAGTGGCACTGGCCCATTTATGAAGCCTGCGGGCATTGTAATAGCAAAAAAACAAAAAGCGCAGTGCGTGGTAATAAACAATGGGGTTGCTTTATCTCGGGCAGGATGGGCAGATAAAAAAAAGTTATTATAATAGGAGAAATCATTCAAACCGTAAGATATAATTTAACGTTTAGGATGGAAGAAAAGTAGGAAGCTGCTTTTCCTTTAGAAAAGCAGCAGAGTCGGATCCCTAACTTCATTATTTGGTCCCGATCCGGGTCAATCCGGACCGAGATGGAACGCCCGTGCGCCTTTAATATTCGTGCCAACACAGATCGGACGGTTCAGATTTATTCTTCATTAACTGCAGAGTGCAGACGATACGACTTCGCCGCCCAACTCCATTACCATTCGCTCATGCGGTGATCTCAGCTCTTTCGCCCCCTCCAGCGTCGGAGGCGCCGCAGCGGGCCTCGCCGGGACTATGCAGCACGAATGTATTGTTCTCGCCTGGTTTTTCTCCAAACCACATCTCTCCTCTATGTACGAATTTTTCACCTTTTTAATTTCGCTTATTTTTCCTGATTTTATTGCGCTGCGACGACCGAATTTTGCGTTCAGTTAACATAAAATTGTGCCGTAATAGCATTATGGTACCCAATTTATCATCAATTTACCCTATGCCTTGTGTTGCGCTTGTACTGAAACTAATTGATGGCAGTTACAAGTTGCGTTAGTAAAAGGCTACTATGTTCTGCCAACCCATTTGACAAATAACGCTTCAGCTCTTTATTGCAAGTTGCAACACAACAATCCTCCCTTCATTTGCTTCATCTTAAACATTCGGTAATGACTAATATTAGATGGGTCACTGCAACTGGTACCAAAGCGGTTTGCACTTAAGGTGTTCCTGAAAGATTATTCAATTGGTGGTTATTAGATGGGTCTCTTTTTCTACCAGTATTTCTCCATTCAAGTGTTTGTGAGATAAGTTCAGATTAACTATTCCTATTGCCGCTACTATATTCCTTGGCATCTTGCCTGTTAGATAGTTCTTTGATAAATTAATACTTGTCAAGAATTCCTGATACAAGACACAAACAAAGGATCTGAGGCTACACCTGCATCATGTTTCAATATACTCACACCAGTAAGCTAACTAAATTTTTCTGGGAGTGGCCCCGAGAGATTGTTGTGAGCGAGATCTAGGACTACCCTTTCATTGAAAACCAAACAAGCAAAATTGAGTAGTTCCACTTATGTACAAATTGGCTACAGGTTATGCAATTTGAATTTCTGGCCATATTATCCAAGCTAAAGCTATACATTAGTAGTACTCTATCCATGGGTAAGTGGTCTTAATTGTCAAGTTGTTACTCTCAACAATCCTTTCACTTTTGGGAGTAGCTTGTCTAACCAGGCCTCGATTAGTGGTAACTAGTGCCTTTTGTGGTATGCGCATGCTAGCAAGTATCTTTTCTGGTAACTCGTACCTTTTAGGCCTCAATTGATAAATTATAGGATACCGGTGCAGAAAATACTAAGGGATGGGCACACAGTGACTATATTAACTGTCGGCCTTGGTTGCCGGAGCTATGGCTGGTAGGTTCTGAGCTCTGGTTCGCTTTGGCATTTCATCGAGCACCGTCTGGCATTACTACTAACGCCTTACGAAAGTGTTGAAATGCTTTGGATAGGTTTGATTGACTTTAGGTTAAGAATATTGTTCTTCATTCTTTTAAACATAGAATTGACTACTTGACAAAAAACAAACCCAGCAAACAGAAATTAGAACTAGAGATCACATTGTATCAGAGTGTTAGTGTTTCCTTTTGTAAGTATCAGATTTATTTAGTTGTAGGACAACAAATTAATGTAGTTTTTATTTTGCAATTTGTGAATATTTTTTATTGTAAGAAGAAAAGGGAGATCAAAATTATATGGTGTTCTGCATTATCTTCTTGGTTTTAGTAGAAATTTGTTACATATTTTGCTTATTTCATGTTACATTTTACATAAAATAAATTGAAAAATACAAAGTAGCCATCTAACCGACATAACTCAAAAAAGAAATCTGAAAGAAAAAAATAGAAAAGCAATCTCCATGAGTGTACCGTCAGGAAAAAAGGTACACCTATGAAAAAAGCACCTCTGACACCCACGGAAAAAATACAATTAGGTCCATCCTTCCGACGGCTCA
Source organism: Carex kokanica (assembly GCA_025461125.1). NCBI lineage: Eukaryota > Viridiplantae > Streptophyta > Magnoliopsida > Poales > Cyperaceae > Carex > Carex kokanica. Next base: position 1,480,377 of record JAJGRX010001393.1, read on the forward strand.
CAAAAATGTTATTATTACACGTCTTCGTTACTTTGAAGGTGTGTTTTCCGACAGTACACCCACTAAGATATATTACCAAGGAACTAAAGGTAGATTCTAGTAGTGGATATTTGGAAAATATTTTTCAAATTTAAAAATGCGTGTGTTCTTAATTATTTGGATAGAACTTGTATAAAATTATAGATGTGTTCTCACTCGACTCAAACTTGATAACCGTTTTATCTAAATAATTGAGAACACATCTATAATTTTAAATTTTAAATTTGAATAGTTTTTTTTAAATATATGTACTATAAGAGTTGAATGTACCATGAAAATTAAATGTACATTTAAACTTAACTAAATTTAAATATTTTCAAAAGTGTGATTTTTCATCATCAAAAGCCATTTAAAAGTTTGTTTTACAAATTAATTTGCTTTCCCTATGGTTATAACATACTATTTACATGTAAATCTTAGGTTGATGGGGACCTGTGCTATCTTCGAGAGAACAAAGATGGGTATCTGCCGGTTCACATAGCAGTGATTAAACAAAGACACGAGATCACTACTCTGCTAATTGAGAAATGTGAGGGCTCTCTGAATGAGCTTACTTGTAGGTCAGAGTCTCTCCTTCATGTAGCAGTAAAAGCAAACTGCCTAGAAACTGTTTAACATTTGACCTCACTAGGTGTTACGCAGCTTTTACTCAATCCAAAAGATGGAAATGAAAACACCTGCTTGCATCTTGCTTTTGCAGGAAGGCAATTGAAGCTAAGCTAGCACCATAGTCTTCTTTTGCTCCTAACTGTTAATTTTGAGTTTTGAGATTCAGAATTAGAATTAGATTAGGGATGCATATTGTCCATACAATTGAAAATTGGAGTACTTGACTGGAATTAGTTGACTCAGGATCGAAAACTCAGACACTATTCCAAAATACTTTGCTTTTGGCGTAAAAAAAAAAAAGGTAGAAATGACTTCGCAAAATTAATGTTTGGTTATGTTAGAGAAAAAAATTTGAGATCCACATTTCATGTAAATTGCTAGTCTAATAAAATATAAGCATACAAAATAAAGTAAGACTAATTGCACTAATTACAGAAATGAAGATGATACGGAATTTATTAAGAAATACTTGCTAATGTTACTAATGTATAGTAAAAAAGATTATTTTAGAAAGCTCGGCTCATTCTATGATTCAGCACTAATTGTAATTGCACTGAATTTTCACTCTAAACTCTGTCAGCAAACTATTCCTCTCTGAATCGGCTGAGTCAACTTGGGCATATAGCAGATTTTAAAAAGCATTGCCAACAGTTTTTCCTTTTATTTTTTATTTTTTTTGATTGTGAGGATCTCTCTTCTTTATGTTAAATTAAATATCCTACAAAATAGAAGAGAGAACTCTCTAATTTGCTAACTTCACATGATATCCCCAGGTGATTCAGCATTTATTAAGCCAAGAGGATATTGATGTCAGCCCGGTAAACTCAGCGGGTCTTACTCCGCTTGATATACTTCTGGTAACTAACCACGAGATTGGGGATCTTATTCTTGGAGAGATGATAAGAGCTGCTGGTGGGAAAACTGTAAAAGAACTACGGGGATATGAAGCTGATCCTATCACCTCTACTTCAGTTGACGCCTGTAGGACCTCACTGGCTAGGGTTTTCTTTTCTCGACTCCTAGCAACCAAGTTACAAGAACCACAAGTTTAACCAAGGCCAAGGAGGACATTGACGATAGATTTCGTTTTACTATAGCTAGCATCTTCAAATAACTTTGCACTTATTTTAAACTCTACCTTTTCATGAGGATTCAAGGATTTAGCTTTAGAACTCATAATTTTCCTGTGACCATAGTTAGTTTTTCATGTCCGTATCTTGTTATAAAGTTGTTTCTCAGTAGCGGGGAAGCTAAGGGATCCAGTTATGGCAGTGAGAAAGGAGTCATATTTCTTTGAAGGAGGAAGTTGATTGTATGTGTTATGATAGTGAGACACAGCATGAAGGAGTACCAACTCATCCTCTAGACTCCATACTCGTTGGACTGCATTCGTAGTTGTAGAGGGAGATGGACCTGGAACCGAAAAGAAAAAGTCAAAACTTAATTCGGTTCCAGGTCCATCTCCCTCTACAACTACGAATGCAGTCCAACGAGTATGGAGTCTAGAGGATGAGTTGGTACTCCATGCTTTGTCTCACTATCATAACACATACAATCAACTTCCTCCTTCAAAGGAATATGACTCCTTTCTCACTGCCATAACTGGATCCCTTAGCTTCCCTGCTACTGAGAAACAACTTTATAACAAGATACGGACATGGAAAACTAACTATGGTCATAGGAAAATTATGGGTTCTAAAGCCAAATCCTTGAATCCTTATGAAAAGGTAGTGTTTAAAATATGTGCAAAGTTATTTGAAGATGCTAGCTATAGTAAGATGAAATCAGTTGGCACTGGTGATGCGATTTACCTAAGGGAACTGATTAGGAGTCAAGATGTTTTGTGGTTGGGAGGTTTTTTTTCATTTTAATATGTGTATGGCTATTTGTGCGAGGCCTTTCTATTGTGCTATACAATGGACCAGACTGGCTGCTAAGTTGGATATAGAAACCCTGTGCAAAATTATATCAAGCTGTAAAATGGACTGATCGTAAGATGCCAGCGGTATGCATCTTTGTTATTCTCTTTTTAGTTGGGTATGGGATAGGCTAGGGTAGAGTAGGAAAAATGGCACTGCGGAGCCGGCTCCGTCACAGAACGGCACGGCACGCGTGCTAGTTACATGCCGTGACTCGCGTGTCCCGTGCCGTGACCATTCGCGTGCTGTGTCCATCTTTTGAAATTTTGGCACGGCACGGCACGTAGTCACGCGAGTCACTTGTAATTAGGACTATTAGATATTGATTTAATGGTGAATCTTAAATAAACTAACCTAAATTATAATTAAATGGTCATGCGAGTCACGCGAGTTACGTATGGTCACGGCACGTTTAGGCATGGCGTGACTCACGTGGCGTGACCATTCGCATGCCGTGACCACCCCTTGACATTTTGGTCATGACACGTGAAAAATTAACTTGGTCACGGCACGGCACGGCACGAGATTAAAGTCACGGCGTGTTAATCACGGCACGGCACGTTTTTTTCCACTCTAGGCTAGCCGCTGAATTAAATCTCTCTGGGTGGTGTCAATGTATTATATATGCTTAATTCTCTTATATATATAATAAAGCATGTAGGATTTCCAGCTATGATTTGAAGACAGCCAGAGGGAAATTCATTCAGTCGCGTGCAGTAAAGTAGTTTGTTATGGATATGTTTGATTGTATGTATTGAACTGTATTATAATGCATTATCTTTTTTTGTGCCTTTTTCTGTCTTATGAAACGTTGGGTTATGATTTATTTGAGTTGCAAAAGTGCAAGTTTAGTTTTGCAGTTCGTGACATTTGAGTTCGATTTGAATTTAACTCAAGTTCAATTCATTTAATTATAATTTAAGCTCGAAATAATTTTAATGGACTTGTTAGTCATTGACTTGCAATAGTTTCATATTCATTATGTTATTTAATTTGATGTAACTAGTGATAAATATCGCAAAAATCACTCATCTTTACAGATATTAAAACTCGGTTCTGCCTCTAGCCCGGCCGGCCGGTATAGGTGGTACAGGGCAACAGAAGACTTGCCATGACTTCCCAAATAAACAAGGTTGAGGTAAGATGTGCTCCAATGGAATCTATAACAGAAGTGACAGACACTTTGGCTCTCTCACTAATTTGGAGAACAGTATTCCTGTTCTGCAGCTTCTGCAAATTGGAATATTTTTCTAATTGGAACTCAGAAGAAGAATATAATAATTCAATATCAAACTTTTGTTATAGTTGAACACATAATTTCTTATCAAACTTGCATTCTAAGAAAATAATTTTTTTTAAACATTATATTGGTAGAGTGAGGCTATGGTAATATGCATATTAAGGATCATAGTGTGCTATGGATCCATCAAACAGTCGATTTGAATCATTAAACATGGTCTAAATGTACTTACAGACTGAAGACCATAAACCCCAACCCACTTTAAGAGTTGATCCAACCTCAAAGATTTGCGACCAGAACCCATTATGATGAATTATCCAACTATTTGCCAATTTCTATAGCTTTTCCTTCCTACTCTAATACTCGATATCTTTCAAATTTTCCTTTCTTTGTTTCTTTTCTTTTTCTTGCATGAAAAGATCAGGTTTTCATTGATGAAGTTCAGGATTTGCAGAACATAGCAGAGAGTACCAGGATGTCGGAAGAATGTGCATAAAGCTGTAGACCTGTAACATTTGAAAGGATGCCAAGAAGCATCAGGTACTGGTTCGCAGAATTGATAAATAATTATTCTCAAATGACAGGTTTTCCCTCACTAGAGATGACATGTTCTTCAAAATGATGACTCCTGCATTGTCAGAATTAATTTTGAAGGATCCAACTACTGTCAGATTACTTGCCCTCACTAGAGATGGAAAATTTGGAGCTTTTCATATGGTGTGACCCACTTACCATCACGTGCAGCACGTGGTAACATATGAATTTTGCAGCAATCAATGGTAAAGTCAGAATTTTGAAATATTGAGGTGGTAACTAAACAATTTTTGATCAAGACCACTACTTGCTCACTAAATACCAACCATAAATCAATTCCAATCAAACACTCCTAAAGAAAAAAAAAAAAAATATATTGCCATTTCCACAAAATGCCAGAAAAGAAGGAACAAATTTACAATAAAATTTTATTGTTAAAGGGTGAGATTTTTGTTCAAAAGACTTTGGACAAAATTTCATTCGAAGTTGGATCTGAAGTGTTTGATTTGTATCAAAATACGTCTGAACTCTGAACGGTTTGGATTCACATGGCAATTTAAATTTATTAAGTTTTAAGTCTGTTCGCATAAATCTCGAAGCAGATCAGACGGTTTAGAAACTTTTGGGTGGTCTTGAATTATGGTTTTATTTAAATAAAGTTTGTCCTAGCTAAACAAACTATTATCAACTAACCAGATGACAACTAAAGCAGAGCATTAGACGATAGGATTTAGTTACTACATAACAAACCTAATACAGACATACAGACAAGAATGACATAAAAGCAAACAAGCCCCTAAACTTCCTAAAATCCTCAATTGCCAGAACGAATCAAGATCCACTCCTCTTCCTCTTGTACCGGGCTTTATGGCGGTCCTAGTATACGGCATTGTAATTCTATATGCAATTATGCACTGATCCGTCGAGTCTCTATTGAAATTCAGATCTGGTCAAGTACTGACCGGGTAGAATGAGATCCATACCGTTTATGGTGCTGATCGTATCCAGTATTGGGCGTTAATTATACACGAAGAATTAGTACAAAATTAAAATAAAGTATTTACATTAATTGTACTCTTATGGTGTCGATCGTATCCACTATCCAGTAATGGTGCCATCAAAAACAGTATCTCTTTGGTGCTCTTTTCTTATACTAGTCGTCTAGAGGTATCATATTCATAGTCAATGTCAAGCCCACAAAAAATCTGATACGGTCAACAAATAGTGCCCACAGTCACACATCTGAAACGGATTCAAACATTTCCTGCACCTGGAACAAATTTAAATATAAAGCCTACAATCCAAACAAGGTAGAGGCGCAGAGCAACCCAAAACCTGAATTACCCAGGGCTAAAATTCGATCTAAATCCCTCGGCCTTTACCGAGATTGATCCATTATTCTCAACTCCTGAAACAAAGAGAATCTGAGAGAGGCCAGTTCAGAATTGGCCCAAACTGTGAGGACGAAAGAAGGCCGGATGCTATGCATTTTGGGATCAAGTAAAGAATTTCTATTGTAAATGTTTCAATACAAATTTAGACTATGTAATGGTCCATATTTGTGGGCTCTCGCATTATGTTTTATTTTGTTATTTACAGTCATTTATCTCATGCCAAAGAAGTCTCAATTGCATGTCTGATGTTCCTACCCGATAACAAGATAGAAATATCATTTTTATGACTGAGCTATGTATAATTATCATCTTTTATTCATGTTTTGTGCTTATATAATATGTGTCTTGCAACAACTCCGATTATTTCACAACTTTAAAGTAATCATTGTTTTAATCAAATATAAAATTTAAGAATTAAATATTTGAGGAAATCAACAGAACAAAAAAAGGACGAGATGTAATCATTCTACATTAACCGTGTTTACTCTTAATCATTTGATATTCAAGCAGGTAATATATATATAGCAAATTGATATTGTTATTAAGATTGTGAAGAAAGTTTTAACTCTACCAAAATCAATCTCATTCAATAATTAAATTTATAGTCAAGTTGTGCTTCTTGATGAACAAGTTCATTTTTTAATCAAAATTTAGATGAAGGCCAACTAAGAAGATCTGAAAAAAACTGAGAAGGAGTTGCTCGTAGAAGCTAAACATAAGAGCATGCAAATTGTTGATGCTTGACAAAGTATTGTCTAAAAATGCAAAATCGCACACCGTATATTGTCTTTATAAGGCAACTTCTATCATATCAAGAGTACTTGTCATAATTCTGATGGACCTATGGTCAAGGGATCCAAATCTGCTGCTATCCTCGTGCATAAACAGTAACCCTGCTATTCCTGCTTTTCCAAATCTAACCGTTTAACTATTTCGAGATGCGTGCACAGAACAGTTCTTGAAAAACATTGCTTTGAGATTCGTTCTTGAAAAGAGTTGGACGGTTAGATTTGAAAAAGCAAGGATAGCAGGGTTATTGTTCACGAAAAGAGAATTGCAGCAGATTTGAATCCATGGTCAAGTGGATGATGCACATTGATATTGAAATAGTATCACTGGCCTTTTTGTGAAGACACAAGTTGTGTTTGTAGCACTCTGTTTAGTGGAGACAATGTTGTGATATGCTTCATAGGGTCAATGCTGGAAATGTGATGCACAAATGCTATATTGACACTTGCATCTTAGGTTTTATGGTTTTTTTTTTTTAATTGTTTAATTAGTTCATTCCAAGCATTGATCGGCTCTTTCAGGTTCTCTTTGTTTCCAGCTTTTCTTTTAATAACCAGATTTTCAATGTCCGACCTTATTCGGGGTAGGAGTTCAGAATAATGGATCTCGGTAAAGGCCATGGGATTTATAATTTTAGCCCCTGTATTTTGCTAGGTTGATTTAGAATAATTCTGAGTTGTGACATACATACATCTAATTTTTTTTTAGTATATCTATCTACTTCTTATGTTACATATTTTTAAAAAAATATTAAAATTAAAAATTAAAAATTGTAAAATGTGTCTCTAATCATTTAAAATTTGGACGTCTATATCAAATTTGAGTCAATTTAGAATTTAATTAGTTATTTATCATAAAGTCAATAAAGCTCAACTGTTAAAAACTTCAAATTATTTAATGAAAGACAAAATGTTTTTGAAATCAATCCAAATTTGACCCATCACAAAAGTTGGACATAGGCTAAAACTACCTTTCTCGTAAAATCAAACATGCTTGAGAGTTTGAGATATAAAAATAAAATCAATATATTTAGAGTCGCACGTAGGGGTGTTCATCGGTTCGTTCGGTTAAAACCGAAATAAAATTGATAAACTAAAGTTTTATTCGGTTTTCAAAAATTGAACCGAACCGACCGAATTAACTATGAACCGATTAAAAATGAACCAAAGTAAATTTCGGTTCGGTTCGGTTCGGTTCGGTTGAACCGAACGAACCAAAGAATGTTAGTCATAAGTCGTAACGCACAAAATAAATCTGATTTTCCATTCAAACCCCTCTAACAAGGGTTATCACACATTTCGGGTTAAACCCTCTAAAATAACCCATTTACATTTAAATCCTCACAGAAAATCCAAACCTTTAACCAGTACCAGTACCAAGAAAAATCAATATATATACAAACAGATTCTAATTAGCAAGCACAGGAAAAGACACCACTTGTGCAACAAGGAAAATCAACACAAACAAATAATTTTTGATTAAGAATTCTGAATGATTTAACCACGACAAGCTTCAAAACAAAATGAAATATCATAAAATCAGAAGTCTCCATAACAAAATCAAACCAGGACTGAATTCACAACAAACAGGAAACCTAAAAAAAACTCAGATCTAGGTCTCAAACAGTGAGCACGACAACGCCACCATCTGCCTTGATCTTTCTTTCGGCGATCTTGGAGATCAGCTTGGCCTTGACCACCATGGATTGGGATGACAACTTCCCCTTACCTAGCACCTCTAAGTACCCAAATGCGTCACATCAACTATCGGTGCCGCCCTCTCTCCGTTCGCCTTCGCCTTCAGTCCTTCACCTCCTCTGGAATCATCGACCAAATGCTCTTGACATTAATGCGAGGGGGCGTAGTATACCGCTCAAGTGGGGACTGGGGAGTGAAGATGCAAGTTACGCAAGAGGTTTGGGGGGCAGGGAGTGAAATCGAGTAATGAGGAGTGGGGACGGGTTTTTTAGGGACTTGGGTTTGGGGTCTTCTCGGTTGGTTCGGTTAATATGGATTTTAGAAATTAAAAACCGAACCAAACTAATAAAACCAAACAACACCAATATTTGAACCGACCGGACCATTTAAACTGAAAAACCGAACCGTTTGAACCAAACTTTTCCGGTTCGGTTAAAAACCAAATAAACCGGCCCCGATGAACACCCCTACTCGCACGGTCCCTAAATATACCTCCAAAAAAAAAGGAAATATAGAAAAAGATAAAGAAAACTGTAAATTAGAACAGTATATATTTGGTTGAGCAAACCCAATGCAGCTTGAACGGTATGGTCTATATGTTGTAATCCTTCACCTACAAAAGAAAAATTCTGTTAGAGCAGAAAGTACATCTTTCATAGCATGCTATACTTTAATAAAAGGTAAGATTTGTGCAAATTAAGAACAAGAAGCAAGGAACAAACAAAGGTGGGGCCAATACCAGTCCGTAGTTCAATATGGTTTTTCAAATTAGTCCTAAATTAATTTGGCAATAAAAATTGATCTGCAATTCAGATAGTAATCTGGTCTCCTAAATTAATTTATTTGTAACAGGAATACTGTGATTTGAGGAAAACAGTTGAAGTTGTGGTTGTCTCCGGGTTAATTCTGATTAACTTGTGGTGGCCAGATTACCAATTTGTCCCCATGCAGATAATAAAATTAATATGAGAAATTCTGCTATGAATCCAAAGTTTTAAGAAGTATTATATCAATTTTTTATCCTTAGAAGAACTAAAAGATATGATCTAACTTACTGTCTCGGTCTTCATATATAACTAGCAAGGCCAGAACCAAATCGGTGATGTCAAATGCATAGGTGAACCTTGCGGACAGCATGGCTTATAAGTCTGTTTCCCATAGTCAAAAGTTTCAAAATTGTGATTTAAATGAGATGTTTCAGCATCATGAAAGCAGCGCTGGACTTTATCAGTAAAATAAATGCAATTCCTTTGTATATCATCATGACAAGAACTCGACACCGCGTGAAAACAATTGGCACCAAAAAACAAAGCATCATTCTTTAAGCTTCTAAGACAACTCAACAAGTAGAAACAATACCTAAACTTAAGTTTATACAATTTTACTTGCTTCGGTGCGTGATTTTTCAAATTGACCCTTTCTCTCTTGTTTATCATCAACATAACGAGTTCACTGTTCCACTCTAGGAGGTACTTTGTCCACCCCCAACAATCAAAAGAGAAGGGGATCAAGTGTTCGGCGGAAGAGCTTCGGAGGTTCCAGCAAGAAAGAACATCCCTTGCAATGGCATATACTTTCCCTTGATACACAGCGATATCCTGATAAGCCATGCTGCCGTATAGAGACATCCGAGTCTAACTCTCATCTCCAATCTTCGCAGAGAATAATCTCCCCCATCGGGTAAGACAAAAAGCTTGCAATTCATTGGTGTTGTTGGGCTGATGGCACAAAAGTACTTTCTTTGGGTGCTCCTTTACTATGCCATTGGAGGGGAGAAGGACATGGGCGCCCGTAAGAGGCTTGATTAGGTGGAGCTGGAGTTGCTTGTCAAGGGTCATAAGCCAGCCCTTGTAGGAGCCCAGCAATTGGTGGCCGCAGAGGAATGGGATGGGAATCTGTACAGAATAATAGGCGGTAGTGCTGAGATCATAAAATGTGAGGTCACTATGGTTGGGACTAGTATCGGATTTTTTAGCTGAGCAAAGCAGCCACGGGATGGGTTGGTCACGACGGAAGGGAGGGAACAAAGGGAAGTAACGGTGGATTAGCCACGGGTTGGGTTGGTCGCGACAGAAGGGAGGGAACAAAGGGAGGTAGGGGCGGATTGTGAAGGCCCACACAGTGCACACAGCAGAGAGTCGGATGGAGGTGGTGACATCGAGATTGTCTGTGATGGAAAGCAGTAAGTCGGGTGGAAGATTGGCCCAGGAGCAGGGAATCTGGCAGCTCATGTTGTTAAGTGTTAACATACATCAATGAATATTGTTGTCAACAAGAATTTAGATTCAATCTGGTAGAATGAGATATATATGGACTGTTTATTTCAATCTAATTATATGAATCTCAAAGACGTCTGCATCTAAGGCAGGTTCGAAAAATTATCGCTCGCCTGGAATTTCCTCAGGTAAGTACAATATCTGAGGAAATACTCACAAATATATGTGCAATTGGGTTGGGGCTGGGGGGAGGTGTCTTGACTCTTGAGGGTGTAAGAGTTTATATATATATTGAAGCGATGTTGTCATAAAGTGTAAACAAATATATATATATATATATTTTTCAATATTTTCAATTTAGGGTGAGAGCTATATATGGGTACACGAAGAAAATATATAGGCAGCGTGTTATTCATGTAAGCTTCTATGCATAATGCATCTTAAGAATCTTGAACAATATAATTCTCACAAACATAAAGTTACCTTTATCTATTTAGACATATATTTAAAAGAAAGCTATTTATTGAAAATCTAAATTAAAATAGAAAATTATATATATAGAGAGTCAAGCTTATTATGTCATCAACGGTATTTCGACAGAAGTAAATTCTCCGAATGTTTTTTGTTTTTCTAGAGAAAAAAAAGAAAACACAGGTTCGATTTGAAAATTGATCGGTCATGGGCCAAAATGCCTAATAATGGCCCAATAATAGTCTCCAAGCAAAAATGCCCAAGTAAAAATGTATCATTTCTCTCTCTTCTAAAGATAATAATTTCCTAAATTGTGTTCAATCAGTTCTTGAGGACAAAATATATACTTGGAATTTCTTGAGACACTCAACAAGAAAGCTCAACAGGATAGAACAAGAAAGAAAATTACACAAGATAGCAAAGAGTGCTATTTTTTCTCATGACAGTGCTCCCAAATATTCATAATACTAATTTCTTTGCAATGTCTAGCAGCAAATGAAGAGGGGTGTTAATGTAATTTCAGGATGGACTGGAACTCCTTTGGAAAACAACAATTCGATTACCTGACCATGACCCGGTGTTATACATGTCAATTTAGACTATTTGATTCGCTGAAAAGAGACATCAGAAAGTTTATTGCATATGAATCCAATTAAGGGTAACAATAATTGAGAGGACTGTTGGAGATACTAAATGAATTTCACCTCCATTAGAGATACTTTAGCTTGGTGATGTGTAACCCTTAGATACAATTAATTTTGCAAATAATACCCTGTAACTCTAAACGCCTTTTTTCTGTCCTTTTTTCCTCTTCCGAAATTTACCAATTTCTGGTAATAAACATGATGATAGTACTCTGTACCATCTACTCTACTACACCCTGAACTGATTCCAACGGCTCTCAAGCCTGATAATGTATATATCGATAATGTATCATCAATTGTAATTGAGAATTGTATATCAATTATTCAATGATTCAATTAAAAAGATGGAAACCAAGAGGACTTGAGAGAGCCCAGTTTATAATTGGTCCAACAGTAAGGGCGAAAGAAGACTGAATGCTGTGTATTTTGAGATCAAGCAAATAATTTATATAGTAAATGGTGTTTCAATCCAAAATTAGAATCATATAATTGTTGACATATCTGCTGTCGCATTAATTACTACTTTTATAATTACAGTCATATCGGTTGCATGCGTTGTCAAAGAAGTCTCAATTTGTGTGATGTTTCTACCTGTATGAAGTTAGAAGTACAATTTTTATGACTAAAACATGTATACTTCATCATCTAATTCATGTTGTGTGGTTATTATTTAAGATGTGTTTTGCAACAGCTCAGATCATTTCATAAGTTTAAAATAATTATTCTTTTAAAATTTAGCAATAAAATCCAACACAATCAAATATAAAATTTATGAATAAAATATTAGAGGAAATCAATGAAACAAAAATATGAGGAGATGCAAGTAGTCAAAATTAATTGTAATTATTCTTAATTGTTGAATATTAAAACAGGTAATATATACTATATTAAATTGACATTGTTATTATAAGATTGTGAAGAAATGTTTAATTATAGTAAAATGAATCGTATTCATGAATTAAATATAGGATTTTTTTTAAGTTGTACTTGTTGATAAAGAAGTTCATTTTCTAATCAAAATTTAGGTGAAGGACCAACGGAAAGACACAAAGAAAGAAGAGAAGCGGTTGCTTGTGGAAGACAAATTGGAGAGTATACTGTTTAGGCTTCATAGATAAATGGCTAGAGATGCAAATTAAATTGCATGTATGTCATTTTTAAACCATTATTATGGTATTATGACTACTTGTCATGATTCTTACTTATAGAGTGCGGATTATTGGCCTTTTTGTGACCAATTAGTTCATTTAGTACGTAGGATCATTCATCAATGATTAATGATGTGATAAACAAATGTTATCTATATTGACACTCTTGCATCTGGATTCATGGTGATTTTGTAAAAAGATGTTAAATTAGTTCAATATTGTTAAGTAAATACTACATTTTGTCTCATTAAAAATACATGCCCCTTGTGCTATACATAAAACAACCAAAATTATTAATCTCATAATAATAATTTAATTAACTATATGTGTAAAGTTTACATCCATTTGAGAATTAATGTATTAAATTTGTGGGTAATTAAGTATCTTACTTACCTATAAATTTCAAATTTTCACTTTCTTCGTCTCTTTTAATTATATATGTCAATTATTTTCATGAACTTTATTCAATATAATCAATTTTTGTTAATTTCAAAACATGAAGATCATATTTAAGTTTTTATCTATTTTGTTTGCTCATTGTTAAGTTTGCATAATTTATAAGAACGAAATGAGTGGGAATGGCTGGTTACTTTTTAATTAGCCTTTTAGAAACGATTGGGGATCTCTTAAAAAAGAAAATTGTAAGTAGCTCTTAGGATAAATAAATAATTAATTAACGATGATGATAACTAAGTTAAATATAATTATATTGATCATCTGATTCATGTTGTGTGTGCTTATTTAAGATGTGTTTTACAACTACTCCGATCATGTCATTGTCTTAAGTCTAATTAAAGTATCATTGTTTTAAAGTTGAGGAAAAAATAATTAAACAAAATTAAAACATAAAATTTAAGAATTAAATATTAAAGGAGATCAACGTAACAAAAATATGAGGAGACACAATTTTGCTTTCATTGTTAAATATTCAAACAGGTGATGTACGCTATATATATATATATCAAATTGTTATTAATATTCTGAAGGAAGTTTGAATTCTGCCAAAACCAAAACCAATCTCATATATTCATGAATTAAATTTATAATTAAGTTGTGCTTCTTGATATATAAACAAGTTTATTTTCTAATCAAAATTTAGGTTAAGAACGAATGTATAGATCTGAAGATGTCTGAAAAGCAATTGCTCGTGGAATTAAGCCAATTACGAGAGCATACTGTTTAATTAGTTCAAAAAAATTTCAAGCATTGATCGGCTAAGTAAAAGAGTGGAAGCAGGACGTACTATATCGATGACAATCTGAGGCGAGAAATGGATTCATAAAAGATGGGTCCCACTGAGGTAAATTTGAATTTATGAATGAAATGGAGTAAATATATATTGATAAAGCATCAATGGGTACAGTCGTATTCAAGAGCGGATCTAGAATTTCAGTCAAAGAAAACACAAAAAAAAAAAAAAAAAAATTGAGCTTTCTTGTTTGAACAGAGAGATGACATTCTGATAAATTTGTTTATGAACGATCTTTTTTTAAGTAAAAAATAGCAAAAAAAATGTAAAAAAATAATTAGTCCAAAACTAATGTTAAACCTACTTGACTCTAAAAAAACAGAGAAAAATTAATAGAATGGAAAAGAAAAAAAGAAGAAAACAACCGATAAAGGAAAAATATATATCAGAAATTACAAAAAAAATAATGGAGGTGTTGATTACCACACGAAATGGAGAGGAAAGGAGCAATACGTTTGAATCCGATTGAATTATTCAACGGAGAAAAGGAAAAAAAAAGGAGCAGAAACACAACGCCCTTCTCAATCTCTCATTTAACCTGACAATGGACCCCACGCAAAGCAACAAATCAGCTCTGCACATTTCTTGCTCTAACATTCCATAGAAGGGTCCATGTTTCATTTTTTGGGTGTATGTGTGCCATGTTCATTTTTAGTTGAAGACTTTCTTCTTCTTCAGGAAACAACTCGAAAATTAGAAAAAATAGAAGAAATTAAGATCCAATATTCCAATGTCATTTGCCTTTGAGGGAGCGAGATCTTTGCACTACATCTTAACCGTGTTTTATTTTTTTGCTGTGCTAGGAGTAGGCATTGTATTGAGTCAGAGGTAGGCACAAACATCAAATAGTATTAGATCTAAAGAAAATTCACAATTCAGAAGTAGACACTTGTTTATCCCTGGACCTCTTTGGATCCATTCCTGGTCGTATCTTATGTTGTTGTTAAAAATATTGAATTAATTGTTTGTTATTTAACATTAAATTGATGGGTTTTTACCGATGTTTCCATACACGTAGTCATCAAAACTATACTAATAGTGATTCTCAAAATATAATCAAACTACATATTTGTAACTAATTTTTCTTGCGCTAATATGTAACTCAAACAATATAAATTTTTTGACCCATATTTTCAGATAGTATAAAAATTTATAGAATAATGTTAACTTTTTAGTTGTTAAAAGATTTTTGCGCAAATATTTGTTATACAATAAAACAATACATCAATATATATGCAATATTGCCATACGTTTTAATTTGACAAACATTATAATAAGCATATATAAAAAAAGAAGAGAAAAGTAGATAATTGTGATGGTAACATGTAGTTGATATATTCATCGATCACAAACAAACAAACAAACAGTAACTACGAATCCCAGTACTGACTACGCATTTGTATTTGTATGGTTGTTGGAAATCAATTTTATGTTCTCTCAATATTCTTCGGTAATTGTTTGGGATTATATATATATGTGGGAAGAATGTTTCCAAACATCTACTCTGGTCCGTTATTTTAATCATAGAAATGAGGCTGTTAATTTTTATCAAAAATTCATCAATTTCATCCGAAAATATAGCTTAATTAACTCAGTTTTTTATTTATTTTATTTTATAATTCTCCACGGCATAATCGTTATTTTAAAGTAAAAAAAGTTAAAGATACTTATATACCAAAATTTATATATTTTTTAGAATTTTTTATTTCTTTAAGATAGAAAATCACTTGATTTGAATATTGGACCATCTAAAATCAGTCATTTTCTACCTATATAAAAAATAGTAAAAAAATAAAAAAGAATGTAAAATTTGGTCTACATGTATCTTTTTATACGGAAATTATTTTTAACAGTTTAGATAGTCTATTTAAATTTTGAAAATAGAGATATGAATCCAGAGCACAACTCGATCCATAATATATGCATATTACCATAGTCTCACTCCATCAAGAAAGTAAGTATTAC
This sequence comes from Carex kokanica, assembly GCA_025461125.1. Taxonomy (NCBI): domain Eukaryota; kingdom Viridiplantae; phylum Streptophyta; class Magnoliopsida; order Poales; family Cyperaceae; genus Carex; species Carex kokanica. The sequence continues at coordinate 1,496,291 of JAJGRX010001393.1, forward strand.
ATTTTGTCTAATTATATATACATGCCACCTGTGCTATGAAAGTTTTGATGCTTAGATAGCAAGGAATAAAACAAAAAATTTATTCAACTCAAAACAAACGATCTAGTTATTGTAAATGCAAGAAACAATCTTAATTAGCCTAATCAAAAAGAGAATAAACTAATACCTTGGATTTGATCTCCAAATCAAATCAAGAAAGGGTTGTCCTGCTTAGCAACTTCTTATTCCCTTTCTCTTTCAATGGTGGTTGTGCTTAGCCCTTCAAATGACGAGCCTCCTTAGGTATCCACCGAAAGATTAAAGAAATACTTGTATCTCTAAGGCTAGTAAGAGATTAACAAGTAGAACCTTAATCCTAGTTTAACCCTCTTGTTAATTTCTGAAAATTTTCTGAGAGGATTTCTAGATCTCAACTCATGAGAGAAAAATGGGAGAGAGGAGAAAAGAGCAAATTTCGGCCAAGATATAATTCACAGATTTTTGACCTTTTGGTACTAAAACCCTTATATCTTTTTCTGGGTAACTCCAAACGACTTGAAATCTTCACCATTGGATTCTAGACTCCAAGGGCTACAGATTACATAGGTCATACGTCCAGAATGGTTAAGATTTGCCCTTTCAAATTCCAGTTCAAACTTACCTAAAAAATCTGTCCAGAAATTTCTTTCCTCTTTAATGAGATTAATTAGATTTAATGACATATTTAAATATTCCTTAAATCATGCCATTACTAATCAATTCTCCCCAGCATATATTTGGGCTTTGGGCTTAAACATACTAATCATATTAATATTTAATTAAGTCCACAATCCCATACATTAAAAGGCCAACATATAAATTAATATTCTATGTTAATTTATATGCATCTCTCATGTGTCAAAAGTCATTTAAAATATGTCACACATACTTTAAATATTACTAGGATTATTTTACAACATCTTCATGTTATAAAAATTGTTCATATATTAATAACATATAATTTGTACAAATTAATTATAACTCCTTATAATTAACATAACACATATTATATACATATCACATATGCTTTATTAATATATTTTCTTTTAATCTTTCATATGGTGTGACCCTATGGGATCCCATCATTATGGCAATGAAATTAAACATTTTAATTCCATAAATCAATGATACAACTAGCCATGGTATATTGATTACCCAAATGACCAAATGATGTGGATGAAAAAGCACAATGCAAAATCACGATCCCTGTAACATTAAAAAATGTTGTTGTGTCAATTCCTTGCCACATGATATCCAAATAATCGTAAGGTAGGAATGTGTCATCCTTACCAATTATTCTTTCTTGATTTCCTGAAGTTTAATTATGATATGATTATCATATAATCATATTGCATGCACATAATACAAACTTTATCAAGGGGCCCAGAGATATCATCGCTTATATTAACATATAAGGGACAATGGTTTCTTGATACGTATCGTTCTTCCGCATAAGTTATATGCACTGCAGTAACTGCCTATATAACTCCTGGTTAAAGAGAGCGTTGGACAATACCAACAATACACATCCCTTATGTAAGAAAAATAAATATCTCAACCAAAGAATTCTAGACACAATGAAATATCAATGACACAGAACACAATCCATATGATATTTCATTCTTAGGTCTGTCCAGTGCCATACATCTCCATGTATGCACATGTGTGATTAGATCGATAACCCCTTATCTATAACCTGTAGAACATGGCCATCATCTAATCACTACACTTATCTTATATGGTCAACCAGTGTACCTTGCTGATTGCCAAGATAAGGGACATTTAAGAGTAAACAAATTTGTTCGTTGTGAAGTTCTACAATTTGAGTCATCAACTCAAATGATCCACTAATATGAATACTCAAGGTACAAAATGATAAAAATCATTCACTAATAAACTAAACATATCATAGATATGATATGGGTCTAGGACACCAACACTAACATGCTATACATTATACAACCAAAAAAATTTCAATTTTTAAACGCTAAAAGTAATAAATATTAATTACATCAGTTTAGATATAAAAATACATAAATGAAAAATTTTGACCTCATTTTTTTTCGAACTCAGACTTGATATAACTGTATCAATTAATTCTGATGAGAAACTATATATATTGACCTAAATATAATAAAATCCAACTATAGACAACTAATAATTATATCAATCCGAAGTTAAATGGTTTGAAACTTTATGAATCTTCAAAACTACACACACTTCATTTAATAAATTTTAATGGTTTACAAAATATAATCACTTGAAGTTAAATGGTTTGAAACTTTATGAATCTTCAAAAAAGCGGCAGACTCTGGATTTTGATTCATTGAAATCTGCATGGGGTGTCGAAAAAGTAAAAAAAAAATAAAAATTAAGAAAACAAACAATTTTACATGCTTCTCATTTCATAATTAATAAATTTAATTTTATAGACATAATTTTCTTTTCCAACATGTATTTTTCCGAATTTCTACATGTTTTATATTTTCTATAAATTTTCAATAAACTAACTTAAGTTACCAAAAAAGAATGTTAAAGTGATCATTGACGTCATGTATGTTCACGACGTGACTTGTTCACACGTAAATAAATAATAGAAATTACACAAAATTTCTGGATGCACTTTTTCTAAAATTAAATTTTTAATATTTATTGTTGTAGAATATAAAACTACTCTTGTAAAAATATCTTTCAATCTTTATTGTTTTATTGTAAATAAAGAAAATTATACCTCTCTTCCTTATCTGTAGTGTCGATATGTACACCACTTGTTAATATTATTAAGTGCAGATATAGAAATATATATACAATATTCTAATATAAATTTTATTCGAAATCAAAGAGTCAAGAAAGACCCAAAAATATGTCTACTGACGATTTGATCAATAAAAAAATAAAAAAAGAACCAACATATATAACTGGACCCAGTATTTAAAAACAAAAGAATTAAACTGACATAATTACATAGGCGGAATCGGCATCCCTCAGGTATTGTACTGAGTACAATACTCCCAGCCGGACTTCACTGAAGAAAATTCGGTGCCTATGAGTCTGTTTTGAGATTTGTGTCAGATTAAAACTGACGACTTAGATCTCATTGTACTCCAGTCAGGTATTGCACTGAATCAGCATGTTCTAAAGCAACTAACTATGGTATGTTTGAATCCGGATTGTCGATTAGAATCCAAATCAATTTGATCCGAGGTAGAATTTATGAAGACAATATTCACGCAGATTTCTGATCATACTGTACGGGACGAAACTCAAATTTTAAGTTATGGATCCAAATTCAAACTTCCTTTTATTTTCAGTTACACATTTTCTGGGATCATTTTCTTAGGTAATGATACTTTACAGCCTCACACCGTTATTTATTTGTATACTCCTTGTGGGAGTCGGAGTGGGACTTAGTGTTTTGCAAACGGGCCGGACGGTCCGGGCCGGGTAAAACCCGTGGCGGGCAACGGGCGGGCACGGGTAACACGGGTCACGGACGACACGGGACGGGTAGTACGGAGTTTTTTTTTCAAAAGCCCTACCCGGCCCGGCTCAACCCCCTGGGTAGCACGGGTCCGGTCGACCGGACTGGTTTTTTTTTTTTTTTTGCTTTTTTTTTGCTGTTTTTTTTTTCTTTTTAAACCAATAAAATATAAATCAAAATTCATTTGACATGACTGCATATTTGAACTCAATAATTTTTGTTATAATAAAATATAAATCAAAATTACGAATTATTTTAAAACAATGTTGCTTAAATCAATTACTTTAAATTTAAAACAATAAAATATAAATAAAAAATTTCTTAAATCAATTACTTTAAAATATCTTAAATCAATTACTTTAAAACAATAAAATATAAATAAAAAATTTCTTAAATCAATTACTGTAAAAATGATTATGAATTATTTTAAAACAATAGATTAAAAAATAAAAGTTACCCTCCTTTATTCCGGACTTCGGACCGGCTATGTAAAATAACATAGGTGGAGTTTTAACTTTTTTTTTGTTAGTAATTCTTCTTTAAAATAAATAATTTAAAAACTAATTGAAATGTTTAGAAATTTATAATTTAAAGAATAACCATAAAGATTAAAAGAGGTTAGAAATTTATACCGACACTACCTATCTAGAAGTTCTCATTCATATACCATTGTTCGCTCTCTTCCGCACCGTCTGAATCCAAATTAACCTCGGGTCGCGGCTTAGTACCTCTTTCTTCAGTGTCGACTCCGGATGATGATGCTTGATGATCTTGATATTGCTTGTGATTTTTAGCATCAATCCAATCTTTCAAGCACACAAGTCTCTAAAAAACATGTGCATCCAACTTACTGCGTTTATCGGAGAGGAACCTGTTCGCTGAACTAAAACAACTTTCGGAAGGGACGGTTGACACGGGCACGGCAAATACGTATTCAAAAAATAAATCTAACCTATTTTTTTAACCTATTAAAAATAAATCCGAATTAAAAAAATAAAATCTAACCTATTCAAAAATAAATGTAATTACTTAACGTATTCAAAAAATAAATCTAACCTATTTTTTTAACCTATTAAAAATAAATCCGAATTTGAAAAATAAAATCTAACCTATTCAAAAATAAATGTAATTACTTAACGTATTCAAAAAATAAATCTAACCTATGTTTTTAACCTATTAAAAATAAATACGAATTTGAAAAATAAAATCTAACCTATTCAAAAATAAATGTAATTACTTAACATATTCAAAAAATAAATCTAACCTATTTTTTTAACCTATTAAAAATAAATCCGAATTTGAAAAATAAAATCTAACCTATTCAAAAATAAATGTAATTACTTAACATATTCAAAAAATAAATCTAACCTATTTTTTAACCTATTAAAAATAAATCCGAATTTAAAAAATAAAATCTAACCTATTAAAAAAAATCTAACCTATTAAAAAATAAAATCTAACAAAAAATAAATCTAACATCAAATTTAAATTTTAAATTACTCTACAAAAATAAATCTAACATTCAATTTAAATTCTAACATTCTCTACAAAATCTAACCAAAATAAATTTAAGTTAAACTAATTGAAACAAAAAATAAATCTAACATTCAATATTTCAATCTAACAAAACTTAATCTAACATGAAATAAATGTAACCTTTAAATCTCGCGGGAAAATCTTGCGGGAGGTGCCGAACTTCGTAATTTCAATACCTTCGTAATTCCGTTTGCGTATTTGTAGAATGAATTAAATTTATAACTATATTTTTTTTAACAATAAATTTAAAATTGAGAATAATGAAAATATTGAGATTGAGATGTGAAATTTGTGAGGGATGGGAGTGTATTTAAAGAGTTTTGTTTGGGGGGGAATGAAATTTGAATTTTAAAAAAAAATATGAAAAAAAAACCGGGTAGGGTACAGGTGAGTCAAATCCGGGTAGGGTAGGATTTTGTTTTGGGGGGAAATGGGAATGGTTTGAATTTAAAAAAAAAAAAAACTAAAAAAAATGGTCAAATCCAGGTAGGGTACGGGTACACGGGTACGGGTAGCACGAGTACACGGACCGGACCGGGCGGTCCAGGTTTGAAACGGACCGGGTTAACACAAGTTTAATGGCAAAAAACTGGGTCTGGCCCTTTTCAACCCTTACCCGAGTTACCCGTGGACCTGTGTCAAACCCGGACACGGTCCGGACCAGACGAGTACAGGTCACTATCGGATCGGACTGGGTTTGACCCGCCCGGATAATTTCAAAACACTAGTGGGACTGATGAATGGTTCGCTCACATTGCGACTTAAATTTATAAAGAGAAATTTGGATATATACCCATCACAACTTCTTTAATTAGATATTTACCCATCCAAAATTGAAAATTAGATATTTCCCCATCTAAACATAACATATTTATTAATATACCCATTTTCAATTTTTCTCACTAAAAAATATTAATTAATATTAATTAAATATTTCAATGACGATACTACCCTTGTGATCTTCTTCATTTTGATAAAAAAAGAGCGAAAAAGGTTCCTACTCCTATTTCAAATTGAAAAGAAACAGATACAAGGGTTTCTTTGCAACGGACACAATTAAGCCTAATTAACCCTTTCCCTTAACTAGAAGCTTCTTCTATCTCCAAACTTTTCCAACAAAAGCCGTAATTAACCCTTTGCCTTGCTTCGTTGCTCCCTTCACCACCTCAATTGGTAGCGCTTCTCATCTCTTCTGTCTCAGCATGGATCAGTGATTGCTGGTACCGTATGCCTCATTGTACCAATGTTGGTACCAGTTTCATATTAATATTAATTTATAACTCAGTGATTGCTGGTACCAGTTTCATTGTACCAGTGTTGGTACCACTCAAAGAGTAATATCGTCATTGAAATATTTAATTAATATTAATTAATATTTTTAGTGAGAAAAATTGAAAATGGGTATATTAATAAATATGTTATGTTTAGATGAGAAAATATCTAATTTTCAATTTTAGATGGATAAATATCTAATTAAAGAAGTTGTGATGAGTATATATCCAAATTTCTCATTTATAAAATATATGAAAGAGTTAAAAAGGATTTCCCTTTCTCAACTAGGCCTGTGAGAATTCATATCCTCTGCATTAACTCAAAAGAGAATCTTTTGAGTTAATGAATCTGGACTGTCCGATCTGTTTTAAGATTCGTGCGAACTAGATCTGCACTAATATTAAAGGACCCCTATGTTGTAGACACTAGTCGGATTGGCTCCGTTTATAATCAGACGGTTGAAATTTGTTAACTCAAAAGATTCCCTTTTGAGTTAATGCAGAGGATACGGATCCGTGACCGTGAAAGAATTAACTCGGATGGTTGCTAAATGCACAATGCACAATGCACGGCCCAAGTATTTTCTCAACTTGGTCTGTGAAAGAATTAACCCGAGCATCTTCCCATTAATTTCTTTGATTGGGATCTCCGCAGACCTCATGTGCTGGCGCAGAGAAACCCAGGTGCTCTCCCTCCGCCGCCGTCTCAGCTATGACACCTCGTCTTCGGCCCTTTTGATGGGATGGGATAATGAATTCGTTACCTCTCCCCTGGTGATCTCCGTCGGTCATAAATTTTGTGCTTGAGATTTACTTCCCAACTTAGTCGCTTTAGTTTACTCATACAACTTAGGTTTGTAGTTTTGTGCAACTACAACCCTCTGAATTTGTCCATTTTTATTACTTTCAGTGTGAATTGAATTTCTCTAGTTCAATTTACTGACATTACTGACAACTACAGGTTATCTATTTGACCTGAATTAGATATACACATTTAAATAATAAGGTGGTTTACAATACTTAGTGGTTCCAATTTCTTCAACTATTCTCTATCAGGCTGGTGTAGAGATGTGTGACAAGGCTATTGGAAACTCCTTTACATGGCGCGTCTGATAAAGCCTCAATTAACTACCATCAGTTGTCATGTAAATCTTTAAATAAAACCAATGCCAAGTTAAACTTTACCATGAATGTTTCAGTTAAGGCAGTAAACATTTCTGATACTTTTAAGGGCATATATAAAAATATACTTTATTAATTGTCTTCTTGTGAGAATAGACATTGCACTGAGCCTTGTTGCGGTCTGTTTTCCAATTTTTTTCATCAACTTTTTTTCATTTTATTTATACATAAGGTAATCTGGGACTAAATTAAGGCACAATTGCAAAAGACAAAGGTGCACTCCCCCCGCCGCTGTCTCAGGTATGACATCTCGTCTTTAGTATATTTCTTTCTTCCTTGATGAACATGAAATCTCCTCTTCTTTGTGTTCGGATTTATTGTAGCGCCATTGCCTAATAGTCTGCTGTTTGATCTCTTGTATTTCGATGCTGTTTTTTTTCTTCAACAAGCTTCTGATGAAGAAAATTTCAGTAAAAACTGAAGCTTTTATTTTGTGATCTTGTGAATTTATTAATTAATATTAATAAATCTCAAGGGATTTTGTTTGACGAGGTCATGCAAGTGATGAAGAGAATGTAGACAGGGATTCTGTACTCCTTTTTGAATTTCCAAAAAGGGATGAAGACTTGGTCTAATTGGGAATCTCTCTCATGCTTTATCTGTTTTCTTTAATTAATTTCCATAAGCTGCTTTTGAATTTTCTATATGATCTTCCCATGATAAATTCTTCTTATTCTTGTTGATACAACACTATATAACTTGTTGTTTATTGCATGTTCTTTTTGGTGTTTGTTTTTGTTTAAAAATGTATTGTATTTATTGTGATGAAGACCTAATGATGTTTAATAAGTATAAGAATGGAGATCTGAAAATGATGTTCTTTGTTGAAGCCCGATAAGGATGTACATCAATTTCAGCTTTAGGGTTTTGGGTTAAGGGTTTATGTGTGCATGAAATTCACTGAAATTTTTAATTATTGCACAAAAAAAAAAAAAAAAACCAAAAAGACACCAAATCTGAAAAATTTCAGAAGTAGCACGGCCGCAGATTGGCTGAGCGGCCCCATTTACTGGAGACCGCATTTTGGCTGAGCGGCCCCAAAAATGGGGCTGCATTTCGGCTAAGCGGACCCTATTTTTTCATCTCCAGTGATAACATAGCCTTTAACTTGGCATAATGGGTGAGCTTCACGTATTGCCATGTCACCAATTTACAGCAGCTATGTGCTTTATAGACTTCGTCAAAGTATGAACATGGTCTATGATTAAATGATAATAACAATACAAAATTAGTATATTGTACAAAATGGATGCATGATGTTTTTACTTTGGAGTCCAAATATTTAAATGTAAGATTGGTCCATGCAAAATATACTGAATCCATGAGGTCTAACATGTCACTCTCACTTGGGTGACAGAGAGTAGATGCCATGCAAATTTGGGAAAATTGGGTCCACTCAGCCGAAATGCGGCCCCATTTCAATCGCTCAGCCAAAATGCGGTCCCCAGTAAATGGGGCCGCTCAGCCAATCTGCGGCCGTGCTACTTTTGGAATTTTCCAGATTTAGTGCCTTTTGGTTTTTTTTTTTTTTGTGCTACATTTAAAAATTTCAGTGAAATTCATATCACCTAGGGTACCTCAAATTTTGAGTTTGCATCCTGACTGTCTGATCTTCTTTGAGTTGCATCAGGGGATCTGGACTCTGTGTGCATGTGTGTGGGGTTTGGATCCCCCCAGGTTACCTGAGGGTACAATTAGGAAATCCAACCCTATATCTACAATAGGCACTGAATTTCTTTTGGCCCGGCTGGGACTAAATCCAGACCGTTATTTCCTCATTGTATGAGTACAGTACCTGAGGGATCCGGATTCTGTTTGTATTTGCCGAAATTTTTATTTATCCTAAAAAAAAAAGAAATTCCAAATATACCCTCATATTTTAAAAAATTCGAAAAATGACCCTACCGCTGGAGAGAAAACAAACACGTCGGAGCACACATCTGCTGCCATAAAAGGCTGTAGAAGCTTGTTGCTTGTTGCATGTGAGCCATGTACATTTTTATATGGGCCCCAGAGAACAGTGTGTTGAAAAATAAGTAATGATGCTTACTGAGGGTCTTCACAATGCATTTTATACTTCATTACTTCATTTTTATTGCCTGCTGATTTTTGTAGCTGCAAACTTTCCCTTGAATTTCTTTCTGTTTTGCTTGACTACATTTCACTTCACTTTTCGTTAAATTTGACCCTTTTGATGCCAATAATGTGTTTAATTGTGCGAATTATCAGATTGTTCTACTTTTCTCTGGTTTTTAAATGCTGCTATTGATTGATTGTTTTTTTTTTTCTAGCTTTTACTCTGCATTGTTGTTGCCTTGTTGGGTTGATGATTTGATATTGCTGTACAACTGTTGCCTTTACTAAATTTTTTTATTCTTTTATTCTAAATTACTCGCCTGATGATGAAAAGATGTGGTAAAAGAATATCTCAAATTCCATGTCACTGTTGAGCTCCATATATAATGTTGTTGGATGGATGGATAGATAGAAGGAGAAGGAGAAGGAGAAGGAGGAGAAGATAGAGAGAGGGAGAAAATCACTTGATCTAAAAATTCTAGACCATTCAAATGTTGTGATTTTCTACCTATCTAAAAAAATAGTAAAAAAATTATAAAAAATGTAAATTTTAGTCAGCAAGTAAATTTTCATATGAAAATCATGTTGAATGGTTCAGATCGATTATTTAGACTTTGAATATAAAATATTGATCCATAGTACAGATCAATGTGCGCTATGCATAGTACCATAGCCTCACTCGTATATGTTTTGTTGCTGCCTATTCAAAGTTTGAGATATCTCAGAGGATGTGAATTCGCCGTGCGTGGGCTGACCACTCTAGATTTTTTTTCTGACATGGTTGATTTACACATTATATATTTGGGCTCCAGTGACTTTGGTATGTTGAAACAGTATTATAAACACATTTATGAACAGTCTGAAGACCTAAATTTTTTTTTTTTTTTTTTTTTTTCTGATTTTTCCCCTCAGTAACATACATCTCCTCAATAGGGAATATATGTTTGGCTTTTGCATTTATCAAGATTTGTATAGTTTGAATTTAGTTTTGTTATTAAAATGTGATGAAGGGTTTTCATTTCTCAAACAAGTTTTAGAGCTTGATTTTGGACTCAGTTGAGTATAATTTAACACTTACAATTCCAAAAATGTTGTTCAAGCCCGAGATGATGTATTTTTCTGGGTTTTCTTTTTGTTTCTTGGTGTAAACACATTTTTACTTGTGCATATGAAGGCCCAATGATGCTGTAACCAGGATAAGAACAGAGATGTGAAAAAATGTCTCTGTTGGAGACTGATATGAATGCCAGTGGTTTGCTGCATGAAGCCAAAACTACTCTGTTAATATCTTTACCCCTATGATCTGGACCTTGGCTCCTCTCCAGAGGGTGTGTTTGGATGCATGAATAGAACTTACCTGGGAAGTGGGAATAATGCTCTTTTCAATTAAGGCACCTTGGAGGATGAATTTCTTATTTACAACCCCTCACCGCCGCCTCGCCCATGAAAAAAGGAAAAGAAAAGTAGCTGTTGACTATGTTACAATGTGAGCCATTGGCATTTTTATTTGGTCTCCAGAGAACTTGTGTTGAAAACTTGAGGGTCTTCATAAATCACAATATATGTTCTCTATTTATTATCTTTTTTGTGATTCTATCAATCAATATCCTGCAGATCTGCTACTTTCTCTATGGAGAATACTAGTATTTGATTTATTTGTTCTGAATTTCCTTTTTGAGAGTACATCTTTTATTTTCATCAAGTTGATTGTTTCCCTTGAAAATTTAATAAAGAGTATAATATATATATTTTTTTCAAAATATTGGTACCGGTATGATTTTATGATGTGTTTGGCGAGTTTGTCATCTGCTGCCAGGTACTTGCAAATGTGCCATAACTATGCATGCGATCTGAATTGTTCGCTTGATTGTTGTACAGATCTAAAAAATATTGGACCCCAATATACATTGTGTTTATCTTTTGAGAGCCTTTAAGATGTAGTAATATGGTAATTTTTTTCGGGTGGGATATCTATAGAAGTGTATTTTTTTATCCCCTGAATGTTGTGATACACCTTATTGTTTTCTTCATGATCATTCTGTTGACTCTTTTAATTAGGTTTTCGTCGTTATAATTGCTTTTATTATTGGAAATATGATTTCTTTATGTTGTCAGTATCACTGGGGCATAATAATATTTGCTTTTCGTTTTTGTTGCAATTGGTTTGGCCGGTCTTTAACTTAGCATTTGTCAACTTCGCTAATAATTTGATATGATTTAGTGTAAACTTATATAATGGGCCTGATTCCTTTGTTCGGAACTTTGGTATGGTTTTTGTGGCATCTCCAAAGCTCAAAACTGCTAATATATCCTCTCGGTTGTTTAAATTGTATGTGGCGGCAGAACTCAGAGCAGCCGGATACTTGCATTCAGAGCTTAAATACTTTTGATGTTTCTGACAAAGAAAGATATTGACAGAGTTGTTTTGGTTTCATGCATAGCACGGTGAATAAAGACAAAATGGAAACTATATGACTTTGAGTTGGTTTGATTTTGAATGAGAAATTCACAGTGCATATTCTGGATCTGAACTTGAAATTTGAGTTACTTTAGGTGATATGAATTCGTAACTAGAAAGCATGAGAAGCAAAGGGACGATTAACATTGATCAATCCGCAATTCCCATCTCAGGTCCATATTGTTGCCTCTCTCTTTTTCTGTCAATTCTATCTTTACTTTTCCTCACTACTATGCTCCAGCATTGTTGTCACAGCGTAGGTGTCCATGATTCGGCTTTCAAGGGAATTTTTTTAGTGGGTTGAGAATTTGAGTTTGAGATTGATCATCTATGAGAAATTCTTACAATCTAGAAATCATTTAACTTTTGTTTTATCAGAAAAATTTTAGCTGGAATAGCTTTCTCTGTTGTGTAAGCTCCATCCACATATAGTCAAACAATTCATGATTAAAACAGTTCTGAGTATGTATGAGCTTCTCCTTTTTTGGCTGCTATATATGCTGAAAAGAATGATGTTAGCTTTGACAAATTATGTAAATAGGGTTATGCTCCCTCCTCTCATTTGAGTGTGTCAAATTAATTGGTGCTTCATTCTGAGTCGCTTCCATCTGATTCAAACATGGAATCTCCATTAAGAGCGGGTGAGAGGAAACACTAACAAATGCCCAATTCCTGGGACTCTAGACAAAGAATCTTTGCTGAAGGCCAAAGCCAAACGGGTAGGCCGAATTTATATTTAAAGAGATTTTATATCTAAAGCTCATGTACTTCAGTGAAAGGTACTAAAATAAAGCTAAAAATCAATTTCTACAATTATTTTTTGTCAACTACAACTCCGCATGTGTAGTTTCTACACAGCCTGTGTGTAGTTTCTACACAACCTGTCTCAAGCTAGAAAAAAGGAGGAGGGTTTGTGACAGGCTTAGCGAGCCAGCGGTAAAAAAAAGAGCCTCTTTATGGAAATAAAACCTTCATGAATTGAATTGGGCAGGAGTAGTACTAGGATGGGTGACCTCCTGGGAAGTCCATGTGTTGCTGATTCCGGTTGGGTTTCATTTCTAGCCTACCCTAACTTATTTGGGGATAAAGGCTTTGAAGAAGAAGAAGATTTTTTGTCAACTACCAAAACTCTATTTTTGATACGCTGTGTCCCATGATTAATTGTATAATGTCTGAGGCGAAATTGCTCCTCTGAGGATTAATTAATGCACATTTAGAATAGCTTTAGGCTTATTCAGATTATTAAAGCTTAATACTGGGTTTGCTTGGCGATAATGGTTATAGACCCAAAAAAATTGATGAAAATTGTTCCATTTCTGTGCTGAATGGTTTTCCTTCTATAAAATGGGCTTAAACAGACCGTAAGGCCCAAAATATTGAGCCTTTCTCCATTTGTTTGATTGGGATCTCCACAGGCAGGAGCTGCCGTGCTGGCGCAGAGAACCGCTAACCAAAGGCGCTATGAATTCCCTCGCCGCTGTCTCAGGTATTATATCTCTTCTTTAGTATATTTCTCTTTCTTTCCATGATAAAAATGAAATCTCCATCTCTTGAGTTCGATTTTCTTGCACACCATCGCCTATTAGTGCATTGTTTGATCTGTTTGGCGTATACTAAATTCTTTGGAAACTTTGATCTTTGCAAGTGATGAAGAGAATGTAGACAGGGAAATCTGTACTCCTTTTTGAATTTCCAAAAAGGGATGAAGACTTGGTCTAATTGGTAATCTCTCTGATGCTTTATCCGTTTTCTTTAATCAATTTCTTTAAACCGCTTTTGAATTTGCTATTTGATCTTCCCATGATTAATTATTAAATTTTCATTTTTTCTTTTTGATACAGCATCTACTAAATAGTGAAGTATTTAATCTGTTGTTTATTGCATGCTCTTTTTGGTGTTTGTTTTGGTTTAAAAGTGCAGTTTATTTATTGTGATGAAGACCTAATGATGTTTAGTAATTATAAGAACGGAGATCTGAAATGATGGTCTGTTGAAGCCTGATAAGAATGTACATGAATTTTGGCTTTAGGGATGACATGTTAATTCCTCTTCTTCTCTCCTCTTCTCCTCCTCTGCCGCCACTTGTGTTTGCGTGGAATTCATTTCACCTAAGGTGCCTTAAATTTTGAGTATGGATCCTGACCGTCAATTAGGGGTGTTCATTGGGTCTGGTTTATTTGGTTTTCAACCAATCCAAAAAATGTTTGGATTAAATGGTTCGGTTTTTCGGTTTAAATGGATTTGTTTGGATGAATTTTTGATTGCTTCAGTTTTTTATATTTGGTTCTTGTGAATTCGCATCCCCAAGGGATCTCAAATTTGAGTTGATCTGTACAAAATCTGAACTGTTCAGCACAAATCTTAAAGCAGCAGATTTTATATTAATACTGCTGTGCATCTCAATAGGACCCGAAAATACTGTTCAGCCCCACTTTTGACATCATCTGAGTTGAGATAACTCGGAGGATATAGACCTGCTGCTTGTTGCATGTGAGACATGTACATTTTTATATGGGCCCCAGAGAACAGTGTGTTGAAAAATAAGTTATTATACTTACTGAGGGTCTTCACTATGCATTTTATACTTCATGTTTTATTGCGTGCTGATTTATGTAGCTGCAAATTTTCCCTTGTATTCATTGAATTTCATTCTGTTATGCTTGACTAGGTTTCATTTCGCTTTTTGCTAAATTTGACCCCTTGGATGTCAATAATGTATTAAATTGTGCGAATTATCAGATTGCACTATGATGATTGTTGCTTTTACTAAATGTTTGTTATTCTTTTATTCTAAATTACTGGCCTGATGATGAAAATATATGGTAAAAGAATATCTCAAATCCATGTCACTCTTGAAGCCCAATATATAATGTTCTGTGGATGGATGGATAGATGGATATATACAAGAGAGAGTATATTTGAGTTTGGATCCGGACCATCTGATCTGCTTTGGCACATATTAAAAGGACCCCGTGCATTCCAACTTGGACCGGATTATGCATTAATGCATCTTTTAGTCCAAAGTTAAGGAGTCAAAATTGATCAAAAATGAATGCACCAAAATGAAGATTTAATTTAGGAGTTGTTTTCATGCATTCATTTTTCATCAATTTTGACCGCTTGACTTTGAACTAAATGAATTCGAAGATTTAAAAATTTTACATGTACACACATCACTCATGAAGTAGATCGGTTTTAACGGTTTGGATTCGTCTCATTTGAAGTCAATCCGATAGATTTAGGAGTTATGTTCACCAAACTCTTGGTGAGCACAATACACCCTAGTTGTACTCTATGAAATATTACTGCACCAAAAACATGTGACAGAAATTTTTTTTTTCCTCAATTTTTAAAAGAAAATAATGAAGTACATGCTTAGTTCTTTGGTTTTTATATAATGGGTTAACTCTTTTGAAACTTCAACGAAATTTTTATGCTGATGGATAACTTCAAATTTGAAGCTGTCTAAATTAAGTAGAATTTATAATATTACCAAATAAATGCTTAATAGATATATGTATCATGCAGTGTACCTATAATCAAATTATATAAGATAATGGGATACACCTCTGCAATTAATGTATGTACGAGTACCACAACGGTATCGATATTGCCTCCATAAAGTATAGAGTAACCATTTTATCTAGAAAATAATGCAAGATCCATTTTAAATTAGTTTTTCAGAAATCACTGACAATAGTTAGTATTTTCACAATAATTTAGTCATACTACTTTTAATTAAAATGATCTAAAATTATGTACAAACCCTAAAGCAATATTTATAATAGGAAAAAAGACCCGCAATAAGGCAAACATTCTTTATAGAAAAGCCGAGTATTGTGTGTCTTCAAGAAACAAAATTGGGACAAATGGATGATATTCTAAGAAAAGAAATATGTGGCAACAGATTGGACGGATGTCAAGTAATGAATTTACAAGGAACAAGAGGTGGCATTCTCATAGCTTGGCAAAAAAAGAGGTACAATTTGATCTCTACAGATACACAACAATTTTGCTTATCGATAAACCTAAGGGATGCATTTCTAGAAGAGGATATCAAGATAACTGGGGTATACGGACCAGCTAGGGCTGATATGAGGAATCAATTTTTTCAAGAACTCCAATCGGTAAGCCCAAATGACGGTACACCATGGTTAGTCTGTGGGGATTTCAACACAGTTCTACAAATAAATGAAAGGAACACATACACTACAAATGGGAGATGGCCAAGAGAGTTTGCTAGATTGATTTCAGATTTGGGTCTCATAGATATGAAAATGTTGGGAAGAAGATTTACGTGGTCAAATGCGAGATTCACACCTTCCATGGCTAAATTGGACCGGTTCCTTCAATCAACAGAATGGAGTGCTCTCTTCTCAAACTCAAAACAGGAGGTGTTACCAAATACAAACTCCGACCATAGCCCGGTTTTGTATTCAGCAACCACATCTTTCAAGAGAACGAAAATTTTCAGATTCGAGAACTTATGGCTGAAATCAGAAGATTTCAGCATCTTCATGCATCAGCTATGGCTCACTCTTCCTTCAGCTGAAACACCAACCCAATTGCATGAGAAAATGGTAACACTACAAACAGAGATTATAAGATGGACAAAGGCTCGGGTTGGGAATGTCAAGAGACAAATAGGCGTATGTAGAGATTTCATAGGGTGGCTCGACAAAGTAGAGGAAAGAAGAGAACTAACACAGCTAGAAAGAAGGACAAAGGCTTTAGTAAAGAGGAGATACACAACACTAGCGGTATATGAAGAGGAGCTATGGAAACAAAGAGCTAAAACTAAATGGCATTTTGAAGGAGACAATAACACTGCATATTTCCATGCATATGCAACCTCTTCACAGAGACAAAAAATGGTGGGTGAAATACAATACAACGGAAGAATATACAAGGACCAACAAAACAAAGCGCGAATTTTTCGCGAGTTCTACATAAATCTGATGGGAAAAGAAGAGGAGGGATTTCATAATATAGATTGGCAACATCTATATCCAATTCAACAAGACTTATCATGCCTGGCCAATCCCATCACACAAGAGGAAATTGAGCGGGTCATTCATGAGTGGCCAAATAACAAATCTCCGGGTCCTGAGGGCCTGACAGGTGAATTTTACAAAACTTTTGCGAAGTTGCGCATCCCCGACTTGTTGGCTGTCTTCACTTTCGTCACCACCACACATCAAACTTTGGACCACCTCAACTCCTCTTACATCATTCTCTTACCAAAAAAAGATAACCCCAACAAACCAACAGACTTTCGGCCAATAAGTTTAGTACATGGCTGTCAAAAGATATTATCCAAAATTTTGGCTAATAGGCTTCAAGGTCAGATAGACAGCTTACTACACTCATCACAGACGGGTTTCGTGAAAGGGAGACAAATTACAGAAGGATTCGTATACGCGAGAGAAATGTTACAATTTGCAAGAAAATCCAAACTGCCACTTGCAATCTTGAAGGCAGACATTCACAAGGCTTTCGATACAATTAATTGGAAATTTTTATTAAAGGTAATGAAAGCAATGGGTTTTCCTACACAATGGTTACTCTGGATAGAAAATTTGGCCTTACAAGGTAGCTCACAAATAATCATCAATGGCCTTATCGGAAAAAAAATACACCTGAAAAGAGGGGTAAGGCAAGGGGACCCACTCTCTCCACTACTCTTCATCATTGCCATGGATTTCCTACCGCGTTGGATGCAAAAACTAAATCGCACAGGAGCTCTTAGAATGCCAATCAATCTCATGGAACCATGCCTACTTTATGCCGATGATGCCCTATTTTTCATAAAGCCCGAAATGCAACAGATTCAAATACTTAACTTGATCCTAAAAACCTTTGAGACAATGACGGGCCTAAAGGTAAATATGGACAAGTCAGAATTGGTGGGGGTAAATGTGCAAGAAAGAAATCTGGACACCTTAATCACAAGGCTAGGGTGTAAAAAAGGAACTTGGCCATTAAAATACTTGGGCTTACCATTAACCGAGGCAGCCGTATCTCGGGCAACTTACAAAACTCTAATCCTGAAAATAGAGCAGCGTCTTTCGGGTTGGGAAGCGAAGTTTCTCTCACTCGCGGGAAGAATAGTTCTGATTAACGCGGTTTTATCGGCAATTCCGGTGTATTTCATGTCAGTTTTCCATTTACCGCAATGGGTTATCGAAGAAATCGACCGCATTCGAAGAAACTTTCTATGGCATGGAGCAAAGCAAGATCGCAAAAAGATCCATTTGGCAAAGTGGGAGCTGATTTGCAAACCTAAAAAATTGGGAGGCCTCGGTATTCATAACCTAAGATCTTTCAACACAGCACTCCTGACAAAGTGGTTATGGCACTGGCACAAACCGAAACAAAAAATCTGGAAAACAATTATCTCAACCATATATAGTCAGCAAGGTCCATTGGCGCTCTATGAATCTGTTTTCTTCTCAAGGCACTTGAAAGAGGCGCAATCTTCAACTGAAAATAAATTTCGGAGAATACCAGTGCAAGGTGTATCAATTAGATTTTGGAAAGAAAATTGGGGTCAAGAAATCATGAGAGACAAACTACCTTTACTGTACTCATATGCAAAAAACCAAAACTGCACAGTGCAAGAACCAGTATCTTCTGTGTTACTCGAGAAAATAAAATGAGCTCTCAGCCGGTGGATATTCGGGTGATTGGAGGGGGCAGTATTATTTGTGCTTTGAGATTCGTGTAAATTTAAATCCACCGGCTGAGACTCACTTTATTTTCTCGAGTAACACAGAGGATCTGAATTCCACAGTGCAAGACATCATCGGCACCTTGGATATGTCCGGGTTTTTCAATCCGATATCCTCAGATCAAGGTCGGCAACAGCTGACCCACCTGCAGCTCATAAGGCAATCACTGTATCAACAAGTCGCAGCAACTCAGGAGGTAATTGATGAAGTAGTTTGGGAACCCGACAACCATGGTCTCTTCTCGGTCAAATCAGCTTATATCAGTTTGTGTGATTCACTTGGGACCGATGCAAGAGTGAACAAAATTTGGAAGCTTCAAGTCCCTCCTCGTTTCAAAGTTTTCGCATGGTTGCTTTATTACAATAAAATCTTGACGGCTAATAACCTTAGAGCAAAGGGCTTCATCCTACCGGAAATATGTGTCATGTGCAGAAATAATGGGGAATCATCCAATCACTTATTCAATGAGTGTTGGAGGAGTACAGTAGTTACCAAAGGGGCACTGCAAAGGATGGAAGCATCTCCAAATGTCAGAAATTGGAATTTCATTGTAGATATGGTGGATAATGCATTACCGAAGAAAACAAGGGAAATAATTCTGATATCAAACTTCATGATATGGCGAGAGAGATGTAATCGGATCTTCAACGACAAACTCAAAACGGTGGAACAATTGATTGAAGACATAGTGCAGCAGTGGCAACTATCACAAACAGCAAGAAGCGAGGGTCGAAGATTTAGAGACAATGGATAAATACAAATACTCTTCTAGATTTAAGCTTGTTTAAATTGTTTTGTTGTCATTTTCATTTTTACTCCCTTTATTCTCATCATTTAGGCCACTGTTTAGGCAATCTTTTTCCTTCTTTACTTTTCCTTTTTTTCCTGTCACTCACATTTCAAGATTTCCATCCCGGAAATCGACCAACTTTGTAACCGTCTACGGTTAATTTAAATGAGGGCATGACCCTTATTGTTTCTCAAAAAAAATAATTTCACATAATAGCCCATGTCATTAATTACATAATAGTCTTACCGTGCACAAGAATCTCTTTAATGGCCAGGACATTTCATAAGGATCTCTTGGAGAACACACTGACACGCATACAAATAACGAATTAATCCTGCCAAAATGAAATCACAAATTAAACAAAAAGAAACGAAAATGTGTAAATTCTGTCACACTTCAACATTATATTATACACTTTTACGTGCATTGCTTATATATCTTTTCTAATGGAAAATTATTTGGAATGCCAATAACTTGCGTAAAAAAATATCGGATAATTAATAAACCATAGTTCCAAATTAAATATATATTTCATTTTGTTTTGTACCTTTACCCAATTGAGAGATGATTACTAAATTGTTGACGTGACAAAAGAATATATTTACAATTTCAGGGATATAGACGTTAGAAAGGAAAACAGAGAATATAAGTAAAGATGGAACAAAAAAGGCTTCGATCTGTTCGTTTAAGACAATCTACCATTGACATTGTGCATACCAAGTTACAAGATAAATTAATTCCTAACAATAAAGTAACACATTTTTGCAAAACAATCCATGCTACTATGAATATTACATAGTATGAAACATATACGACAACATTAGAGCATCTCCATTTTGTAAATGCAAAAAATATATTTATTTGCTATATTAATAATGAGGAGGGTTCCAATGCCTCATCTCCTCGTACCTCATCCATACCTCATGTTATATATCTCCATTTTCAAAGTCTAAAATATCGATTCGACCGTTCAACATGATATTCATACTAAAATATGCTTGGGGATGAAATTTTATAATTTTTGCAATTTTTTTACTATTTTTTAAGATAGGTACAAAATCACTGTTTTTTGAATGGTCCAGATACAATGATTTTGTACCTATCTTAAAAAATAGTAAAAAAATTGCAAAAATTATAAAATTTCATCCCCAAGCATATTTTAGTATGAATATCATGTTGAACGGTCGAATCGATAGTTTAGACTTTGAAAATGGAGATATATAACATGAGGTATGGATGAGGTATGAGGAGATGAGGCATTGGAACCCTCCTCTTGCAATATATAGCAGGAATTAATATGTTCATATCACTTGTAAAATTATTGCAAACACTTATATATAGTAATTCGAAATAAATTACTATTTTAGTAAAATTGCTAAATTAGCAAGACGTTTTGCATCCTTAGAGCATCTCAAATAGGGGTGTCAATGACACCCGTTTACCCATTTACCCTACCCGTATCGTATTCGATAAGACGGGTATGGGTAAGGTTTTTTTTTCGTTAGCTTAATGGGTATGGGTATGGGTAAAGATTTTTTTTCATTAGATAAACGGGTATGGGTACGGATAAAGATTATTTCGTACCCATTGGGTAACGGGTAATTATATGAAATAAATTATATATAGATATATCAATATTATATTCAATTTATTTATTTTCCTGTTTTCCATATTGCTGAATGTTTTGTTATTTAGTTAACGAATTGAAATTGAATTTGTTAGAAGAGATATTTGTGATTTTTATTTTATTTTTGCTTTATAAAAAACTATTAGTTATAATTGATTGCATATTTGTATTTTCATTTTTATATTAGTAATTGTGATGGCGTATGTATAACATGATGAATTTAGATGATTTATTTGTAAAAATAGTAAAACCATTATATTTCGTTATTCGCCCACTACCGTTTCGTTACCCGTTAATCATAACGGGTATGGGTAGGGTAGGGTAAGACAAATTCTTAACGGGTATGGGTAGGGTATGGGTAGATAAATTATTAGTGGGTATGGGTATGAAAATGGTTCCACCCTACCCGTATCGTACCCATTGACACCCCTAATCTCAAACCCAACAATCCGTAAAAAATAAAAACAGCTGCAAAACACTGTTTAAAAATTAAGTTCCTTTTAATTTCTTAACCCCTCCATTTCAGAAATTGGATCAGAGCAAATAGGAAACAAAACAAAGGAGTCAGAGCCAATAGGAAAGAGAGAGAGTATCAGCATGTAAAAAAAAAATCGTTTTCTTTATAAGCAAATTTGTTTTTTTTTAGAAATCGGCCTACAACCTAGCAATTATATTAGCAATTAACATATCAGATTAGTAATTTAAAAGAAATCCCCATTGTAGATGCTCTTATAATTGAAATTGCAAATACCACATTAACATTTATAATTTTTATATAAATAAGAATCTTTTCATGTCAACGAGTTCGATAATGCAGGTAAACACTCTCTGAGTGAGAGGTCATATGTTCGAAATCTGGATGGAGATGTATTTTAGGGATATTAGATAGAAGTTGGTAGGCGCAAATTTTGATACGAGTGACCCATGTAGTAGCTGAAGTTCTGATACAAGTTGCTATGACAACAAGATACAAAAACAACAAACACACAAGATATGACACACAAATCTATGGTAAAAAAATCCTTAACCGGGAGAAAAAAAAAAAAAAAACACCACTCGATTTTTAATTTCATATTTATTTAAAAAAAGAAGAAGAAGTTGAGCTCAGTTATTGTTTAATGAACGAGAAGGGTAAAAACATGCTGCTGTAGGCATGCATTTCTAGTTGTTCGCTTCTCACATCACTCTATACTTCTGTAGATGAAACAAAACTATTTCCCTTTTAATACAAACGGTAGGTCAAAGCACCTTACCAATTAATCAGACTTAAAATTGATTGCTCAGTTAAGAGGCACAATTATCTCAAAACATTGCTTTATTAATATTTTTTCCTGTCATATTCTTGTATTGGGGAGCAGTAATGGAAAATTCATGAACTACATATAAATTTAATAAAACAAGAAAATGAAAGCGGCCAACGTAACCATTCAAAGTAGAATTGTTTTTAGACCACCAATTGTTATTTTTTTAAATTTGCTACACAAATCTCCCAATTGACATTACAATAATGGGCTGCACGAACTCCACGGATCCGGCCCAAGGCGTACTGCTATGCTAATTTCTGACCCAAGAGCTTTGGACTACCCGATAATTAACTAGCTAATTTAAGCTAATGCTAACCATCCAATTTTAATTAGCGTAATTATCGTAATTTAGTATAATTATGCTAATTATACATCAAAAAAAGTAATCTAACAAATATTTAGTGTCGTCGTAATTTAGCAGAATTAGCGATTTAACGTAATTTAGTATAATTATGCTAATTATACATCAAAAGAAGTAATCTAATAAATATTTTAAAAAAAAATCCTGATAAAATGACCGGTTTGAGCATTAATAAAAATGTTGAGTGGCACTGAATACATTTAGCCTTTCCTTTTTAAATTGGATATTAATAAAAATGTCGGGTCCGGATACAACCTCATAATTTGAGTTACTTTAGGGAATCAAAATTCAGCCTTGTATACCTACCTTTAGGCGTCATGTTTCGTATCCTCTAAGGTACCTGACTGAGTACAATTACCTCCCATTCTAGCAATTGAAATTCGGTGCCTATTTAAATATAGGAGTCGGTTTTGAGATTTGTACCAGATTAAAACTGACGACTCAGATCTTATTGTACTCGGTCAGGTATTGCACTGGATCTAAATTTCAGGCATCACGGGATGGAGAAAAAATTAATTAACAAAAACAATGCATATTATGCATGGTAAAAGTACAAATTTAAGGTATTAATATAGGTATTTCGGCATGTTATTCTTATCATAGCCTCGGCCCTTGGGTAATACTCACAACAAAAAATCGGATTGGTGGTTGTGGGCCTGGAACTGGGCCTGAGCCTGAGCCTGAATCTTACTGATTAATACATTTGTTTTTTTTACTTTTATCCCCTCATCTCTTGTATTGTATACTTGCTTAATTAATGCGTGTGCTTCTTGTGTTAATACCTTACAATTAATTAAACTATGAATTCATTCGAACCTAATTAAACACGGTCGATGGTCGGAAATATCAAAATAAAGTTGCACGGTTTTTTTGTGAAGAATTTCTCAATGCATCAACCAAAAGGTCCTTTTTCTTTATCTACAAAGAATTAGTATTCAACTAAATCGGAAGAAACACAGAAAGACAACTCTCTTTCTTTCTCTCTGGTTCTCGTCTATATAAACATTCTCTGAACACAAATTAGAATAAAATCGAAAGAAAAGAAAAGTAAAGAAGTGAGAGAGAGATCTAGCTAAATGGGTGCAGAGAACTGGGCAGGGATCGGCTCAACCATAGCAAGCTTGATCTTCTTATATAACATGGTGAAGGATCACATCCCCTACCAGGTCAGTGATTACGTGGCTTCCGTTTTCTACAAGGTATTCTCTTTCTTCAAACCCTACGTCGACATCACCATTCAAGAGTACCACGGTGATGGCGAGTACTTCAAACGTGACGAGCTCTACATTGCGGCCCAGGCCTACCTCAGCATCACCTGCTCTTCTCGGGCTAGCAAGCTCAAGGCCGAGCTGGGCGAAGACAGTGACACCCCGCTTGTCACCATCGACAACAATGAGGGGGTCCCTGACTCCTTCGGAGGCGTCCAGGTATGGTGGTATGCCTGTGCAGAGTCCTCCAACTCCCAAACGTTCAGCTTCTACCGCCGTCAAAATAAACGCAAGTATGTCATACGCATGATGTAATTTTTTTTTTCTAATTAACCGTATTCATTCAGTTTTATGTAATTAACAACAACTTTTGAACAATTATCAGGTACTACCGCTTAGCCTTCCATAAGCGCCACCGCAATCTGATTGAGGGAGAATATTTGAAATACATACTTGAGCAAGGGCGCAATGTGATGCTACGTAGACGTCAACGAAGGCTCTTCACAAACAGCCCCAGTAGCAACTGGGACGGCTACGAAAGCTCCGTCTGGAGCCACGTTGCCTTTGAGCACCCCGCCACCTTTGACACGGTAGCCATGGACCCCATAAAGAAGATGGAGATCATAGACGACCTCATCACATTTCGCCAGGGAAAAGAGTACTACAAACAGATTGGCAAGGCGTGGAAGCGCGGTTATCTCCTTTACGGCCCACCGGGAACCGGCAAGTCGAGCATGATAGCTGCAATTGCCAACTTCTTGGAGTATGACATATACGACCTTGAGCTGACAGCTGTCAAGACTAACACAGAGTTACGAAAGATCTTCATTGAGACAACTGGCAAGTCCATCATAGTCATCGAGGATATTGACTGCTCGCTTGACCTAACCGGCAAGCGCAAGAAAAAGAAGAAGAAGGACGACGAAGAGAAAGAGAAGAAGCTTCCGGAGATGGAGGAAAA
Organism: Carex kokanica; assembly: GCA_025461125.1. Classification (NCBI taxonomy): domain Eukaryota; kingdom Viridiplantae; phylum Streptophyta; class Magnoliopsida; order Poales; family Cyperaceae; genus Carex; species Carex kokanica. The sequence continues at coordinate 1,521,295 of JAJGRX010001393.1, forward strand.
GGATGAAAGTAGCAAGCTGACTCTTTCTGGGCTTCTCAACTTTATAGACGGGCTGTGGTCGGCGTGTGGAGGGGAGAGGATCGTTATATTCACAACGAACCATTTAGAGAAGCTCGACCCGGCACTGATAAGGAGGGGCAGAATGGACATGCACATAGAGCTCTCGTACTGCACCTTCGAGGCATTCAAGGTGCTGGCCAAGAACTATCTTGGGGTCGAAAAACACAACTTGTTCGACACCATACGAACCCTTCTCTGTGAGGTGAACATTACGCCGGCCGATGTGGCGGAGGGGTTGATGCTAAAAAAATCAAGAAATAAGGATGCCGGCACATATCTTGAGAATCTGATCAGAGTGATAGAGGTAGCAAAAGAAGAGGCAAAGAGAAAGGCTAAAGAGGAATTAGCAGGCAAACAAAAGGAGGATAAATCTCAAGTTGAAGAGGAGGAATTAGAGGGTTAAGACTAATTAAGACTTTTTTAGTTATATATTACGTTATTTTTAGTCAAGTACTCTTTCAATGTTTCTTATACGACATTTCTCTCTTCTCATTTCAAAATTATTAAAACAAATAATTGATGTGTTTAAGGCTAGGTGCAATACAATATTTAGCAATACAAAACTTTGCACCTCCACTAAATTATTAATTACCATTAATTATACATGTTTACAATGTTCCGAATAAAATATATTTTTGTTAAAATTTTAAATACAATATTATTTTATTTTAATTAACATTTTTAATAGATATTATTTTCGAAATAAAATAAAATAAAAACCTTTTTTTTTATAATACCAGAAAAATACAAGAGATTGTACTGAATTTTTTTTGAAAGATGCTATCCATGCCCAAATCTGCATATATATATAACAAAAAGATGATCAATGGTCTCAAGAAGACCACAGAATTGAATGAACAATCTATTGAACATGTCCAACCTCTTTAATTTTGAGAGATTAATTGACTTTAGTTAGAATTTTGGCTGCCCATATAGTTTGTATATTCATAATTGGGACACCACCATAATCTAACCATTTGTACATTGAGTGAACAGAAAAAGACCCATTAGGAGACCCATCTCCAAATGAGTTTATCTAATTGAGAATTTACCAAACGAAAAGAAGATAAAATCTTTTAGACAATTCTAACCATTCAACATTATATACCCCTCTTAGTTGTTAAATGCAAAGTGCCTTGTGAGAATGCTTCAGCCACAGTAATATTAGGTTTAGAGAGAAGATGACGAAATGTGCTGCAAAGAGCACACTCATCAACCCATCTATCTTTCAAAAAATAAGTACAAGTATCATTACCAACAACTTTATTTATACCTAATTTAACTAAAGAACTGTCTTTAAAGACAACTTTCCAAAAAGGTGTGTTAGTCTAGTCAATCTATTTTAATTATTTTTGTATTTTGCTTCTAAGATTGCTTTCCATTTACCTCCAACAGAGGGATTTAAGTATCTAAGCATCCACTTAGCTAAAAAAGCAATATTCATATTATCTAAATTATCCCAAGCCACCTTGATCTCACTTAGATAAAAAAGCAATATTCATATTATCTAAATTATCCCAAGCCACCTTGATCTCACTTAGCTAAAAAAGCAATATTCATATTATCTAAATTATCCCAAGCCACCTTGATCCTTACTTCTACATACAATATTCCAAGAAATTAAGGAATATTTTTTCCTTACGCGGTATGACCTCCAAACCACAAAAACCTTCTTCTAAGTTGATCAAATTTTTTTTCCTTACCTTAGATGGCATTTTATAGAGTGCTAGCCAAAAAACAATCCTAATAAGAATGAAACATTTGCCTTAAAGAATGAAAAAGTAGGTGAGCAAATTGTAAACATTAAGACCAAAGAACCATCTTTATGCAAACATTAAGAATGAAATAGTACCACACTGCACCATTTAGGTTCCAAAATCGACCGAATTAGAACAATCTTTATGCTTTATGTCATTGTAATGATGTAATATAGAGATTCCCTTGTGTTGTGTAAGTCGTCATGCTCAATTGGGAATTAGATTCCCTTTGTGCAAGTCATGATCAATTGGGAGTTAGATTCCTTTTGTGTAATCATGCTCAATCGCGTAATTCCCAAGCTCCCACGGCCATCGAACATTTTGCCGACATTTTTATTAATATCCATAATTAAATACAAATTAATAATTATACCCAGCTAAATATTAATATCCATAATTAAATACAACTTAATAATTATACCTAGCTTAGATGGGTTTTTTTAAAAATGTCCAAACTGGTCATTTATTGACCAGTCACAATTTAAATTCCAACCGGCCAAAAAATGGTCGGCCCGGGTATTAATAACAGAGTTGGCAGGGGTCCGGATTTTCACCAAAAAACTATTCTAACAAATTTCACATTCTCTCTCCTCACTTTCTCTCTTTCTCCAAATTTTCTCCTCCTCTTCCCACATTTGCAAGTCCCTTTAATTATTTTTAATTTATTTGAAGTCCAAAATGGTTGTAAATTGATGGAATTTGTTAGAAATGTACCAAAATTAGTATAATTTAGTTCTCAATTAGTTTCAATTTGTGCTAACTAAGTTTAATTAGTTTAATTAGATTTAATTAAGTATATTTTAGTTTAATCGTTGTAAATTGATAGAAATTGTTAGAAATGTACCAAAATTAGTATATTTTAGTTTTAATTAGTTTAATTTAGTATATTTTAGTATATTTATTATATTTTAGTTGTAATTAGTTAAATTAGATTAATTTTGCATATTTTAGTTTAATTTAGCATAATTAGAAAATTTTAGCATAATTTAGCATAATTTAGTTTAATTAGCTTAATTTAGTTCATTTTCTTATATTTTAGTTTAATTAGCTTAATTTAGCATAATTAGTACATTTTAGCATAAGTTAGCATATTTTAGCATAATTTAGCAAATTTTAGAATAATTTAGCATATTAAACATAATTTAGTATATGTTAGCCTATTTAGCATAATTTACTTTAATTTAGCATAAATAACATAATTTAGCATAACTTACTTTAATATAGCATAATTAGCATAATTTAGTATATTTTAGCATAATTAGCATAATTTAGTATATTTTAGCATAATTAGCACATTTTAGCATAATTAGAATTTGAAAGACATCCAGGAGAACATGAAAACAACTAGTAAAACTTGAAAGATAACCAGAAGAACATGAAAGACAACAGAATAACATGAAAGACAACTACTAAAAGAAGATGAAAGACAACTATAAGAAAATAAAAGACAATTAGGAAAAGATGAAAGATAATAACAAGAGAACGAAAAACAACCACTACACTATGAAAAATAACTTGTAGAATATGAAAGCCAACTAAAAGAAGATAAAAGACAACTAGAAGAATGTGAAAAACAATAATATGAAACACAACCGGTAGTAGATGAAAGTCAACCAGTAGAAAATGAAAGACAACTAGTAGAACATGAAAGATATCCAACACAAGATGAAAGACAACCATTAGACCATGAAAGACATCAAGTAGAACATGAAAAACAACCAGTAGAACATGAAAGAGAACTAGCAGTAGATGAAAGACAATTAAAAGAACATGAAAGACAACTAGTAGAACTTGTATGAGAATCAGTAGAACATGAAAGACAACTACAAGAAGATGAAAGTCAACTAGAAGAATATGAAACACAACTGGTAGAATACGAATGACAACAAATAGTAGATGAAAGTTAACTAGTAGAATATGAAAGACAATCAGTAGAACATGAAAGACAACCAGCACAAGATGAAATACAACCCGTAGAAGATAAAAGACAATAAGTAGAAATGAAAGACAACCAGTAGAACATGACACACAATCAACACAAGATGAAAGACAACCAGTACACCATGAAAGACAAATCAGTAGAACTTGAAAGACTACTAGAAGAACTTGAAAGACAACTTGAAGAACATGAAAAACTACAAGAAGAAAATGAAAGACAACCAATAGTAGATGATAGACATCTAGCTGAACATGAAAGACAACCAGTAGAACATGAAAGACAACTACAATAAGATAAAAGACAACTACAAGAATATGAAAGACAACCGATAGAATATGAAAGACAACCGGTAGTAGATGAAAGATAGCCAGTAGAACATGAAAGACAACTACAAGAACATGAAACACAACCAGTAGAACATGAATGACAACCAGTAAAATATGAAAAACAACTATAAGAACATGCAAGGCAATTAGAAAAATATGAAACATAACCGGTAGAATATGAAAGACAACTGGTAGTAGATGAATGTCTACCAGTAGAAAATGAAAGACAACCAGTAGAACATGAAAGACATCAAGCACAAGATGAAAAACAACCAGTAGACCATGACAGACGACCAGTAGAACTTGAAAAACAACTAGAAGAACATGAAAAACAATTAAAAAAGATAAACAAGTATTAGTTGAAAATAAAAAACAACCGGTAGTAGATGAAAGACATCTAACAGAACATAAAAGACAACCAGTAGAACATGAATGACAACTACAAGAAGATGAAAGACAATTAGAAAAATTTGAAAGACAACTGGTAGAATTTGAAAGACAACCGGTTGTAGATGAAAAACAACCAGTAGAAATGAAAGACAACTAGAAGAATGTAAAAGACAACCAGTAGAAATGAAAAACAACTAGAAGAACGTGAAAGACAACCAGTAGAACGTGAATGACAACCAGTAGGACATGAAAGACAACTACAAGAAGATGAAAGACAACTAGAAGAATATGAAACACAACCGGTAGAATATGAAACACAACCAACACAAGATGAAAGACAAATCGTAAAAGATAAAAGACAACAAGTATAACAACAACCAGTAGAACATGAAAGACATCTAGCAAAAGATGAAAGACAACCCATGGAAGATGAAAGACAACTAGAATGACGTGAAAGATAACCAGTAGAACATGAAAAACAACTAGTAGAATATGAAAAACAACCAATAGAATATGAAAGACAACCGGTAGTAGATAAAAGACAACCAGTAGAACAAGAAAGACAACTAGAAGAACATGAAAGAAAACCCGTAGAACATGAATGACAACCAGTAGAACATGAAACACAACCGGTAGAATATGAAAGACAACCGATAGTAGATGAAAGACAACCTGTAGAACATGAAAGACAACTTGTATAACATGAAAGACATCCAGCACAGGATGAAAGACCACCAGTAGACCATGAAAGACATTCAGTAGAATATGGAAAACAACCAGTAGAACATGAAAGACAACTAGAATAACATGAAAAATAACTAGTAGAACGTGAATAACAATCAGTAAAACATGAAAGACAACTACAAAAAGATGAAAGACAACTTGAAAAATATGAAAGACAACTGGTAGAATACGAATGACAACCGGTAGTAGATGAAAGTCAACTAGTAGAACATGAAAGATAACCAGTAAAACATGAAAGACAACCAACACAAAATCAAGATAACCAGTAGAAGATGAAAGACAACAAGTAGAACATGAAATATAACTAGTAGAACATGATAGACAATCAGCACAAGGTGAAAGACAATCAGTAGAACTTGAAAGACAATTAGAAGAATATAAAAGACAACTAGAAGAACATGAAAAAATACAAGTAGAAAATGAAAGACAACCAATAGTAGATGAAATACATCCAACAAAATATGGAAGACAACTAGTAGAACATGAAAGAAAACTACAAGGGTTTAGGGTTTAGGATTTAGGGTTTATGGTTCTAGTTATTACTATTTTCAATTTTATTTTTCACCAATACCTCAATAATCATATATTTGTGGGTACCTTTTTCATTCTTTTGTAAGTAGCATATAGAATTGCTAAATATTCTAAGTATTCATAAATATTCATATAGCGTAATATATATTTTCTTGCGTTAATGACATAAATAAACAAATTAAGTTATATAATTTGCCGAAGCATATTTCTCTGTATACTACAAAATTAGCTAAGAACATTATAAATCATGACCATATATAGTAACTCAAAGACATGCAATAAGACGACATTCAACACATTTTGTGTGATGATTCGTATATAAAATTTCTAAATTAAAATAGTAAATTCAAAGTCATCCAATGTGCATGGAACAAGTAACTTGTGCCGTTGCATATATGTATATCCATGGTCGACTATCATGCTTTTCTGAAAGGATTTTGTTTCGCTTCTATTATTATATACTTCACAATATTTAGTGTGTTGAATTTGATCATCACAATAAGATATGCACAAGTTTGTTATAACAGAAAGAGTACAATAAATCCGAGTTTTCTTTTTAAAATCAGATTCATTCAATTTACCTCCAGCCACCACAAAAACATTTTTGACACACCCCCACCTCACAAGGAAAAAAAAAAAAAAAAGGAAACACAAACCAGTCTACAATGTCGAATTTTTCCAGACAATATTTTGCGATAATTTCTATAAAAAACAAAAAAATGTCAAATTTTTTTCCCTATATGCAGCATGCTCTATTATTATCTGATTTATCTCTATGTAATAAACTAATGATAGATATGGGATGTTGTTCGAAATTTGATGATATGAAATTAATGGCCTTCGATGCATTATTAAATCATACTAACATTGCATGAAATTTGATTATTAGGCTATCTATCGGATACCAACTATTAGGATCGGTTCTTCTATTAATCCAATCTAGATACTAATAAACAGCCGATCGGTTACTAATAAATAACTATTAGGATCGGTTATTTGTTAAAAGCCGATTCAGATTATCCCAATTAGGCTCGGTTAATTTTAAAGGACCGATCCAGATTATCCAAATTAGGATCAGTTATTAGTAAAGAACCGATCTAGATGCTCCAAATTAGGATCGGTTATTAGTAAAGAACCGATCCAGATGCTCCCAATTAGGATCGGTTATTAGTAAAGAACCGATCCAGATTCTCCCAATTAGGATCGGTTATTGTAAACCAACGATCCAAATTGTCTCCATTAGGATTGGTTCTTGTAATAACCGATCCTGATTAGAACTTTTAGTATCGGCTGTTTAACCGACACATATTACTTTCCACATTTGTATCGTCTAGGTCAGTATCGCCTCTAGGTCAGCTCCTAATGTGCGTAAATAACCGATCCTGATGTGTGTTTTTCCACTAGTGATGAAATTTGATTATTAGGCTATCTATCGGTTCCCAAAGTCAAAGATGCTCAAAATATTACCCAATATAGGCCCATCAGTCTTGTCAATTGTAGCATGAAAATTATATCTAAGCTACTTACGATGAGGTTAGAGACAATTATGACTCGAATTGTACACCAAACTCAAGCTGCGTTTGTTAGAGGTAGATACATACTAGACAATGTAGTATTAAGTCATGAAATTCTACATAATTGTCGAGTCCGTAAAGAAGAAGGTGTTGTGATTAAGATTGATTTAGAAAAGGCTTATGATAAGGTTCATTGGCACTTTATTCGTGAAATTCTGATTTCTAGAGGTTTTGATTTGAAATGGGTTGCTTGGATACTACACTTATTACACAGTAGCATGACTTGTATTAATGTTAATGGTAACCTCTCCCAATATTTTTCTTGTAAAAGGGGGGTCAGGCAAGGAGATCCCCTCTCCCCTTTTCTGTTTTTGTTGGTCAGTGATGTATTATGTAGGTTATTTAATAAAGGTAGGAGAGCTAGTATTCTTCAGGGCCTTGGGCCACGGTTGGCTAATGGCTATAGTATCACTAACTGCCATTACGCCGACGATACAATCCTATTTCTGAAAGCTTCGGCTTCTAATATAGATGCGGCTCTTTGGACTATGTACTGTTTTGAAGCTCTTTCAGGTATCAAAATTAATTTTAGGAAAACAGAATTAATACCTTTACAAATTTCTGTTGAACATGGCCGTATGCTAGCTGAGGTGTTTGGCTGTCCTCTTTCTAAGTTGCCCTTGAAATACTTGGGAGTTCCTTTAAGTGATAGGAAATTGACTACAGTGGATTGGAGGTGCATTACCGATAAGATCACCAAAAAATTGCAAGGTTGGGTGGGGAATTTGCTGTCGATTGGGGGTCGGCTTACACTGGTAAATTCTGTCTTAACTACTGTACCTTTATACATGCTTTCGCTTTATAAAATGCCTGTGAATGTTCGGCATCAGATTGATCGAATTCGTCGACGTTTTTTATGGCAAGGTAATTCTGGCCCTTGTAAGAAATACTCTCTGATTAATTGGGACTTGGTGTGTTATCCTAAAGAATTTGGGGGTTTGGGGGTAAAAAATCTCCACCTAATGAATGTGACACTCCTGGTTAAGTGGTGGTGGAAAATGATAAACTCGTAATATTCTGGCTTATGGAAACAAATCATTCAACTCAAGTATAATAATTCCACTCCCCATAATCAGTTGTCCCACTTCTGGAGAGCAATTTCTAAGTTACAAGATATTGGGCAGCGAAGTTGTGCCTTTCAGATTGGCAATGGCCAAAGTGTCAAATTTTGGCTTGATACGTGGCACTCTGACTGTCCCTTATCCATACAATACCCCCAGCTCTTTGATATTTGCTCTACTCCTTTTCTTTGTGTACAGGAAGCTGTTGATTCTAGAGGGTCCATGTTGAGGTTTCGTAGATCTCTTCATGGCATCCTGTTTTCTGAGTGGCAGGAAATATTAACAATCATAGCATCTTGCACTCTAACTCAAACTGATGATAGACCGATATGGAAATGGGATACTAAATCTCAATTTACTACATCTTCTTTATATAACTTCCTCTCTTTTAGAGGAGTTCTAATTCATAATGCTGAATTGTGGTGGCAGATTCCTATACCTATGAAAGTCAAAAAATTTATGTGGTTGCTCTTTAAGAATAAAATTCTTACCAAAGTAGTGTTACATCAAAAAGGATGGCAAGGGGATACCAACTGTGTTTTTTGTAATAATGCCGAAGAATCTGAGTTGCATTTATTTCTCAAATGCCCTTATATCTCTCACATCTAGTTCTGGATGGGTAAATTCCAGAATTTTTATGGTGATTGGACATCCTTAGATCATATTCACTCGTTAGCTCTGACTTTGCCTTTCAAGCACCGACAGGCTATGTTAATGGTGGTTAGTGCCATTTGTTGGTGCATCTGGAAAACGAGAAACTCCTTATGCTTTGATAATACTCCTCTCCCCACAGTTCATCATATGCTCTTACTAATTACTTCCTTGTTGGAATACTGGACAGGTACAAAACAGCACCATGTGCTGCCATTTGCACACCCTTGGATGCCTGAGGATTTAAACATGGTGCCACTCCAGTCCCTTTCGCCTATACCAGTTATTGAGCTTCATGCTACTTCCCCTCTGTCGCGGGTACCAATCCTGCTGGCTGGCTGAGTATCCCTGTCTTCTATGCTTACTTACTATAGTGTTACATGTGCTATCTTTGTTTTAAGGCAACTAGTTATTGTGTATTGTCATGTGCAAGTTGCTGTAATAACCAGGAACTTTTCTGGATAGTTGTTATGTTGTTACGTTATTCTTGGTTGGAGTTCTGTCTTTGACAGCTCCTGTTTTGGGTTTTTAGGGAAGGTTGTACTTGAGTTTTGGCCCGGTCAATGATGAAATCCCATGACTGAAATCTAGATACTGCCTTTAGGATGGGTCAGTCTCGAGGTTCAGTATCTGATTAGGGAGGTCGGATATATAACTGAGACCTGAAAGGCCTTGGGTTTTATGAGGGTAGTTCCGTTTGTTTCTTTTTTCAGACTTTTGTATGTTTCATTCATTTTTATTAATGGAAGGGCTATGAGCCTCTTTTAAAAAAAAAAAAAGGCTATCTATCGGTACGTTCCATGACATGTTTATAATTTATTTTTTAATTCTTAATTTTGGTAATTTTTGAAAAAAAAATAGTTTTAAAGATAAAAATAATTGTCAAATGATGCTTCATCTTTATTTATATTAGTTATTTTTGCCAAACCCGACAACGCAATTAGATATTTATACAACCAGCCACGTAAAATTTTGCTTCTGTTGTTTTTCTTTTCCAAATTAACGGCTCAAAGCCCAAATTAACATTTTCCAAAGGATGAAGTTCATATGTTTATATATATCTTCATTAATTCATATTTGACAGGTAATATATATATATTTTTTTCTTTTCAATAGGTAAGGCGCATTAATTATGCATCTACATGCTTTTTACGTACGTAGATGTACTGGTAAAACATTTCTTTATATATAGTTAATTTGTCACCAAAAAACTCCGATTAAAACTAATCAAGAGGATATTTTCGGACAGGTCGACATGGTGCATGCTAGCTAACGCTGCGAGCTAGACATGCAGTATTAAAATACGGTTATCAACATGCACGAATAAAGACACTGGAAATTGCACATACAGTCTGAATTCATCAGGTACCATTGTTTTCTAATTGCATCCTCAGGTACCGTACCTGAGGGGATACATATTCGATTTTAAAGGGGCTGAAACCGATTGGGCCCCTAATGAAATTTTATGTTTTCTTAATGGAACTCAGTTACGGGCTTTATTAGTTTGAAAAAATACTGGCCCAATTACATATAACATGATGAAATGATAAAGCCTCATTAGTCAATTTCCTTATTCTTTCAACTGGTCTAACTGGTAGACCAGAGCACAAAGCAATACTAGTGAAATCGAATACATATACAGAGTAAATTTTGCAAATGACAAATAAGGGATGGCCCAGAGTTGATCATCAGTGTTATCAGTTATCACCTCTTTAAAAAATTAGTGAAGTTAAATTAATTAAATTAAATTCGTGGGGGTCTTCTAACTAGGGGTGCTAATGAACGGCCCCCTGTTCATACCCGACCCAGTTCGGAATTCAAATGAACAGATCTTGTTCATGATCAGTCTGAAATGAAATTCTCCATGCTCATGTTCAGCCTGTTCAGTATTGTTCAAAACTGAGCCCGTTCAGTATGGATCCCTGTTCATATAAGGCCTGTTTCAGCGAACCAGGTTGAACAATGAACAACCAGTTTGGGCCAACTTAATATAATAATCTGAACAGCCAACAGGCTGAATAATACATCAAAAGGTGCATAAAACAAAAAGTATAAAATAGAAATCAGCTTCGTACATAGTCTAAATTAAATTCTAGCAGTTGAATATAATACCAAACAAAACAAAAAAGAATACTATTAGTAAACTATAGTAAAGTTTGCTCGAACAGTATCAAACCAGTACAACTTTTCCTCTAGTATGATGTTGACAAGTGACAACTTTTGAAAACTCGAGAACCACAAATTTGATTCTACTTAAAGTTTGCAGAACCACAAGGCTACAACATCACACGCCGGAAATAAATCTGCTGCGATCTTTCACATGTGAATAGTAATTCTGAAATTTCTAATTTTTCAAATCCAGCTGTTTAACTTTTTCTGTACACGCATCTCGAAACAGTTTATTTTTTTATCCATGCATCTCAAAACAATTCGACAATTGGATTGAGAAAAACAGAAATTGCAGGATACTATTCACATGTGAAGGATCGCAGCAGATTCGGATCCCCACACACCAGGAATCATTCTGAACAGGATACCAAACAATGACCTGCATGCCTGCTCCACATATTTGTAAAAATGCAAAGAATGTTGTATAAGCAATTAAGCATATGAACTATTTAAAATGCTACAATTTTTTAACGTTCTCAGAAATTCGCACCACTAAATCATACATGACCCACAAGGCTACAAACTTATAACAGAACAGCTCACAAATCCAAATTTCATGTTCTCTGTACCAAAATCCCCAATAAGATGCAACCTATGTTCTTAATTTATTTCAGATTTTTCTGGCCTTCTTAACTGTGTTTTGTAACAGCTTTTGTAAGAGGCAAGTTTCAGTCCAGTACCAGTCACAGTGCCAGTTTTATTTGCTGACGGTCATTTTTGCAAAATTTGTACAGGACAGATTACAACTTCAATTTGGGAGTTCTTGGTACCAATATTCTTAGGAAAGCACAATCTATATCTTCAAAAAGTTTCAAGAAATTAGGAAAACTAAATCTATTTTTAATTTGCAACTTTGTAAGAGGCATATTCTGGGACAGCAAGGTCATTTACCAGTTTTTTTTTTTTTTTTTTTTACTTTCTAGGGTTCAAACTTTGAAATGCTGTAATAAATTGCAGAAAAATTCAAATGACATGAGGTTTGTTTCTAAACATCCATTGTAATGTCTAGTTTTTGTTTGTAGAAGGAATTGGTTTAACCCTTTGTTTTGACATGTTTTTAGACCTTATTGTAGACAGTGCTCTTTTAGGATTTTGATGTACCAGCAATGCAGAGTTCTTCGGTGAGCAATGCAGTGTTTACATTGTTGGACATAGTTGTATCATTTTATTAAACCTACTACAAAACTGACTCAGTTATAAGTTATTTAAAGTGGCTCAGTTTTGTATTGTGACTAACTGCTAATTTCACGCAATAGAGATGGAACAGAATTTTTACCTTTGTACCCTTTTCTTATGGAACTTGTGCAAGAGCCTCTCAACCTACAAAATAAATTTATAATTTAGTAAGAAAAATAATAGAGATGATCTCCAAATCGAATTCAACTAAGAGTCAAAGTTAGAGAAGGAAATACGTGACACGCCGTGACGTGACGTGACAAACACGCCGTGATTTGGTCACGTGACGTGACGTGACGTGATCAATGTTTTTTTTTCACGTGACGTGACGTGACGTGATCAAAATAGTGGCAGACGATCACGTCACGCGAATGGTCACGTCACGCGTAGTCACGCCGTGACTACCCGTGACGTGATATGACGTGACGTGATATGACGTGACGTGATATGACGTGACATAAATTAGTCACATTGAACTTTTTTTATATTTTAATTTAAATTGTTGAAAATTCAGAAAAAATTTGTAAAATAAGTAAATAATGTTGCAAAAATTAACTAGTAAATAATATTCTAAAAATTGCCAAATTTTTTGGATAAAAGATATTTAAACCCGTTTCATTAAGAAACATAGTTTTTACAAACAGCCACAAAAGAAAAGTCTGAATATACTATGAATATACTACAGAAACATAGTCTAATAGTGCTAATAGGAATATGGAATACTAGAGTTTGTCCTCAAAACATGCTAGAACTGACAAAATATAACAGTACGTGATCACGTGATGCGTTTTATAACGTGACGTGACGTGACGTGATTAGTTTACGTGACGTGACGTGACGTATAATTTTTGTTAAATACAGTCACGTCACGCGAATAGTCACGTCACGCAACACGTGAGTCACGTCACGTAATCGACACACGTGACGTGACGTAACGTGACGTTACGTGACGTGACTGATCACGCCGTGACAAATTTCCTTCTCTAGTCAAAGTACATATTTAGTATGGTCAAGAAATCACATGAATGGGTGAAATTGGTCCAACTTGAAGCTACCATCAATAGAGGCAATCCAATCTTTTGAGCAAATTAGAGTCTTGATTGTTTCAGGAGTCATAGAACTCCGCAAATTATCTGTCAGCCTTGACAGTTTTGAGTACTGGTCCAAAAGAAGAGATGAGCGTGAAGGTTGAAGTTAAAGAAATGACAAGAGAGGGAAGTAGAGGAATAGGCTGGGATGGGCTTGTTAATGGGCTGAGGCAAAGTTCAATTGAATTAAATGAGTTTGGGCCTGTAATGGAGGCTATAACAGTGAAAGGAGATGTGAGGCTGGTAGAAGGGGTCCACACTCACAGAATTAACTCTTCCTGCGTGAGTGCTGTAAATTGCTCAATTGGGGACCATGTGCAGCATCGTAGCATCCTCTATTGTTATGGAGAAATGGAGAAGGAATTAGAGAAAGATGGAGAGAAGCTGCAACTCAAGGCAATGGAGGAGAAGTGAGCATGTGTTAGGGCTGTTGGAAGGGATCAAATGGAGAGCTCTCCAATGGATGTATCTTTTACAGTTTTTACCTTTAAATTGAGCAATTTTGTATTTTCGTAGGACAGCCTATAAAAGGCAATCTTTTATTTTCAGAAATCATCGTTGTAATAGAACCTAAACTTTTATCCACTTATTATGCCTTTTTAACCCAAATTTCCCTTTTCTGCATTCAACTTTCGTTCTTCTTATTCAATCCACAAAAATCTTCTTTTATTTCTATTAAGTTCATAACATTATCCGTCAACTGACCCACTGCACTAAAGGCTGACTCTGAAGCAATAGTTGAGACCAGAACAGACAAAAAATTTCTTGCCATTTTTGCTAAAATTGGAAACAACTCCGACTTTTTTTTCCACCATCCCAAAACATTAAATTCTTCATCCTCGGACACCACCAACGATTCTTCAAGATAACTATCCATTAGTCTGTTTTGAACTTGAAATTTAGAGAATCTCATCTCAAATTTCCTTTTGTGGAGTATTCCACTTTCCACTTGTGGAGACCGACTACTTGTCGCCTAGTCTGTATTGCAAGTCGTCTTCTCATACTCGTCACTGAAAAGGAAAAGAAGAGAAATAAACGTTACCAAGAATGGAGAGGGGGTAGGGAAGAGGGGTCGGCGCGACGGAGGAGCGGTGGTGCAACGGAGGAGAGGAGTGTCGGTGAGAGAGAGGGGCTGAGTGAGAAACTGGAGCTAATCAGCTAAGACCTAAGAGCGACTCAGTGAGAGATCGGGCCGTCACTCAGGTGTGTTGTTTACTCATTTGAGAGATCGATCCAACCCAAACGGGCTCTTAAACGGGCTGTTCAATAGAAGCTAAATGGACAACCCAATGAACAAATTCGGTTCATGATCAGATTGGGTCCGAACTTTCTTCAGTAATTGAACATGAATTGAACTTTGGGCCCGTTCGTATCACAATCTATTCTAACTTTGTTCAAAACTTGTTCGGCCCGGTTGTCCACGGACAACCCTGTTCAATTAGCATCCCTTATTATTAAATTAATTTTTTTAACTACTTAATCCGTTGTCCTTAATAATTGATGCTTACTTGGCTCCCTGAACTTTTAGCAAACATAGTACCTAAACTATAGTTGTATATGGAACTGAAAGGGCCAAGTCGACGAGCCAAAGCTACAACATGTTATTTTGTAATTATTCATCTCATACAACAAAAATATATGAGAAGTCCGATGTCTTGTCCAAGGAAAATATAATGAACTTATGTTCTGGATGCGATAGCATTCAACTTGTGAATTTTTTTTCTTAATTTGGAAATGTATTTAATTGGTAAACTTTAATCGGTAACTATTTTTATATCAATATTTTTAATAGGACGCATTGATTAATTTGTATAACACATAAGTTTATGATTTCTAATCAGATTGATATTAATAAAAGATAATTTTTTTAATTAATATTAAAAAAGAAGAAATTAATGTATTCTGAAAATTACATATGTATGAATAAGATAAATATAATGATTGTCTTGTATTAATATTTTATTTGAAAACTATTTTTGCATACACAAAAAACAAACAAATTCTTATTAATTGTTAATAAATCATTTTATATAAAAATTAAATAATATATTAAAAACTGAACGTATCATATGTTTTATCTTTATACAATCCATATTATATTTTATTATTAAGTCGAAAAGATCTACTTCAAATACTGGTGAATAAGCTAGTTATCAAAATTAGTTTATGCATAACAAAATTATTGTCCTCAATATCAAAAGTGCCATCAGTTTCCTCTCTGAACTGTTGAACCACGTGTTCATGCTGAAAATTAGCCAATAAAACCTATATTAATCACATTACCAACGGTTTATGAATGATTTACCGACTTTCATAGATTTATAACCAGAAAAAGGATTATTACATGATCCAACTCCTACGGTGATATTTGAAACACTGAGCACAAACAATTATCTTCAATGTATGTTGCAATTTTCAATTTTAAAAATATATATATTTAAGTGATATAAGAAATAAAGAGATACCTTTAAATCTCTACTATTGAATGCTCGATTTTAGTTCTCACCAATACCTTTAAATTTTCGTACAGTGCATCAAATTTTCTGAATTAGCATAGAATATATATATCAAATTTGCCGATTTTTTCATATAGCTAGTGCATCGCTTTTTTTTGTGTGAACGACTTAAAACAAAGTTATATTATAATTAGCAGAAACATATATATTTTCCTCATATATATATATATATATATATATACTATCGAATTAGGTAAGAATATCATGACTCATGCCCAGAGTCACTCGAAAGACGTGCAATAAGGCGGTAATCACGTATTTTTTGTTCCATAGATTCGATCGTATTTTGATTTGTTAAGCTAGATTAATTAGAATTAGTTAATTAGTCATCTACTCCTCTAATTTGAACGAGACAAGTAACATATATATGCCCATGCATATATATATATATGTATATATGTGTACATGTATCCATGATCGATTACCCTGATTATTTTTGAAAGCATATTATATTAATTGTTTCACTTCCATTATTATACAATATTATTTAGTGTTGATAATCACAATATGATGGATGAGTTACTAGATCTGAGGGATCATTAATTAGAGTAGAACAAAGTAAAAAAAAAAAAAGTTTAAAATAAAATGAACTCGATCAACAAGAGACCGGGATTAGGTGACCTAGCTAGTTAGCAAAGCTGGTTGGCTGCATGGTTGATTAATTAGGTGAGCTAAATCTAGAAAAGGAAATAGATGAACGCCGAGCCCGAGCCCCGAGGGCATTATTGTCATACCAACATGCATGGATTTGCTTATGAGGCGTTTTTGTTAAACTAATAATTAATCAAAGGGTCTGAATCTGATTCGGATACACGGAATTCTTTCTAACTTTTTGATAGGTGATCGAGCGAGGTGCATGCCTCTTCCTCTTGTTTGACTTTGACTCCATACCAATAAAAATACAGAATATATATTATATCTGACCAGCTTTCCCCCCCAATATTTTAATTACTCTATTCTGATACGCGCGTGCACCTGGCCGCAATGGTGATCGATTTTTCCATTTTTTTTATCTACACCAAATCACCAATAGGTAATAGCAATAGACAAATCAAATTAAATTCATCAAATTAACTGGACCGTTAGGAATCTCTTTTTTTTTTTTTGAGGAAAAGCCCTTGGGCGACCGTTAGGAATCTCAGCGGCTCCTTCATTTTTTTGGAATCTAGCGACTAGCGCTCTCCAACATTTTATTTATTCTTTGCCAAACCGTGCTAGAGAAACATCCAGAAGCTCGTTGACCAAGTACTTCATCTTTATAAAATTATTATTTTAATATTGTAAGATTTAGATGGATTTTGTCGTGCAAAACTCAAACAATTTTCCTTTTAATTTTTTTCTTTCCATTGATTTTTTTTTTTAAATAGCCGTAAATTTTTATTGAAAAAAACAACAACTATGAAATAACTATTTTATTTTATAATAATATAGGCTCTAAAATCTATATTCTCTGTTGAAGTCTGAAAAAAAAAAGTTGCTTTAGAGAGAGAGAGAGATTGAACGAGGCTTCGTCCAAATTTTTTATATCTAGCATTACAAAAATAAAATAAACCCGTAACATCAAAATCTTCATGGAGCGAGGCTATGGCAATATGCATATTACGGATCTATCTGTACTGGTGTTTTTAAATGCAGTCACATATATGCGTATGCAATATGTTGCTGCGCTCAAAATGTCATGCAGTCACATATTTGCGCATTTGAATATGTGGCCGCATAATACTACATGTGTCATAGTCCATGCGGACGCATATGCGCACTTTCTAGTTTCTTACAGTACATTTCATGAGTATTGTTTCTGGATTGGATATTGTCAAGACTCATGACTGTGGGCATTACTTTGTTGGCTTCTCACGACGTCTGTGGAAATTGGATCCAGCTTCTCTCAGGTACCGTAGACGTAGACGATTCCCCTCACTTTACGGTTTGAGATTAAATCCAAACCGGTTTGGAATTCGGGCACCTCATAATAGAAATCAATATTTTTTTCCGACTTCATTGGTTAGGATTTTTAAAATGAGATTATAAATTTCTTTCAAGAATATTAGATATATTTTCTGTGGCATGACAATGTGCGATATTATTGGCGACTGACTAATTTTTGGAATCAGAGTAGGTCCGATGCCCATCGGACCTACCTTGGTTTGATGGGTGTGATGACCATTCGATCTGCATCAAAATTAGTGTACTCTGTATCAAAAGCCGTGCAAGTCCGTATCAATTTTCGTGCGCATACTTGATGCTAATTGTACGGTCCTAGAGCTAATTGAACCTAAATGTAGGTCCGATGCCCATTGGACCTACTTCTATCTCATAATTTTTTGTCTCCAATATTTTACTCTATTCTGACACGTAGCCGCAATGATGATTTTTTCTTTATTTTTTTTTTTATCTATGACAATAAAAATTAAATTAAATTGATGACATTAATTGGACCTTTAGAAATCTCAGCGGCTCCATCTTTTCAATTCTACGCTCTCCTGCATTTTATTTATTCTAAGCACAAAACTTCCACAAGCTCCTTGACCAGTAATTTTTATTTATAAGAATTATTATAAAATAATGTAGAATATTAGATAGATTGTGTCCATATTTTAATTTTATAGAAGAAACCAATTTATTTTTATGTCTTTAAGAACAATAGTGAAATTAATAACTTATCAAAAGAAGGGGTTGGTGACAGCCCTTTTAATTAGCTGGTGAATTATGAGACCCAAGGAACTAATAAAATGTCAAGGAGCTCTTTCAAGGGGTCACTCAAAGTTGACAAGGTCAAGGACATAATTTTTTATTTGTAAAAAATATTTTAAAATAAGATTAGCTATTAGATAAATTGCATCTCACAAAAAGAACCATGAATTTTTCCGGCTCTTTATGATTTTTAAAAGATGCTAAATAACAAAATTTCTGTTCCTTTAGAGTATTATATCGATTTTCTGTGACGTGCTAATATTTGTTTTTCGGTTCTTTTAGATTCCTAAAGAAACTAAAAAAAAAAAAAAAAAATCTTGATTCCTTTCTATTAAATCGAAATACAGATACAATTCATCTAAAAATAATAACAAAAAGAGAAGGATAGAGGGAGTGCCATAAGTTAAATGGACGTATCTATTTAAAAATGAGGAGGACTCAAATGCCCCAGTGCTTCATGCTCCAATCGTACTCCAACATCTTTATCTTTGATTTAAAGTACAAATAAAAGATCTAAACCGCTGAACATGATATCCACGTTAAAATATACTTAGAGATCAAATTTTATATTTTTTGAAATTTTTTTACTATTTTTTAAGATAAATACAAAATCATTGTTTTTAGATGGTGCACAATTTCCTGAAAAATATTGATTTTGTATCTATCTTAAAAAATAGTAAATTTTTTTTCAAAAAATATAAAATTTTATCTCTCAGCACATTTTAACGTGAATATCATGTTGAGTAGTTCAGATATTTTTTTGTACTTTGAAATCAAAAATAAATATGTTGGAATATAATTGGGACATGAAGCAATGCAGCATTTGAGCCCTCCTCTTTAAAAATATAACAAAATACATACATTTCAAAGAAGAACTAAATAATTAATTAAATTACAAAAAATTCAGAACAAATAAAAATAAGGGAAAATAAGAGAGTATTTCAATTTAAAATAAAAAATAAGATACTTGTTTTGATAAAACATACCCAATTTTAAATAATTTAATGAGTATAACAACAATCCCTATAACAAAATAACTTTTTTATCTGAGTCGTGCCGTCATGGTCAAAGGCTTAAAGAAGCGCTGGAGACCGGGAGAATTTTTTATTCATAGAAATTATTGAAAAATAATTGAAAGAAATAAAAAGAGTACATCAATTATTAGACATGTAGAAAGATGAGATCAGTCATTGTTTCCGATTCAAAATTTGAATCCGAAACAATACTACCGATCCAAAATACAATTACTTTGCCCCTCCAGTTTTTCTTCTTTCTCCGTGTGGGTCCCGCATGCTAGATGCTACGCAATGTAGAAAATATACAAGAGTAGAACTGGGTGTTCTTAAGCTCATCAAGTCTTTTTGTGAGCTTAATTCAAAAATTTATTGGATTGACTTGAAACGATTCATCTAAACCGTTGAAATCGATCTACTTCACGAGTGATGCATTTATATGTCAAATTCATAAATTTTCGAACTAATTTAGTATAAAATCAAGCAGTCAAAAAAAAGATGATTTATAAGTTAATTTTAATGTGTTTATTTTTCATATTTTTTTACCGCTTAACTTTAAATTAAATTAGTTCAAAAATTTAAAAACTTGATATGTAAACTTATCACTCGTGAAGTAGATTGGTTTTAATCATCGCTTGAAACCAATTCGATAATTTTTGAATTAAAGCTCACAAAGAAGCTTGATGAGCTCAAAAACACCCTAATTCTACTCAATATATATACAATTATATTAGCTCAGAGGATCTGCCGAAATTTTTATTAATAACCCCAAACAAAAGAAAAATATCAAATATAACCCCAACTCCCAAAAATTTTCAAATCTAACCCAACCGCCCCATTATTGGGCGGTTCACCCTATCCACCAAACCGCCCAGAAATGGGGCGGTCAGCTTTTTTTTTTTTAGATTTGAGAGACAATATGAATGAAATTTAATAATAAAAATTCGAATTTTGTTTTTAATATTTGTTAGATTAATTCTTTTGATGTATAAACCGACATTTTTAAAAATACCCAAAGTTAATTAAAGATTAATAAAAATGTCCAAACCGGCCGGTCCCTTGACTAAATAACTAAAATGCTGATATTAATTCTTTTGTTAGATTATATTTGTTAGATTAATTCTTTTGATGTCCAAATCGAATTGTTTTGTTAAATATTTGTTAGAAATAAAAAATTCTGGGAGGCCGGAGTAAAGCAAGGGCGAATCTGTCAATTTGTATGCTTGGAAGTTGGAACGTTCCAGGAGGAATTATCACAACGAGTAGGGATGTAAACGGTCGGATACGGATCGGATAGTGGTCAAACCGTATCCTTATCCGTTATAATTTTTCGGATACGGATACGAATACGGATAGTCTCGGATACGGATACGGATCGGATATTAAACGGATGCGGATACGGATCGGATATCGGACGGATACGAATACGGATATGAATATAATTCGGATAATTAAAAATAAATTACTAATGTACATTCTAGTAAAAAATAACATTTAAATATAATTTTTTCATTTATAAATTAGATATAATATTTTTTATAATAAATTTGTTGGATACAAAACATATATCATATTATCAAAACATTAGTTACTAATCATGTCATAGTGTTATATTGTTAATTAGAATATATATGTATATGCAGTTTAATAAATCATTAGTATGTATATGCAATTTAAGAACATAAATTATATTTATTATAGTTTAGGAGTGTAAACGGTCGGATACGGATAGTTAAAAGTCTTACCGTATCCTTATCCGTTATAATTTTTCGGATACGGATACGGATAGTCCCGGATACGGATACGGATCGGATAATTTGAGTCATTTTTCGGATTCTGATCCGGACGAAATCGGATAATATCCGATCCGTTTACACCCCTAACAACGAGGTACGTTTTAGTACTTCAATTTTCAAATTAAAATTCAAAGATAAAAATTCCTCAATCTTTCTCTCAGCTCTTCTTCTAGTGCAAGTTACATAGTTTCAAAGTCAATCCTTCTTTGAATGATTGATATAACCATAGTAATCATACTATATATATATTCAGGAAAGCAATTGAGTGTTGAAATATAGAGAGAGAGTTTGTGATGGGGGCATCAGCAATAGTACCAGCATCATCGCCATCAGCGTCACAGATGAGGCTGAGGGTTCTAGGTGGTGATGTGGCAAGAGAGAGAGATGCGGCGAGATTCACTACTCAGGCTAATGCTCTTCTCCGAAAGAATCTCACCTTTCAGGTCTCTCCCTTCTCTTCTTCTCTTCTCTCTCTCTCTCTCCACTAGTTCCCATTATATGTTTCACTTTCTATTCAACAGCTGACTTCAGCTCGATCCATTTGAAAATAATAAACAAGTATATATTTATGTCTTATTCTCTGCTTTTGTATCCTAATTCATATCAATTTTGCTAATTTCCAACAAATTTGCACATTTTGTACATTATTTTGAATGGGTGAATAAAAGAATAAATTAACATTGCTCTCTCAATTTAGTCTTTACTAACCAATATTCCAAGAGGCAATATAATTCAACATATTGAAACTATACACTAATAAACTAATATTGATGATGAACAGAAGAGGAACATTAGGACGAACATGTGCATTGTGGCATATCCAATCCTAATATGTGTCCTCTTGATAATCTTGCAAACTTTGATTAACAATGAGATTGACAACCCCAAGTACCAGTGCGGCTGCACGTGTATCCCAGTCAATGGCACTGGCACGTGCCAGAAGGTGTGTGGGCCCCAGTATTCGACCATGGACCAGGTCGGCAGCTGCGCCATAGCCAAACCGCCCGAGTGGTCTGCCCTGATGCAGGTGCCCCAGTCCGAGTTCCGTGCAGCCCGTGATGTGTATCTCCCGTCAGCTGATTTGCCTGACTCGTCATGCCGGCTCTCTGGTTCTTGTCCTGCCACTGTGCTCTTCACCGGCCAAAACCAGACTCTTGCACAAAGTATGTTTTCTTAGCTTTCAATTTGTCATTTTATTTTCATTTTTGTTGGTTTTTTGTCTTTTTTATAATTTGTTATAATTTTCAGCTTTATGTGGTTTTATTGAATAGTTTCTTTATTGTTGGTTGGATCACAGCTCTTGCAGGGAGTCTATTTCCAGTTCTTGATAGTTCTTCTCCCAACTTTTCAGATTATATTACTCTCTTCTCCCGAATTGTACCTGTGAGTTTTCCTTTAACAATCACAACCTAAGCTGCTTGTTTTAATTTAAAATTTTGTACAGCATGAAGTTTCTCAAACGTTAATTAGTTGCATTCTTTTCCTTTTTCAGGGCTCAGACACATACACTAGAGAAACTCAGTACCTTGAGCGAGCATTTATCTCAAACAGGCCTCTCTATTACATTCAAACATCCTGCCTCTCTAATTCTTTCACCAAAGCTACAATCAATATCCAAGGGATATCTGTTATTAAAGGTCTGAATGTACTCCTTTGACTCTTTGGTTATAATTCTTTGGTTTACCAAATATTCTTTATTTCATCCATTTTGGTTAAACTAAATTTTCTTATCTCCTTTGAAAACTGTACAGATGTAGTATGTGTTCAGGGGATGCCGCGATGGCGCAATGCATCATCAATGATAAACAATGAGCTATTTAAGGGTTATCGGCAGAGCAATTCAGAGAAAAAATCGAACGACTTTCTTACTGGTACTTCTCTCGTGCTTACATTATGTTTTTGAGGGAGTATATTCGCATGATTTCTTTTAAATCTGATATGGCTTTTCAAATCTTGCATTGCCAGCTTATGACTTTTTAGATACGAGTGAGAAGGGCTTCAACATTGATATATGGTACAACTCAACCTACAGTACGAATAATGGATATAGCTACATTCGTATCCAGAGGGTCCCGCGCTCTTTGAATGTGGTACAGGAAAAAAAAATCTCCACCTCACCTTTTTGTGTCTTTGTTTCATCAAGGCCTTTAAACCATGAAGACCATAATTAGTACTACATAATCCAAGGCATAATCATGGGTTGAAATGTACGTGTTTGACCATTAACTACTGGCACCAGAAGCTATCTATAGTGGTCGTATTAGTACCAATATGTCCGATTCTATGTAGAAATGGATGTTCTAATACAAATGTAAACAGGCATCAAAGAAATGATAATTCGTTCCTCTAATTTTTTTTTCTTTTTTAAATGACAAAAGAATGAAATATAATATTTTGCCACCTGCATATAATAGGCATCAAATGCATTTCTCAAATTTCTGAAAGGAGCTGGAGTGACCATGGAATTTGAATTTGTGAAAGAGATGCCCAAAGGTGCAACAAGAATCTGGTTCGAGATCTCTTCTATTCTAGGTCCTTTGTTCTTCACTTGGGTTGTTCAGCTCCTTTTTCCGGTTAGTACAAATACTATTCATAAATTACCCAAATTAGTAATCTTGTAGTTTCTTACTAAGACGTCATAATTCTCATGTATTATAGGTTATACTCACTCACTTGGTGTATGAGAAGCAACAAAAATTGAAGATAATGATGAAGATGCATGGATTAACTGATGGCCCCTATTGGTTGATTTCTTATTTGTACTTCTTATTGCTATCTGTAGCCTACATGATTTGCTTTGTGATTTTTGGCTCTCTCATAGGTAGCTATCTTCTTTGAATATTATTTTTTATATCAACCTTGTCATGCATACTATTGCCAAGAATTTGAGACATATAGTGTAAATGTTGAGTAATCTCTTGATTTCCTTCAGGATTGAACTTTTTCAGATTAAATGACTGCAGCATACAAGTGGTGTTCTATTTCATTTACATAAATCTCCAGATCACCTTCGCTTTCTTTGTAGCTTCTTTCTTTTCAACTGTCAAGACTGCTACAGGTCAGAGACTAAGAACGTTTTGTATAAGAAATGCAAACTGAGGAAACCAAATTAGTAATTCTTGAAGTATATCTTACATAATTTTTTTTCCTAATTGTAATGTTGCACATTTAAACCGTGTGGTGCAGTGATTGGCTACATTTATGTGTTTGGATCTGGTTTACTCGGCTCATTTCTATTGCGGTTCTTTGTGGAAGATCCATCTTTTCCAAGTAAGATCATATCTTCAGTACATATTAACCAGCTAGTGGGAGATGCTCACTTTGTGTACTTGGTGAATTGGCCAAAATGCCAAAATTTTCTTCACAGGGAGTTGGATTATAGTTATGGAGCTGGTACCGGGCTTCTCTCTGTACCGAGGCTGGTACGAGTTTGGGCAGTATGCAGTCAGCGGAAGTGTCATGGGCACAAAAGGAATGAGGTGGGGAGATCTGAGCAGCTCAGAGAACGGCATGCTAAATGTGATGATCATTATTGTGCTTGAGTGGATGGTGCTGCTTCCTCTGGCGTTCTACCTCGACCAGGTGTCATCCCTCGGAGGCAGCATCCGCAAAGATCCCCTCTTTTTCTTGAATTTCCTGAAGAAGAAGTTGAGCTGGTCGTTGTCGCATCAGTTGATGACTAGCTTCAAATGCCAGGGCTCTGCCGAAGTCATCATTGAAGTCCACAACAAGCCTGATGTCACTCAAGAGGTATGTTTGATGTCTCCTTTTTCATTTTTTATTTTTCTATTTTGACGAGAATAGTAGTCGGTCGCTTCAGTTATGTATAATAATAGGAAGCTCCCCAGGTCTGAAGATAAATTGGAGTTGGATCAATGGAATGGATCTTACTAAATTATAACGAACTAAATTTCAGAGGGAGTTGGTGGAGAAGCTGGTGATGGAAGAAAACAGAAATAACTATGCCGTGATATCTGACAACCTTAGAAAGGTGTACCCTGGACGAGATGGCAACCCTGACAAGCTGGCAGTGAAGGGCCTCTCTCTTGCTCTGCCACAGGGTGAGTGTTTTGGAATGCTCGGTCCCAACGGTGCTGGCAAGACATCCTTCATACATATGGTTCGTATGTACTATCCATTTTCAATGTGGAACCTCAAATATATATAGAGAGAGAGAGTGTGTGATGCTTTGATGCTTTGGAAAGTAAATAGGGTGTTTTACTTCCTGCTCATATCTCATTTTCAAAGTTCAATCAGTCGATCTGAATTTCTCAACATGATTTTTATATTGATATGTGCTTGGAGACCAAATTTTATATTTTTTGGAAATTTTTTACTATTTTTCAGAATTTTTGAAAATCAGTGTTTTTGTGAATTTTTTATTATTTTTTTATTTAATGAAAAGCCGTGATTTTTAAAAATGTCTAAAAAAATAGTAAAAAATGTCTAAAAAATTCTAAAAATCCCAAAGCATGATATCCTATCTCTCTCTCTCTCTCTATATATATATATAGATGTTAGCTAAGGTCAAAGTGGTATGACCAAGGCCTTGGTACTACCAATTCGTTTTTGTGATTTTCAAAATTCAAATAGTCGATCTGAAGTGCTCAACGTGTTGTCCATATTAAAATATACTTGGAGACCAAATTTTACTTTTTTTTGGAATTTTTTTACTATTTTTTAAGAATTTTTGAAAATCAATGTTTTTCATAATAAAAAATAAATAAATAAAATCCGACAAAACAGTGATTTTAAAAAATCCATAAAAAATAGTAAAAAAATTCAAAAAAATGTAAAATTTGGTCTCCAAGTACATTTTAATATGGAGAACACATTGAGCACTTCATATTGACTATTTGAACTTTGAAAATTGCAAAAACAAATTGGTAATACCAAAGCCTTGGTCATACCACTTTGATATATATATATATATATATATATAGAGGAGGGATCGGATTACACCGTTTTTTGTGTCATCGAATTACATCGTCCATTTTTAAAGTTTTCAAAGTCCAAACAGTCGATCCAAACCGTTCAATATGATGGATATATTAAAATGTGCTTGCAGATCAAATTTTATATTTTTTGAATTTTTTTACTATTTATTAAGTACTTTACAAAATCGTTGTTTTCAGACCATTGAATTTTTGTACCCATCTTAATAAATAGTAAAAAAAATTCAAAAAATGTAAAATTTGATCTGCAAGCACATTTTAATATATCAATCATATTGAACGATTTGGATCGACTGTTTGGACTTTGAAAATGGACGATGTCATTTGATGTCACCAAAAAACGGTGTAATCCGATCCCTCCTCATATATATATTGTTTTTTTTTTCTCCAACAAGGCTGTTAGGGATGTTAATTTGTGTTGTGTAGTCACTAGTCACACCGTGACTTGGGTCACGTGCCGTGTCATGACCAAATTCGGTTGGATGGTCATGGCAACTGAATGATCATAGCACATTAGTCATCCCGTGAACTTAAGTGCCGTGCCCATATATGACTAATCACATTTGTTCCGTTTGGTCACATGTAACTATTTTTTTTCGTAATTTAAGTTAGTTTATTCAAGATTCACCATTCGATCAAGACCTAACGGTTCTTATCACGCATGACTCTCGTGACCAAGTGCCATCTCGTGCCATGACCAGACCAGTTCGCATGCCGTGTTGTTACCTATATTTTGAAAGATGGTCACGTGATGCAAATGGTCACAACACGGGATACGCGAGTCACAGCACGTAACCCATACACATGTTGTGCTGTGCTGTGACGTATGCTGTCACGGCGTTACTTCTTTACATCCCTGCTGGGAGTTGTCTCCTGTTTCAGTAGTCTAGTTCTTGACTTCTGACTGAAATATTAATTGTGCAAAATGACAATATAATGTGCATGTATATGCATATATTGGTAAAATTTATTTAAGTAATCAATAGTGGAGTTATTTTTGGTGTGAACAGATGACAGGGTTGACTAAACCAACATCAGGTACAGCGTATGTACAAGGAAAGGACATAAGGACTGACATGGATGGCATCCATACCAACATGGGTGTCTGCCCCCAGCATGAGTAAGCTTTGTTAATCTTCCATATTTTCCGAATTATCTTTCTTTACTTTTGTTTTGACCCTCATAGTTACAATATCGATAAAAAAAAAGATGGAATAATAGAAACAATTAATAAGTCATTCTTATATTTGTAATGAACTTCTATTTTTTTTTGTGCGCTAAAATATGTAGTTTGTTATGGGAAACTTTAACTGGACGGGAACATTTGTTATTTTATGGCCGGCTTAAGAATCTTAACGGCGACGCTCTCATGAAGGTCCATATTACACATAACACTATTACATGAAATTTTATTATTTTTTGTGTTGAGTGTCATCCTTATTTTTCGAAAACACACTAAATAGTAAACAACTACACTGGCAAAAAAAAAATATTTAGTAAACAACTATGTTTTTAAATATAGGCAGTTGAAGATTCACTGAAGAGCGTTAATTTATTCTATGGTGGGGTTGGGGACAAACAAGTGAGGACGTATAGCGGTGGCATGAAAAGAAGGCTCAGTGTTGCGATTTCTCTCATTGGAGACCCTATGGTACGCAATTCTGTACTACAATCCAGATTCACTGGCTGATTTAATTAAGGTTTACTAGCCTAATTTACTATTATGTTGCGGGTTGACGATCATTAATTTCTCCTTTCACCTTTTTAGGTTGTTTACATGGATGAGCTTAGTACGGGATTGGACCCTGCTTCCAGAAACAATTTGTGGAATGTTGTCAAGCGTGCCAAGAAAGACCATGCTATCATTCTTACAAGTAGTAGCAGTTTCTCCTTTCATAAATTAACTTCTATAACAATCAGAACTACAGCAAATGACTTTCCAAATTGTTTTGTTTCAGCACATTCAATGGAGGAGGCAGAGGTCTTATGTGACCGGCTTGGTATTTTTGTGGATGGAAGCTTCCAGTGTTTAGGCAATCCTAAGGAGGTACTTTCTGGTCTTAATTTTGTGTTTTTTTTTGTCCTTAAATTGTTTTCCTGTATTAGTAATAATATTATATTCACAAACTCTTCATATGTCTGAATTATCTGCAGTAATAAATGAGAAATTTGACTTGCATAATATAATGACAGTTGAAGGCAAGGTATGGAGGGTCATATGTGTTCACCATGACTACCTCAGCAGAGCACGAACAGGAAGTAGAAACCCTAGTGCGGCGCCTCTCCCCAAATGCAAAAAAGATCTACCACATATCTGGTACGCAAAAGTTTGAAATTCCAAAACAGGAGGTCAGAATTTCATATGTTTTTCAGGCAGTGGAGAAGGCTAAGAGCCGGTTTACGATATACGCATGGGGTTTGGCTGACACAACTCTAGAAGATGTCTTCATAAAAGTTGCCAAGGGGGCAAAGGCATTTAATGTGCTTTCATAAATA
This sequence comes from Carex kokanica, assembly GCA_025461125.1. Lineage (NCBI taxonomy): Eukaryota > Viridiplantae > Streptophyta > Magnoliopsida > Poales > Cyperaceae > Carex > Carex kokanica. Next base: position 1,550,228 of record JAJGRX010001393.1, read on the forward strand.
TATGAGTTCTTTTTTTTGAAGGTTGGAGGCTGAAAGTCCGCCCATGTTTTGTATTAATAAGAAAAATATTTACAAGCTAGAAAGTCTGAATTTACTCAAGTTACATCAAAACTCATAGATTAAATAAAACAGCAAGCAGCACAGAGTAGCTGCTTGCATGATCCCCTCTGTGCATCCTCGTCGCTCCACCCACTTGGAACTCAACACGCTTGGCGCCACAATTGAATTTCCAATGCCGTATCATTTATTAAAATTTCCTCTATCTTGCAAGAATCTCTTGTTCCTTTCTCGCCACAATGCCCACATGCCTGACGCCCATGCTATATCCCTGTAGGGCGCAGAAAGTTGCACATTTGTTGTGAGAGGAAGGTGTGTGCATGTACAATGTCTCAGGGTTCAATGCTCTCTATTTTTAAGACATGGAGAGGGCATCGAACTTGAAACATTAATTTCTCCCTGCTATTCCTTCTGGTTCACCCTCGATTGGCCTATTATTCATGATCAGTCCATCGAGAGAGTTTATTGATTGTGGGGACGTTTAACTCCCGGCGGGCGCAAGCTCCTGCCGTTAATTACATCTGATAACCCTTCCAAGTCAAACCGAATACCTCATTCATTCCGGGATTTGTGCCTACTTTTTTTGTAAACTGAACAATGGGGCTAAAAGAGGGGCTCACGTACTACTTTTAGATTTGGTTGGTTGGTTCTCATTGTTTTGGACATGTGTGAATGTGTGTATCCATGATGCATGCGTAAATATGCAATTTATATCATCCAAAATTTATTCAAAGTATGTTTTGTGCTTTAAAAATATTTACATGTGCTTATTTACAATTTATTTATAAAAGAAAATCATTTGGATTTAAGGAAAGGGGTATTTTGGTCATTTTACTGGTTGTTTGATATTTGGATGTGTTTAATTTTGGTTTAGAAAGGTGAGGAATTTAATTCGGATTCATTTGGAGGTGATTTGAGTCAATTTGGACTTCAAACAAAGAAGCTATGGCCAAAAATGATTTGTCTGTAAAATTTTCAACTTTTCAGGGGCTTGTTTGTAAAGTTTGAGGGGCTGGAGATTGTAATTTGGGCTTTTGACAGGGTTTAGAAGGCAATTTGAGCTTCCAGGGGCTTGTTTGAGAGGGTTTTATGGTGTCAAGGGCCTTTTCATGATTTTCTTGGGACTGTGCTGTAATTTAGTTCTGTCAAAGGGGTTTGTTTGCAAATGGGCCTTTGTTTACTTATTTACAGGCTTTGAGGTTGGTGTAGGGCTTTGGAGATGTGTGCTGGGTCTCAAGATCTGTGTACTGGGCCTTTGAGATGTGCATTGGATCTCTGGGATTTCTATATTGGACTTTATGATTAACTTTGGGCTTTAGGATTAGGATTTGCTTTTAGATTCGGATATCTAAGCTTTAAGATTTGTGCTAAGCTTTATATCATGGACTCCGGGCTTTGAGATTCGTGAAGAGAACTTATTTTGAGCTGGCTGACATGCGGGCCCCTTAAGTCAATGGCCGTTGGGCTTTCGGTTTTTTTTTTTTGAATGTTGACCTTCGGATGAACATTTGTTTTGAGATCTGTGTTTAAATTAGATTCTGATTTCAGTGATTCAATCGAACATCCCATGTATGCTTTGAGGTTGGCGCTAGGATAGATATGAACTAAGGTCTCTGACTAAGGTTTAGGTTTTTGATCATCGAGGTACTTTGGCCAATGCAAAGGCGGAAGGAGAAATGGATGGTATCGCCCTGAAGTCAAAGGTTCGTTGGACATGGTGTCGGCAGTTGTTGGTCGCCGGAAGTAGTGGTTTCCGGCGGAGCTGGGATTTTGACCTCAATTTGGAGTCTAGCCAGATTTCTTTGCATTTACTTGGTGCTTTCTTCGATTTTCAATTGGTTCTGGATCGTGTTAGGATATGGGAACTACTGGGAATATCAATTTAATTCTTTATAGGAATTTGGGCATGATTTAGGTTTCAAACTTTCGGTTTGGTACCGAACTGGGACTGATTTAGGCTTGTGACCACTTTGAGGTGCAGCTGGGCTTAATGAGGTTCGTATGTAACCTTCCCAAGACATATCAAGGCTTGCAGCGGTGGGATTCAGATTAATTGGTAATTTAGGCTAAAATGCAAGATGAAACTTACGTGGTCTCTTCAAACTTAGAGTCTTAATTACATGATTTCTTATTAAATTCCTTAACAAGTATAATTTCAATTATCATGGATCCTCAGAGGAATATTATACTACATTTGTACCATACTTCACCATTTTCAGGACTTTATTTTCATTTTTAAAGGTGTCAAATGAGCAAAAGGGCATAATTGTCAAATACATATGCTGTTTTTTGTATTTTTAAAAGTCCAACTTTGAAATTAGTTAGAAAATAGCAGAAAAATCAGAAAAATGCAAAATTTGGCTCTAAACAGATTGTCTTTCTATCCTTTATTTAACTGTTCAATTCAAATTTTGGTTTGAGTTTCAAATCAACCTCCATGGGATCCAGTTCAAAGAGATTCGTATCTGACTCATACTCCTCTGGTTCTATCTCAGGTTCTATCTCTTTTGTTCCTGATGATTCACCTATTGACTGGGCTGTTCAACCATTCAAGAGCTTTGTTTCTTTTAACCATGCATTAAACTCAGCAATTTCCTCCAATTCTTCTTCAGTTTGGGGCCAACCTGGGTTTGGCTCATATAGCCAGGGATGAGAGTCTTTGGTGGGGGGGGGGAGGGTTGGGGGTTAAGTATCTGGCCTGGCTGTCTTTCAAGGCTGGCGGGTTTGGGCTCTGATGCAAATTTTGGGTTGCGTTTGGGCTTGAAATGGTGACTGTGGGGGCTGGGTTGTATTTGATTTGGTGGAGAAGGGATTGGGGGATTTGCTAGGCTTGGGCTTGTGAGAATAAAATTTGAACTGTTAGGGCCCGAAACTATTCTCTTTTTGGTATTTCTGGTTTTCGAATTAGTCGTTGTATGTGTCAAGTTTATAGGAGAAAAATCATGAGAATTCGAAAAAATCAGCCCCGCATTGAGAGTTCTAGGTGAGGCCTCATTAATGAGTAGACCTGACCCATCTCTCTGTCCAGTTAAAAGGACATTGGACCCATCCATTCCCCCCTTATTCCCCCAGAAAACTGTCCAGTCGTGAGACCACTGGACCCTAAACCCTAAACCCTAAACCCTAAATTAGTTCAATGTACAACATTAAGATTACTCATGTTTAGTTAGCTTTTTTTTCATATTATTTTTTGTGTTTTTTTGTTTTCCTTTCTATTGCTTCTTTTTCTTATTTTCTTATTATTGTTGTTATCTTTTGATTGGGGGGAGAGCTAGCCTCAAATAATAATTTTATTAAACATGTTGCGGACTTAACACCGATAACCATCAAAATTAAAAAAAAATGAAATACGCTAGATCAAATAATTAAGTACAAGAAACAAAGGAGATGGCAAATTTCATGAGAAAATTATTTCGGGAAAAATTTGCGGCAGCAAATATGTTAGATCAAATATACTTGAGAGTCTTTATAAAATATAAAATCTCAAGTCATTAGTATTCTCTCACAACCTCTTTCAATTTTTATACCCTAAATTTAAACTTCTTTAGTTGTTTAGTGTATTTTGATGGAATAGAATAAAAGAGAAAATGAGAGTTTTCTCTTATGGATATGGAAAGGCTGTGGAAATCTTGTTTCTATTCAACCCATCTGCCAGGAGAATTGATCCCTAAGTTCCAACTCGACTTTATTTTCAAAGACTCTCAAGGATGTCTATGGTTTCTTTGATATTTCGGTCATTAAAAAACCTGGCAATGGAGATTCTATTAGGTTTTGGGATCATGACTGGGGGTTCGAAATTCTAAAGCACAAATATCATACACTGTTCACCTACGGTGTAGATCCCATGGTGACATTAGCGCAGGTCATGCAAACTGCCCCTCTAGCCCTCTTGTTTTATGCTACCTATCATTTTCAAGCAAATGATGAATTCAGATCATTACAGGGTGAAATTTTATCTACTGTGCTTTTGGCACAACAAAACCAGGATGATGTTCTTTGGAAATGGACTGAGACAGGTACCTTCTCGGTCAAATTGGCATATTGTGCGATGATGAATGGTCCGAGGTTCATGAACAATAACAGGAGAATATGGAAGCTGATGGCGCCATCCAAATGAAGGTGTTTGCGTGGTTACTTTTGCTCAATAAAATTTTGACAATTGAATATTTGATGAAGAAAGGATATATAGTACCTTGTGAATTGGTGTGTCATGTGTAGAAACAATTGTGAATCGACACAGCATTTGTTCAATGAATGTCCCATGGCAGTAAGCTTCTATAGAAGAGTGGCTCTGATCTTAGATGTCAGAATGCTGGATGTCTCGATCCTTCATGGTGTTGATGCAATTTCTCCCATTACCAATAAAAAATATACAAAGAAGGAAAGATCAATTTTGGTAATTTCCCAATTTGTTTTGTGGAGGGAAAGATGTTGTAAAATATTCAGAGACTCTACAAATGATATTTCAGAGTTAGTAGTGCAAATCCGAGAGCAGTGGAGATATAGTTTGCTTTCTGCTTCAACAAATAAAGACATATCATGATTTTAAACAAAAGAAGATAGGAAGGAATTGAGGAGCTGCAGCAAAATTCAGAAAATAAGTCACTGATGGGTGTACCGGTACCACTCGTATGCGTTCTGATACACCAGGTTTTGGAGATCCAGAGGGGATGATTACTGGTAAGAATTTTGGTCAGAATCAGCTTCTGGTATAAAATCCGGTACCACTGGTACGATTTCTGGTAAGTGCACTGGTACGGATTGAAAGACTTATACTAATCCCGCAATTACTGGTAAAATTTCTAGAGCTGAGTTGAAGTACACCCAAGATGGATCAGAGGAGAAGCTACAAAAATGTTTTTGTTTAATTTTTTAATTTCTGTTTTCTTAGTCTAATTTCATGTTATCCTTTTCTGTAATTTGCATTTTTTTTATAGACAACTGTATTGAGCTTTGTTTTCCATTTGCAACTTGAGGTTACAAAACCATTGTAACTCGTTAAATGAAAGCAAATGAGGGCATGACTCACATTTAAAAAAAAAAATAGTTATCGTCTGTCTTATTAGAATAGATAAATCTCAAAACTCTTAAAAATAGTCTATTTTAATAAGACAAAAAAATTGAATTATCTATTTTAGGTATTCTAAATCAACCAAACATCAAATAAGCTATTGTCAATAGCCTTAACTCCAAAAATAATTTATTCTCAACCCAACCAAACATACTAGGAGGAGAAACATTTAGTCACCGGCTTACAGAGCAAAAACACTTTTACTCTCTTCATTTTTCGTGAAAACTAAGTGGATTCCTGAATTTGGCTTTACGCTATCAATAATCGGTTATAATAGATGCATTAGATTAATGATATTGCTACAAGATTAATCGGTTGTAATAGTAATAGAGATAGAGAATAGAGAGAGAGAGAGAGATAGAAGTTGAAATGATTCTGTATATTGATCACTCATGAATTACAGAATGTTCCCATATATATAGGCAACAGAAATGCTGAACAGAAAATGTAACTAACTATTACAGCTTTGACTAAGATAAAGCCTTTGACTAAATCCTATACAATGTCTATATTCAATGAATCTAACAGCCCCCCGCAAGCTGAGCTGGGGTATCCTCCAGTGCAACCTTGGAACGCAACAATGCCAACCGGGCAGAGGGGAGCGCTTTTGTGAGAATATCAGCTAGCTGATCGGTAGAAGCAATAAATCTCACATCTAACTCCTTCTTAGCAACCTTCTCACGTACAAAATGATAATCTATCTCGATGTGCTTCGTTCGGGCATGAAAAACTGGATTGGAAGCCAAGAATGTCGCACCCAAGTTGTCACACCATAAAACTGAAGGATGTGTGTTTTGAAAGTTATTTCTTTTAGTGATAATTTATATGTAGTTCATGATTTTATTACGAATATTATTATTCATGCTCCTTGAGATTTATATGTTATATCTTTGGAAGAGTTCAGGAAGATGCTCTTAGTCTTGAACCATAAAACTCTTAAGATGAAAAACATTTAATCACTAAATATGTTCACAATCGTGGTAATTAAGAAGGAACATTAATTGCCGAGAAAGATTGTCATGTTGATTAAAGTACATTGAAGTTCTATAAATGTTGATAAAGGATTATCATTTAATAACATGAATATATAAATATGTGCATTTCATATATTGAACATGACCTAAATGAATGAAACATTATATGGATTGTGTTTTGTGTCATTAATGTTTTTATTGTGTCTTTAGAATCTAAGATATGAGATGTGTAGGTTTTTCACATGAGAAATATATAATGTGATTGCTATTTAAATACTATCTTCAAATAGGAATAAAATAGTAGTTCGTTGTTTACAACTTGTGCGGGAAAAATCTATATGTTAATATTATCATTGTCCCTCAATTTGAGTTATGATATTACTGGGCCCCTTGGTAAAGTGGAATTATATCGCATGCAATATAACTGATGTAGTTATAATTATAATTCACTTGAGAAATCAAGAAAAGAATATAATGCAAGAATGACACGATCCTATTTTGCATATTATTCATAATATCATGAGACAAGGATAGACACGAAATTAGTGGATTGAGTGAATGATTATTATGTCATTTGGATAACTATAATGTAATGATAGAACATCTTATAGTCAATAATATAAAATTTTATATTATTGCCAAGATGACATAAATCCTCTATACGGTCACACCAACTGAAGAGAAACAACAAGTATTTTATATTTCATAATGATGTATAAGATAAAATAAATGAGATGAAATGATAAAATAAAATGTCATAATATGACATGCTTAGATCATAAATAAATTTGTGAAGTTATGCAAATATTATTTGGTATAATGTTTGAATGCATTATAAGAATAATAAGAATATTGCATAATAGAATAATATGATTAATATTATTTATTCATAAATTAATTTATTAAACCAATCACAAGATGAGATTAAAGAGATTATAAAATGGCTAAACAAGGCTAGTGGCATTTGTGTAATTAATTTAAACATTACACAAATAGTTACTCTAACCCTTGCCTATTTAAAGGGGTGTAATTAAGGAAAAGAGATAGAATTTTTCTGCTCCTTACTTGGACGAAATTACTGTAGCACTTAGCCGAAATTACTGTAGCAATCCCCTTTGCTCAAGGCCAAAACCCTAGTGGTTCAATCTCTTCTCTAATTTCTTCTTGATAGGTTTAGCCACCAAGAAATCAAATAGGTTGTTAATTTGAAAATCAAGAGGTGGTTGGATCTAAGCCTTGAACTTCACATCCATCTATCTAAGAGGTGTGTTAGTTCGTTGTTTAGGTTCAAGGTGAACCAAGAGGCGCTTCCAAGAAGAACACGAGAAAGAGAAGGGAAATCGGCTTCTCTCCATCAAGAGATTTGACAATCTCTTTAGGTAAATGTTTTAATCCTCTTTAGCAATAAATTAGATGAGATTAATTTATTTTAATTTAGTACACATTAGTTTATTGAAAATCTTGTTTGCTTTTGTCGTATAAATAAGATCTTTTGTGTATTGAGCCAAGCGGTGATAGGAAAATTTTAAATTCTCACCATATAGGCATACACGTGAAATCCCAACAAAAACCGGATTCGACTTGATCGGGACGTGAAGTTCGTGGAGTAATTGATTTAACCACACGATTTCAGCACACACACCAGCCATACTACGATACTCGGCCTCCGTGGTAGACCGGGAGACGGTTGTTTGCTTCTTGGAACCCCATGAGAGAAGATTGGACCCAAGGAACACACAAAAACCCGATGTCGAGCGTCTATCATCCGGGCAACCTGCCCAATCCGCATCGGAGTAGGCATGTAATTCGAGAGAGGAGTGAGCACTAATGTTAAGGCCGAAATTTAGAGTACCTTTAAGGTATCTTAGGATGCATTTGACGGCATTCCAATGGGCATCGGTCGGAGCGTGCATGAATTGCGAAGCTTTGTTGACGGAATAGGAGATGTCGGGACGAGTAATTGTGGCGTATTGAAGAGCCCCAACAATGCTCCTATAAAGATGAGGATCGGCCATAGGACTCCCTTGGAATTTAGAGAGTGGATCACCCTTGGAAAAAGGAGTAGCACAAGGCTTGGAGCCATCCATTTTGGAACAAATGAGAAGACTTCGAATGTATTGCGGTTGTGCAAGTGTGATCCCCTTGGAGTTTGGTGTGACTTGGATCCCCAAGAAATAGTGAAGTGATCCAAGATCCTTTAGAGAGAATTGAGAAGCAAGGGAAAAGATGAGAGAAGTCACAAGGGTCTCATGAGAGCCGGTGATGATAATATCATCCACATAGATCAACACAAGGGTAATGGATGTGGAATCACCTCGAATAAAGAGCGAAGAATCGGATTGAGAAGCCTTAAAACCAAGTGTAACAAGAACCGATGCAAGTTTGTGAAACCACGCGCAAGGTGCTTGTTTGAGGCCATACAATGCTTTTTTAAGAAGACATACATGGTTTGGATATGACGAGTCAACATAGCCCGGAGGTTGTGACATGTAGACCTCTTCTTCGAGATCGCCATGAAGAAAAGCATTATTCACATCAAGTTGGCGAATGGGCCAATGATGTGAAACGGCAAGAGAGAGAACAACCCGAATCGTGGTAGGTTTGACAACCGGGCTAAAGGTCTCATGAAAATCAATCCCCTCCTCTTGATTATAGCCCTTGGCAACAAGGCGTGCTTTGTATCTTTCAATGGACCCATCGGCTTTCTTCTTGATTTTATAAATTAATTTGCACCCGATTACATGCAAGTTGGAACGAGAAGGAACTAGAAGCCATGTACCATTCTTGGCGAGGGCATTGAGTTCTTGAGCCATTGCTTGACGCCACTCGGGATGTTTATTAGCTTGTGTGAAGGAAGAAGGTTCATCAAGTGAAGAAGAGGAAGGAGGAAGAGGATGATTTGTGGTGATGTAAGTGACATGATCGGGAAATTTTTTGGAGCGTCGAGTGTTGTCACGATGTCGAGTGGTCATAGGATGACTGGAATCAGCTGTCTGGCAAGGGTCTGGAGCAGTAATGGGGGTAAGGGACCCAATGTGATGATTCTCGGTTTGAGACAGCCCAGCTGGACTGGAGGAAGGCAGGGCAGGCAGGACTGGAGGGGAAGGCAACAGAGGCGCGCGTTGAATTTGAAATGGAGATGGATCCGTTGCAACCTGGGTAGGACGCGCACTAGTGCTAGGAAGTGTGCAGCGCTTGGAGTAAGTGAGGAGGGGATCCGGTGCAACCCGAGTAGGACCCGAAAGTGGGATAGAGCCAACCAACAGCGAAGGGAAAGAGGGAGCAGCTGCGGCAGGAGAAGTACCCGAAATTTCATTGAATGGAACAGATGGAAGACACTGTTGAGTGAGAGGCCGAGATTCACCACAAGGAGGGAAAAAGGTAGGACCAGGATCTACTGTGGTAAGGGGGAGAGGAGTGATGGTGCGGTAAAACACAGGAGCCATCAGGTGGAGACAGTATAGGTAGCCAAGTGTGTGTGTCCAGAGAAGGAGGTATTTGTGGCTTAATAGATTGTAAACCTGGGCTGTGAAAGGGAAATCGGGACTCGTCGAAACGAACATATCTACTCACATAAATCTTATTAGTAGGAATATGTAAGCATTTATACCCTTTTTGAGTTTGGCAATAACCCAAAAATACACAAGGGAGAGCACGAAATTGTAGTTTGTGGGAGTTATAAGGCCGAATTAAAGGGTAGCAAAGGCAACCAATAATTCTAAAGAATTTGTAATCGGGATTTTGGTAAAAAAGAATAGTATAAGGTGGAGTGTAAGGTGGTGTAGAGGGAGGGATGCGATTGATAAGAAATACTACACTTTGGAAAATATGATCCCAAAAATGTAGAGGGATAGAGGCATGAGACATAATAGCAAGACTTAGTTCCACAATGTGACGGTGTTTTCGCTCGGCAATGCCATTTTGCTCGGGAGTATAAGGGCATGATGTTTGGTGAACAATTTGAGGAAAGAGGCGAGAGAGGGGTTTGTATTCGGTGCCACCGTCCGATTGAAGGATTTTAATGGTGGAATTAAAAAGATTCTCCACTTGCAATTTAAATTTGGTAAACACATCCACAAGTTCACCTTTAGTGCGAAGAAAATATATCCACGAAAACTGTGAAAATTCATCAATAAAATGCACATAGTAACGAAATCCATTATTTGAAATAATTGGGGAAGGACCCCACAAATCCGAGTGAATAACATGTAATGGAGAAAATGCAAGAGAATTAGAAGAACTAAAAGGTAAAGCATGAGCCTTAGCCTTGCAACAAGCATCACAAATCCCCAACTTATTTGTAGTAATAGGTAAACTATGTGCTTTTATTAGAAAATTAGTAGTGGAAGGAGACGTATGCCCGAATCTTGCATGCCATCACTAGTACAAAAAACCCCTACACCGACTGTTAAAATACCCCTACACCGACTGTTATTGAGGCGTCAGTGATGGCGCCGGCAGTATAGGTATCTCTATACTGACGGGTAAATAACAGTCAGTGTAGATACCCAACACTGACTGTTTTCAAAAACCGTCAGTGTTGAATATCTACACTGACTGTTAAAAAACAGTCAGTGTAGATACCCAACACTGACGGTTCTCTTTAAGAAACAGTCAGTGTAAATAACCAACACTGACGGTTCTCTTTAAAAAACAGTCAGTGTTGACATAAAATGTTGGCATATAGCATCCATTAGCCCCAAAAAATTAGCCCACAAATAATTGAAATTTAAAAACTATATTTAGTAGAAAAAATGAACCAGTTATCTCCATAACATATAGCATCCATTACAAGAAACTATCAAAAATAGCAGACGCTTACAACAGACGGCTCACAAGTAACAAAAGACACAAAATATTCAAACATATTAGTTGTTGATTCACTAAGCAATGCAACTATCAAAACTGGTAGAACAAAATCTAAGAACTCTCGACAGCTATAGGTGGGGCCAATGCCTGTCCAGGTTGGCAGCCCTGTAGAGATCCTTTCCAGTTCAGAAGCTGAAATAGAACAAGATTTAGATAGAAAAGACCAGCCTATTGTAACATTAAAATAAACACAAATCTATTACTCAGTAAGACACTGGTACCAAAATTGCATAATAAAAAATAATATAAAACTAGTTGAGACATTTTTATGACAGGCAACAACAACTTGGGCGAACTAAATTACAAGGAATTTTTTTGAGAATCAAGCATCACAACAGAAAAATGAGCATATGACAAGCAATAGTTTCATACCAAGCTAAATTTCCACCTACTTGATCATAGTTCATGATAAATTTGACCATATCAACTTACTGCTACCAGCATTAAAAGCTCAAGGTCTTAAACCTGAAAATTAGTAAATAATACTGTGAAGTTCAAAAGAACAGTAATTATAAAGTATACCTTGGCATTGACACCGTCAAGGACAATTCTGCCCTCGCTCTTGTACTTAATGTACTCAGCACGAGTGAACTTGGTGAATCCCCTGGCAAAGAGAAGAAGGTTATAGCATTAAACCAACAATCATAATATATTTTTCAAGTATACAAAACAAAACAAAATATGTGGATACTTGGTACATACCACTTGCCACTGACAAATGATCTTCTGACGGCCAGGGAACTTGAACTTGGCACGACGAAGAGCCTCCTCAGCATGCTGAGCATTGTTGTCTTTGCACCTGACAGAGAGCAACACCTGACCAATAGCCACCCTGGCACAATTCCTAAGGACAATTTGAACAAATTTATTTAATAGAGAAAGAAGTTACCTCGGCACAATTCCTAAGGACATAGTCAAGCCCGCAGCCATTCTATAACAAATTTAATAACATGTCAATGGCAATATAGAATAACAAAAAAGAAAAAATAATAACTATTGTTGTCATAGTTCTTCAGAATCTTACTTGTGCACTTCGGTACCATTTCTTCTTTTTGTTACTTCATAAATGATAAATCTACTCGACTCCAATGCTGGTTGTGAGATCTCCAAGTTGTATTTTCTCACCAATTTAATGTATCTACAATTGAAATAGATAAATTATGAATTTCACAAGGTAAACCTCACATATGCAACCAAGGCCAATTATAGCACCAATTAGGAAATGAGCCTCATTAAGCTTAACTTCCCAATTAAGCATCCAGTAACTCCAATTACATCGATTATTTACTATCTCGATTGATATCTTCTAAATTCAGTTGTACCCCAGTTAAACCTTTTAGCCTCAGCATACCCTTGATTCAAAAACCAGAAATCAAAAAATATTTTAAAAAAAATGAGAAGTATACTCTTCAGCATTATAGTGCTCGACTCCAAGGTCTTCATCCCAAATAAAAATGTACTCGTACGCAGCCACTATATATATCTGGATGAAGAAATATCTTCGCATACCACCTAGAGAGAGAGAGAGATTAGTTCTAGGTCTTCTCTAGATTTTTTTTAGGGCTGGTTTGGCCACGAACGGTGAAAAAATATACACGCACCATTTAGCTTGTTTCCTTGTGCTTATGTGGATTGCTCGTTGCAACCACTAAAATTCGTCCATTCAGTTATGCAATTTTGGAAAATGTGTATGCCAGCTCAGAATCATTTGGAAAAGAAATACTCAATAAAAAAGATGTACCAGTCCAGTACAATTCCATTGAAATAACCCAAATAAAACAGAAAAGATGTACCAGTGATGAAGTTCAGGGTACTGGTCGGGTACCCTGAACCCGGCTGGGCGAGGCGAGGCAGCAGCGCGGCTTTGTGCTCGGGGAGCGGCTTTGTGCTCGGGATGAGGCAGCAGTGCGGAGGAGACGAAGAGACGAGGGCGACTTTGTGCTCAAGGCGGAGGGAGACAGCAGCGGAGGAGGCGGATCGGGGGCGACTTTGTGCTCAAGGCGAGGCAGCAGTTGAGGAGACGAAGAGAGACGAAGAATGGGGGTGTGCTCAAGGCAGAGGCGGAGGTGGCCAGAGAGACGGCAAGGCGGAGGAGACGAAGAGACATGGTGCTGAGAGGCGGAGAGAGACCAAAAATTCGAAATGTTGGGAGGGTTTACCGCGAGGAGCGAGGGAAATGAAATTTAGAAGGGAGAATTGATTCGCGCGGCTGATATAAAATTTTCGGTAGAAAATCACTGACGGTTCCGAAACCAACAGTCAGTGATGAACACAATCACTGACGGTTCATTCAGAAAAACAGTCAGTGAATGAATATAATTATTAACGGTTAATTGAAAAAAAAAACCGTCAGTGAATGAATAGAATCACTGACGGCTAATTAAAAAAAGCAGTCAGTAAAGAATACAATCACTGACGGTTCCACAATAACAACAGTCGGTGATAAAAAATTACAAAAAAATTGAAAATAAAATCAACATAAAAGGAATATTAGAATCGGACCGTTCATTTTCAGGCAGAAAATCAACGATCGATTTGCAGTCAAATCATTTCAAATCTATTTCAAAATGATCAAGGGAGAACATTGAACGTGACCAACATAAAAGTTCGGAAGTTTTATTATGTATGAGCTTCGATCCAACACGAAGTGTTTATGGCCATACGATGCTTCAATTTTCGGTCAACTAGATGGATGGGTAAATAAAAACAAATTTTGATCAAACTTGGATGCAAAACAATAAATGCAGTGCTCTTTAATTTAAACGGTTTCGATCGACTCACGGACGACATATTCCCGTGCATCTTCATTAACTCATGAAACAAGAGTTTATGTTTCATGTATGCATGTTCTTGCATAGAAGATGTGAGTCAATATACAACATGCATGTAATGCTATATAATTTAATGTGTTCAAATCATTTAATTAAGCAATAAACATGTTCTAACATTAATTATTGTATAAATATTACTAATATAATTTTCATTACAAAATATTTTCTAAAAATTAAAGTCAAAATTTGATGTTAATTGCCTAAATTTCACTCATCACATAAATTACTAATCATACTTATTAAATAGAATATGTTCATTCTAATAAACAAGCATTGTAATTTTTCAATGGAACAATTAATTAGTAATTTATCGCTTTAGGTTTTTCATTCCATCATTAACAAACTTTTAAACACTATATATATAACGAACGTCTTACCATATATAATTTCAATCCAATTTAATGAATAACAACGATAAATACTTATTGCATCTATAAATTCAATTTAAAGAAATACTTAATTATTAAATATCTTACAAAATAGACACAATGCATAAATTTTTATTTTCAAATAGTTATACATTTTTATTCTCAAATAAACTTAATTATTGCTCAACACTGACGGTTTTATCAATAAAAGGGTCGGTGTAGGTATGAGCAACACCGACTGTTTTTTAAAAAAAAGGGTCGGTGTAAGGTATGTGCAACACTGACGGTTTTATCAATAAAAGAGTCGGTGTAGGTATGAGCAACACTGACTGTTTTTTTTTTAAAAGGGTCGGTGTAGGGTATGTGCAACACTGACGGTTTTATCAATAAAAGGGTCGGTGTAGGTATGAGCAACACCGACTGTTTTTTTTTAAAAAGGGTCGGTGTAGGGTATGTGCAACACTGACTGTTTTCTTAAAAAAAGGGTCGGTGTAGGTATAAGCAACACTGACTGTTTTTTTTTTAAAAAGGGTCGGTGTAGGGAAGTGAACCAACACTGGCTGTTTTCTTAAAAAAAGGGTCGGTGTAGGTATGAGCAACACTGACTGTTATTTTTAAAAAAGGGTCGGTGTAGGGTATGTGCAACACTGACTGTTTTCTTAAAAAAAGGGTCGGTGTAGGTATGAGCAACACTGACGGTTCGCTCAAAAAACAGTCAGTGTTGGTGAACTGCTCAACACTGACGGTTTTTCAATAGAAGGGTCGGTGTTGCTCATACCCTACACCGACCCTTTTATTTAGAAAACAGTCAGTGTTGGTTCACTGACGGTTGTTTACAATTAAACAGTCAGTGTTGAAGTTCTTCTTAATTACGATTTTGCCACGCAGTCTCTACACTGACTGTTACATATTAAAACAGTCAGTGATTGGGGGTCAGTGAAGGAGTTTTTTGTACTAGTGCATATAGAAGCGGATACACGTTCTCCAACCAATGCTTGAGGAGACAATGGAAGCTTGTAGAGTCCATTAATGAGAAAAGCTCGAAGAAGAGGAAGCTTCGTGTGGAGGTCCTTGATCACACAAAAAGAAGGGTGAAACTCTAGAAAGACATCATTTTCTTTAGTGAATTGAGAAATGCTCACAAGATTTTGGTAATTTGCGGGACATGTAAGACACTATTCAATTTCAAGGACCTAGAAGAAGTAGATAGAGAGCAAGATCCAAGATTTTGAATAGAGAGATTAGAGCCATTACCAACTTGGAGACGATCATTGCCACCATAGGGAGTGAAGGTAGAGAGGTTGTTTATGTCGGAGGTGACATGATGAGTCGCTCCCGAATCGAGGAACCAACCTTCATTTGGAGAAGATGTGGTGGTGTTGAAGAGAGCTTGAATTTGAGGAGGAGAGGGATAAGCTTCATTGTCAAATCGGTACCAACATTCAAGAGCCTCATGACCTTTCTTCTTGCAAATTTGGCACTGTGGGCGATCACTGGCTGAATAGGAATACTCAGAATGAGCATAGGCTCGGTTAGGCTGAGAAGTACCAATTGCAACCTGTCCTGGGCCTAAAATAGAGGTGCCATTGAGGACGACTGCATAGTGCCATGGCCTGCTGGGCCCGAGACTTGAGAACCACGGCCTGCTAGGCCCGACTGAGAGCCTCTGCCCTTTCTCCCTCTGCCCCGACCTCTCCCAGTAAAAGAGTAAAGTGCAACCGGATCGGATCCATCAGAAAAGGAAGCAGGAGATTGAGAAAACAGGAGGGATTCATGAGACAGTAGGAAAGAATGAAGTTCAATCAAGGAGACAGGAGTCGATCTGGTGGTGATTGCAACCACAAAGGAGTTGAACTCCGAACCAAGTCCACTCAGAATAGACCGAACTAGGTCAGAGTCAGAGACGGGCTCACCGGCAGAAGCTAGTTGATCCGCAATCGAGCGCATCTGCTCAAAGAAGGCACCACATTTCTGAGTGCCGCGCTTCGTAGTCTGAAGAGATCGACGCAATTCCATGACGCGAGCGATGGAGATCGCCGAGTAGATCTAATGAAGCGAGAGCCAGAGATCACGAGCAGATTGGCACGCCACATATTGCGAGAGAACACCCTCAGAAATGGAGGATCGGAGCCAGCCAAGCAAGAACCTATCTTGCTTATACCACGCCTGATAAGCCGGGTTAGAGGTGGCAACGCCATTGACAGTAAGATTCTTGACAGGTGGTAAGAAATCAGGGTCAAGATACTTGGAGAGACCAAAGCCATCAATGATCGGTTCGATTTGCGATTTCCAGGTAAGAAAATTCTGGCGATCAAGCTTGGTAGAAACAGGAATTGTGATTTGAATCACAGGATCAAGAGGAGCGGAAGGAGGGGGATCAATTGGAGCAGCAGTAGAAGTATCACTGTCAGCCATGATTCTTGAGAGCAATCTTGCTCAGCAATTAGAAAAAGGGATGGTCGTCTGATACCATATTAGAGATAGAGAATAGAGAGAGAGAGAGAGATAGAACTTGAAATGATTCTGTATACTGATCACTCATGAATTACATAATGTTCCCATATATATAGGCAACAGAAATGCTGAACAGAAAATGTAACTAACTATTACAGCTTTGATTAAGATAAAGCCTTTGACTAAATCCTATACAATGTCTATATTCAATGAATCTAACAAATAGATATTATTTATTGCAACAAATTAATTAAATTGCAACAAATTAAAATTATTTTTTCTAGAAAGATTTTGCTATATACCAATATTTTCTTTCCTATTATTATCGCTATTATTATTAGAATTCAGCTTAATATCATTATCATTCAATTTAATGGCTTTAATTTTCAGTTTAGCTGGACCTAATTCAATGAAATATGAATAGAAGTTAATTGATCAAGCAAAGGAGGAAAAAGGTTGACAAATTCAATAGAAATTTTTTTTTGAATCGGTTACAATAAAGGCTCGTAATATTAAATGCTCTAATATTTGGTAGACCTTAATTATATTAATTTGTTAATTTTTATTATCTGTATCATGCCGTTTCATAGTCAAAAGGGGCACTGGAGCAGAGGGCATGTCTGTCATTTTGTATCCAAAAAAACTAGGAACGTTTCCGTACTTGCCTTTTCAAACTAGGAACATTAATTTTGTATAACGAACTATAAATAATATAGAATGCAATACCTTCTATAACCTGGGCATGGAAAGAAGAAATGATCAAATGAACGAGAAGAAAGAGCGCGAGGTCCTCTTTCTCTCTCTCAGCTCTTGTCTGCATCTCGTCTACATTCAAATCAATCAATCTTTGAATGATTGTATAATCATATTAATCATTTTATTCAGGAAATTGATTGAGTGATGAAAGAGAGAGAGTTGTGATGTTGGCATCAGATATATTACCAGCATCGTCGCCATCGGCATCAGAGCGGAGCCTTCTGGGCTCCTGCGAAGGAGGTGGTGACGTGGCAACAGAGAGAGGCGTGGCGAGCTTCTCAACTCAGGCTAATGCTCTTCTCCGAAAGAATCTCACCTTTCAGGTCTACTCTTCTGTCTCCATTGGTTCCCATTATATATTTCAGTTTCTATGTGAAAGAAGAAGCTCAGCTCCATTTGAATATACTCAACAAGTATTTATGTGTTATTCTCTTGCTTTGTATCCTAATTCCAACAAATTTGCACATTACTTGGGTTCTAAATAAAAGAATTACAGTATCAATCTTCTGCATTGACCCCCTTTCTATTTTATTTTTTTATTTCTATAAGCAAGAGATTGCTTTCTCAATTTAATTAATCTTTACTAACAACCCAAGAGGCAGTACTATTCAATATATTAATTGACTTGGTCACCCTCACAAGAAAAATACCTATATTGACTTGGGCACCCTCAATTTAGTCTTTACTATTCAACATATATTGACTTGGGCACCCTCATATTAAGAAGTTCCGGTTGATTAACTAAGTCCCTGTGATTAATTAGTTAATCAAATTTGCTTAATCATGAAAAATAAGTATACACTAATAAACTAATATCGGTGATGAACAGAAGAGGAACGTAAAATCAAACACGTGCATTGTGGCATATCCAGTCCTAATATGCGTCCTTCTGATAATCTTGCAAACTTTGATCAACAATGAGATTGACAAGCCCAAGTACCAGTGTGGATGCATGTGCATCCCGGTCAATGGCACTGGCAAGTGCCAGAATGTTTGTGGGCCCCAGTACTCGACCTTGGACCAGGTTGGTAGCTGCGCCATAGAAAATCCACCCGCGTGGCCTGCCCTGATGCAGGTGCCGTGGCCCGAGTTTCGCGCGGTCCGTGATGTGCATCTCCCGTTTGCTGATATGCCAGACTCGTCATGCCAGCTCTCTGGCTCTTGTCCTGCCACTGTGCTCTTCACCGGTCAAAACCAGACTTTTGCACAAAGTATGTTTTCTAAGCTTCTTTTTTTTTTTGAGTAAAATTGGAGGTCAAGCCATCCTATTATTTAGTATTCTTGATATTACAACAAAGAATTTCCTCTATCTGGATTTTGAATCCATGACCTCCCACATAAGGTACGTTTGGATCATGCAAGAATTAGTATAAGAATAGCGATTTTTGGATTAGTGGTTGAGAATAGTACTAACCCGAGTGATTTGAGAATAACGCTAACTTTGAACTATTCGGGTTAGTAGAAATATCGTTTGAATTGTATATTTTGAATAGCGATAGAAAGAATGAATAAAATAATAATTAAACTAATCTAATATTTAAACTAAATATTATATAACATTTAAACTAATATTTTTTAATACTAATCTAATATAATCTCATACTATATTTATTTAATACTAATATAATATTTAAACTAATATTATATTGTATTTAATATTTAAACTATTATAATATTATATTTAATCTTATATTTTATTTAATAGTAATATAATATTTAAAGTAATATTATATTACATTTAATATTTAATATAATATTTTATTTAATACTAATCTAATCTAATCTAATATGATATTATATTAATTTAATACTAATGTAATATTTAAATTGATATTATATTACATTCAACACTTAACATTCACATTAATATTATATTACACTAAAATTTTAAATTAATATTAATCTAATTTGATATTATATTCATTTAATACTAATTTAATATTTAAATTAATATTTTATTACATTTAATATTTAAACTACTATTATATTACATTTAATATTTAAACTAATATTATATTACATTCTTTTTGCTAAAACCCGCATAAAAATATGCCAAGACCCGCATAAAAATATGCCACTGATGTTAAAGCAAAAGTAGTATTTATACCATTCACTGTTCCAATCTCTTGATCAAAGTATTGTTAATAATTGGTCTTGGCTTTGTAAAAAACTACGAGACCAACGTGAACTTGTTCATAGATTTTTTAGTGTTTGTGCAGGAAGGACAGGCTCATCGGAATATGAGCTACTTCCACTATGGAGAGTAAGCCCATTTATTACCCATGGAAGCTATCGATTTTGGTATTATCGATCACATAGCGAATATAAGAGAAGAAAACGAAAATAGGATCTTAAACACTCTTAATCCTTTCATAGAAAATATCTATGAAAGTCGATTTTACCTTTTTTTATTTGACCTCGATACTTAAGAAATTGGAGAAGCTAAAGCCAACCGATAATATGGGATTTTATCCCATCTAAGTTCTGATAAGCAATCATCTTATATCGTATATTAGAATTCATTGTATGGCTGCTCATGAGCTGAGTTAAGTCTGAGTTGAGGGCAACTTGGATTCAACTCGTGAATTCATGAGCCGAGTTGACTCCGAGTTGCAAATCCAGTTTCGAGTCAGAAACTCCAACTTGGATTCAACTCACGAACAACTTGAGTCAACTCGAGTCGACTCGTGACTCGTAGATAGTACATAGCTTATCAAATTAAAAATTACCAAAATCAAGTCTAACAAAATAAATAGTACATAATTTATCAAAATAGTACACAATTTAAAACTTTACATAATGAAACAGAGACAAATACATAATTAAATAGTACAAAGTTTACCAAATTACTAAATAGTATAAAGTCTAACAAAATAGGGTGAATTTCATGTATATCCCTCAAAAATTTCAATATTACGTATTTATCCCTCTAAAATCAATAATTACATATTTATCCTTAAAAATTATAAAAACTCACATATTTATCCAATCCATTATATTTAACATTAATTTTCTATGTATTCTCATTTTACCCTTCTTTTATTTTCCCTTCTAAGGCCACGGTTAGAAAACAGTATTAAATCGTACCAGTATTAATATTGAACAGTACCGTACCAGTACCAACAATGAACCGTACCAGCACCATAACTGAACCGTACCAGTATTAGCACAGAACCGTACCAGCACCAGTACTGAACCGTACCGTGCCAGTACCAGCACTGAAATCGTACCAGTACCATTGCTGAACTGTACAGTACCAGTCATTACAGTACCAATACCATTGAAGAGAAGAGGCGAGATGTTTTGGCTCTCTCAAGACTCAACGAATTAAAGGGAGAGAGGAAAAAAGGGTATAGTGGTCATTACAATATTAATTAATATTATAAAATAAATTTTAATGTTTAAAAAAATATTATTTAATTATTTTTGGAGATATTTGATATATAATAGAGTTAGATTGGATAAATATGTGAGTTTTTACAATTTTTAAGGATAAATATGTAATTATTGATTTAGAGGGATAAATACGTAATATTGAAACTTTTGAGGGATATACATGAAATTCCCCCAACAAAATATTACATAGTTTACCAAGTCAATAAGTCAACCGAGTTGATTCCGAACCGAGTTGGGACAACTTAGATTTAACTCGTGAGACAACCGAGTTAATGAGTTTTGACTTGAGTCAATTTCAACTCAAGTTGTTGGCTAATTGAATCCGAATTAATTCCGAACAAGTCATGAGTCATGAGTTTTTTGTGCACCCCTAACTATATGATATTTAATCTAACATTTTATTTAATGTTAATCTAATTTGATATTATATTTATTTAATACTAATTTATATTTTAAATTAATATTATATTACATTTAATATTTTAACTAATATTTTATTTATTACTAATCTAATATAATATTATATTTATTTAATACTAATCAAATATTTTATTTAATACTAATTTAATTTTAAACTAATTTTAATTGAGAATAATTAAATATTTTATTAATATCACTAGCCCATTAGCTCTATTCTTGCTAATCTACCATTTTTATGAGTTAGTAGAATAGAGTTATTTTTGAACTAACTCAATTTGTTAATTTATATTTGGATCACTAAGGTTTGAGAACAGAGAAGATAACTCAAAGTTAGCACTATTCTTGAATGATCCAAACGTACTCATATAAAGACTATGTGCCTCTGCCACTAAACTTAAGACTAGTTCTTTATTTTCTGAGCTTTCAATTCATCCTTTTCTTTTCTTTTTTGTTGAAGTTTTGCCTTTTATATAAGTTGTTATAATTTTCAACTTTATTTGCATGGCTTCGAAAATCGGCCAAGTCGGAATGGTACCGGTCAGGACCGAGCTGAGATTTACCCAAGTTTTCCGCCTGGGCATTTTTTCCACCTTTTTGGTTGAACCGGGTTGACTCGGCCGATTCAACCAAGTTTTTACTCTGAATCAGTCCGATTCTTACGATTCTCTTTTATTTGGGGCCGATTCTGCTTCTTTTTGGCGTCACTTTGGGTTTATCATTGTCGATTTGAGAAGATAATAAATGTTCGATTTGGGACGAAAGAAAATGAAGAGCTCTGTGAGGAAGAAAGGAAAATGTGTAAATCTTTTAAATGAACTTGATGTAAGAAATAGAAATAGAAAAGATATTTGGTCCACAGTGAACCAGGAGCAAGAAAAAAGAATGAGCATTGAAGATGCATTTGGTCAAACAAATATTTATTAGAGGAGAATGTCAATGATCAATTGGCACACGAGATTTGCTCCCTCTCCAGCATACTATATATTCTTTGGAAAATAAAATTATAAAATTAATTTGAACTGTCGGATAAATTGAGGAATAATTATAATATGAATTGAGAAACTGTCAGATAAAATTCATTTGAATTGTAACAATTGAGAAATTATTATAATCTTTATTTTAATAAATATAATTATAATATAAAACATTAATTTTCATGTTTAGTTATACTTGATTCTAGCTAGATATCGGTAAGTTGTATGATGGTAATAATGTTCTTGTCAAGATCAATTATCGAATTACAATAATTAATTTAATCATTTAATAATTGCTATCCATATTCTTTTGTATTGAGGCTCACTTGATAATTATTTATTCTATGTCGTTGGATTTGAAAATCTTAGACCGTCTGTTTTATAGAACGTCAGTTATAATTCAATCGAAGAGTTTACTAGTATGGATATTAAAGTTAATTTATACAAAAATATTTGCACAATATATGTGTTTGAAGATTTAATTTACACAGATAATTTTTTTCTATAATTTAATATAAAACAAGCTTTTGGCAAAAAAATCCAAGTTTCTGATCCGTTTCGGCCGATTCTGACCGATTAATACGATCCCGATTCTATGGTCAAGTGACTGATTCCGATACCGATTTTCAGAGCCATGTTTATTTGTTCTAAGTGATTCATTTCTTTATTGTTGGTTGCATGACAGCTCTTGCAGGGAATCTATTTCCAGTGATATGGAGTCTATTTCCAGTGATATATAGTTCTCCCAACATTTCGGATTATCTTACTCTCATCTCACATGTTGTACTCGTGAGTTTTCATTTAACAATCTCAACCTGAGCTGCGTGTTTTAATTAAAGTTTGTATAGCACGAAGTTTCTCAAACATTAGTTGCATTATTTTTTCTTTTTTCAGGGCACATCCATGAGCACAAGAGACACTCTGTACATTGAGCCAGCATTTATCCCAAACAAACGTCTCTATTACATTCAACCATCCTGCCTCTCTAATTCTTCGATCAAAACTACAATCAATTACCAAGGGTTATCCTCTACTATAGGTCTGATTCTACTCCATGGTTAATTCTTTGGTTTACCAAGTAAAAAAACCTTGATTCTATCAGTTTTGGTGAAACTGAAGTATATTGCCTCCTCTGAAAAATACAGATGTAGTATGTGTTCAGGGGTTGCCTCTATGGCGCAATGCATCGTCGATGATAAATGATGAGCTATTTAGGGGTTATCAGCAAAGCAATACAGAGAGAAAATCAAACGAGTTTCTTACTGGTAGTGCTCTCGTGCTTGCATTATGTTTTTGACAGAGTATATTTGCATAATTTCTATTTGAAGCTGATACGAACTTTTCCAATCTTGTGTTTGGCAGCTTATGACTTTTTAGATACGAGTGATATGGGCTACAGCATTGATATATGGTACAACTCAACCTACAGTAAAAATAATGGATATAACCGCATTCGTTTCCTGAGGGTCCCGCGCTCTTTGAATGTGGTAAAGGAAAAACAAACCTCAACCTCCCCTTTTTGTGTTTTTGACTTTTGTTTCATCATGACCTTTAAACCATGAAGATCCAAGGCAATAATCTTGCATTGAATTGTGTGTTTCAAGTTTCAACATTGACTACTGACACCAGAAGTTATTTATAATGGTCCTTGTATTAGTACCAGTATATAGTAAATAGGCATCAAAGAAATAATAATTCGATCTTCTAAGAGTTTTCTTTTTTAAATGAAAAAAGAATCAAAATAATAATTTTGGCCACCTGCATATAACAGGCATCAAATGCTTTTCTCAAGTTTCTAAAAGGAGCTGGAGTGACCATGGAATTTGAATTTGTGAAAGAGGCACCCAAAGTTGGAACAGAATTTCGGTTAGATTTCTCTTCTCTTCTGGGTCCTTTATTCTTCACTTGGGTAGTTCAGCTACTTTTTCCGGTAAGTACAAATACTAATATACTATTCATAAATTACACAAATTAGTAATCTTAGAGTTTCTTACTCATACTTCATCTCCTCATGTATTATAGGTTATACTCACTTACTTGGTGTACGAGAAGCAACAAAAATTGAAGATAATGATGAAGATGCATGGATTAACTGATGGCCCCTATTGGTTGATTTCTTATTTGTACTTCCTATTGCTATCTGCAATGTACATGATTTGCTTTGTGACATTTGGCTCTTTAATAGGTAGCAATCTTCTTTGATTGTTTATTATATCAGCCTTTTTCATGCATATATACTATTGTGGTTTTGCCAATGGTTTGAGACATTTAATGTAAATATCTCTTGGTTTCCTTTTTCATGCATATATACTATTTCCGATGGTTTGAGACATTTAATATAAATTTCTCTTGGTTTCCTTCAGGGTTGAACTTTTTCAGATTAAATGACTACAGCATACAAGTGGTGTTCTATTTCATTTACATCAATCTTCAGATCGCCTTTTCTTTCCTTGTAGCTTCTTTCTTTTCATCTGTCAAGACTGCTACAGGTCAGACTAAGAACGTTTTGTATAAAAATGCATACCGATGAAACCTAAATAGCAACTCTGTAAGTATCTCTAAATGAAGAAAAAAATTAATTGTAGTGTTGCACGTTTAAACTGTGTGGTGCAGTGATTGGCTACATTTATGTGTTTGGAACTGGCTTACTTGGTGCATTTCTCTTGCGCTTCTTTGTGGAAGATCCATCTTTTCCAAGTAAGATCATTTCTTAAGTACACATTAACGAGACAGTAGGAGATGCTCACTTTTGTGCTGGGCTGATTGGCCAAAATGCCAATTTTTTCTTTCAAACTTGAAAAAATAATTTTTTTCTACACAGAAGGTTGGATTATATTGATGGAGCTGATACCAGGCTTCTCTCTGTACCGGGGCTTGTACGAGTTTGGGCAGTACGCATACAGCGGAAGTGTCATGAGCACAAAAGGAATGAGGTGGGGGGACCTTAGCAGCTCAGAGAACGGCATGAGAAATGTGATTATCATTGTGGTTCTCGAGTGGTTGATTATGCTTCCTCTAGCGTTCTGCCTCAACCAGGTGTCGTCCCTTGGGGGCGACATTTGCAAAGATTCCCTCCTTTTCTTGAACTTCATGAAGAAGAAGAAGAAGAAGATGAGCAGGTCATTGTCGCTTCAGTTGACTACTAGCTTCAACAGCCAGGGAAGATCTACAGTGCAGATCCACAACAAGCCTGACATCACTCAAGAGGTGTGTTTAATGTCTTCTCCTTTTTCGTTTTTTGTTTTTCTCTTTTGACAAGAATAGTACTCTGTTGCATGGTTATGTATAATAATAGGAAGCTCTCTAGGTTTAAAGATAATTGGAAAAGTAGTTGGATTGGATCAATGGAATGGATATAAGTATATAACTAAGTTTTTTTTTTATGGTTGACGGCAAATTGCCGGCAACAGAAAGTATATAACTAAGTTATAATCAACTGAATTTCAGAGTGAGTTGGTGGAGAAGCTGGTGATGGAGGAAAACAGAAGCAACTATGTGGTGATATCTGACAACCTAAGAAAGGTTTACCTGGGACAGGACGGCAACCCTGACAAGCTAGCAGTGAAGGGGCTCTCTCTCGCTCTGCCACAGGGTGAATGTTTTGGCATGCTCGGCCCCAACGGTGCTGGCAAGACATCCTTCATCGATATGGTTTGTACTTGCCTTCTCCAATTTGGGAACATTAAATATTATTTTTCCTCCAACGGAAGGTGTGGTATTAAATCCAGAACCAATGCTTGTGAGTAATCTTCTGTTCCAGTAGTCATGTTCTTGTCTTCTAAGTTCTAACTGAACTGTTAACTGTTCATAATCAGAATCTAAAGTGCATATATAGGTAAATGATATTTAGGTAATAAATAGGGGAGTTATTTTTGGTGTGATCAGATGACAGGGTTGATTAAACCAACATCAGGTACAGCGTATGTACAAGGAATGGACATAAGGACTGACATGGATGGCATCCATACCAGCATGGGTGTCTGCCCCCAGCATGAGTAAGCTTTGCTAATCTTCCCTATTTTCCGAATTATCTTTCTTTACTTCTCCTTCGTTTCTACTTAATTACATCCTGATAAAAAAATGATAGAAAGAATAAGTCATTCCTATAATTAAGGTTGTTGACAGAAAATTTGATGAACTTCTTCTTCTTCTTTTTACCAAAAAATGTAGTTTGTTATGGGAAAGTCTAACTGGACAGGAACATTTGTTATTTTATGGCCGACTTAAGAATCTTAAGGGTGATGCTCTAACGAAGGTACATTCACATAACTCTATAACATTAAATTTTCTTATTTTTTTTGTTGTTGTTGAGCAATATCCTTAATTCTCGAAAACACTAATTATTAAACAATTGTTTTTCACAATGATAGGCAGTCGACGAATCACTAAAGAACGTTAATTTATTCTACGGTGGGGTTGGGGACAAACAAGTGAGGACGTATAGCGGTGGCATGAAAAGAAGGCTCAGTGTTGCGATTTCTCTCATTGGAGACCCTATGGTACGCAATTCTGTACAACACAAATTCAGATTCACCAGCTGATTTAATTTGGATTTAGTAGCATAATTTACTCTAAAGTTGCGAGCTGAGGATAATTTCACCATTGACAATCACGGTTTCCCTTTTTAGGTTGTTTACATGGATGAGCTTAGTACGGGTTTGGACCCTGCTTCAAGAAACAATTTGTGGAATGTTGTCAAGCGTGCCAAGAAAGACCGTGCTATTATTCTTACAAGTATTATTAGTTTCTTTTGTCATAACTTATCTTTTTATAACAATCAGAACTGCAGCCAGTGACTTCCCAAATTGTTTTGTTTTAGCACATTCAATGGAGGAAGCAGAGGTATTATGTGACCGGCTTGGTATTTTTGTGGATGGAAGCTTCCAGTGCTTAGGCAACCCTAAGGAGGTACTTGATCTGATCTCACTTTTGTTTGTTCTTTTTTCTTATATTAATTAGAAACAAATTTATCTATACACTCTACAAATTTGACTGGTATAATTTAAATGCCAGTTGAAGGCAAGGTATGGAGGGTCATATGTGCTTACCATAACTACTTCAGCAGAGCAAGAACGGGAAGTACAAACCCTAGTGTGGTGTCTCTCCCCAAATGCAAACAAGATCTACCACATAGCTGGTACGCAAAAGTTTGAAATACCAAAACAGGAGGTCAGAATTTCAGATGTTTTCCAGGAAGTGGAAAAGGCCAAGAGCCGGTTTACAATTTACGCATGGGGTTTGGCCGACACAACTCTAGAAGACGTCTTTATAAAAGTCGCCAAGGGGGCACAGGCATTTAACGTGCTTTCGTAAATATAAAAGTTCAATTTACAGCATTAAGATTATAGTCATTTAACGTGCTTTCATTTTGTTTTGTTTTCATTGCTTTCTACTGGCTTTTTTTCTTTCTTTCTTATTATTGTTATTATGATTTCTTTTGATTGTGTGTGTGTGTGTGGCGGGGGAGATATTTTATTCAAAGTGTCATGACATTTTGATTATTATAATCTACCACGTTTTATTTTTCAAATTTTCCAGACTAAGTCCTTCAACCAAATTATTTCTTTGGCCGCTTCGGTCATTGCAACATACTTCATGTCGGTGGAAGACAATTAATACAACAATATCTTGCGGTCAAGATATCCAACTAACAACAACACCCCCAACAAAAATGGTTCTCTACAACTCACATGATCAGCCTCAACATATTTTTCATTTGTCAAACAAGATCATCCAAAACAAATTAGTCACAATTTCCGAGTGCCCTCCAAATGAAAAAATATAATTTTCATTTGCTTGGCAATACTTCCAATCAGAACTAGCTAGACATATAACGATCGAGAGACAGCTCATGTGCAATTTCCGGAGATGTGCATAAAATATCGGAATGATGGAGTTTAATTCACACAGTTGATGGTATTAGAGGAGGGCATGGGCAGCAGCAGTAGATGAGTCATCATGAGACCCAGATACGGATCGGATCCGGTCCCTCAAGTGCGAAAACCTTTGTTATGTTTACTGCATTATACTCGTGCGTGGTAGTGCTGGATTTTGGATCATGAGAAGCCCACTCACCATCTATGCACAAGGAATCAAGTACTGTGCTCTCTTGGAAACATCTCCATCGTTAGCTCCAGCACCAGCTTTACAACTAGACATTGATGACTCTAGATATCTGCCAGTAACAACAATCAATGGAACCCAAGTGGGGCCAATATTTCTTTTAGTAACGACTTCCACACGGCCAGCTACGCTCCGCCAAATGCTTCCAGTAACAAATACAATTAGAGGAATCAATGTAACGAGAATACGACAAGATGCAATCATTCTAAATTGAACAAATGTTATTTCATCATTTGCTGAAATCGGACACTCGAGCGTCGTTTTATGGCCGTTTGAAGTTTCATTGTCGTTTTTCGCCTTCCCAGTGAAGATATCATTCCTATTCATACGTAATTTAGCGTAATTTACTGTATTTTAGCATAATTCTACATAATTATTGTAATTTAGCATAATTTAGTGTAAATCAGCATAAACTAACATAATTTCAAGTAATTTAGCTTATTTTACTATAAATATGTTAATTATATATCAAAAAATAATCTAACAAATATTAAAAAAAAATTAATTTTTTAGTATTATATTTCAGCATTTTAGCTATTTGTCTCTTAAAAAAAAAGAATTAACATAATTTCAAGAAATTTAGTGTAAATCAACATAAATAACATAATTTCAAGCAATTTAGTATATTTTATTATAAATATGCTAATTATATATCAAAAAAGTAATCTAACAAATATTTTAAAAAAATTTAATTTTTTAGTGTTATATTTCAGCATTTTAGCTATTTGTCTTTAAAAAAAAATTAAAAAAAAAAGGAAGGGACCGGCCATTTAATGGCCGGTTTCCTATTTAAATAAGGGACCGGCTATTAAATGGCCGGTTTGGACATTTTTAATAAAACCCAGCGGCTTTGGGTATTTTTATTATTTTGTAATTAACTTTGGATATTAATAAAAATCACGGGTGAAATTGTGTGCGATAGTTATACCTTCGTATATGACTATTGAATTATAATTTTTGAATTATAATTGTATTTCAGGGAGCTAATAACAATATCCGTGCTATAGTATCCGCACTGTATCTGTATCATAATTATCATAATAATCTGGAGGACCGCAAAAACTCTAGCACTGAATTTTTTTTCTAAAATATTAATATCGAAATTTTTATTTCTACCATAATATAAAAAAATAAATAAACCAAAACACTACAGTTTTGGGGGAATCGACTTCTACTCATGCCGCTCTGGCATTCTGCAGCCGCAAACACTAGGGTCCACACAATGCCCATGCGGCCCTATTCATTTTTTTTAAGCCTTTGGTTTTAAAGCTTTGGAATTTGTGCTTTGGTTTTAATCTGGCGGATGTTGTCAAGCCGCTATTCATTACGACAAATAGCTTTGGAATTTATGCACTTAGAATAAAACCAAAAAAAACATATGGGGCCGCAGGGGCATTGTGCGGCCCCCTGACTGGGGCCACATCGGCGTTGTGCGGACCCCAGTGTTTGGGGCCGCAGAATGCCAGAGCGGGCCTGAGTACAAATCGAATTCCCCAGAAACAGAGATGTTTTAGTTTATTTTTTTTGGAAAAATATTATAAATAAAAATTTCAGGTATTAATACCTATGCAAGGAATTATTTATACCTATGAACGGAAATATTTATACCTATGAGGTGAATTTTTTTTTACGTAAATAATTATCCTCAACTAAATTTCTCAAACATACCCGCACTACAAATACATGTGGGGGACCACTTAAACTACATGGGGGGGCATACACGTTTTTAGATGTGAATTTTTTTCTCCGTTCAATATCATTAATATTTTTGACGATTTGTGAGGAATTTTGCGAATCAAAAACCACGAACGTCTTCTACGCAATTTTCTTCTTCAAATGAGATCCATGATGACGTACTTTTGGACTCGTCATCACACAAGTATTTATACCTCGTCATGTAAGTATTTATATCTATACATGCAAATATTTTTTACATATGACATTGGATAAATCTGAAAATATTAATATCAAGTACTGCAAATATTTATACCTATGCACTGAAGTATTTATACCTATGTAGTCAACTATTTTTGTTAGAAGAAGACTGACGCGAGGATGATTGAGGAAGGTTGATGCGGTGATACAGGGTCCCCACTGCTTCATTAGAGAATGGTTGACGTGGGGACGATTGGGAGACTAAAAAAGAGATGATCAAAACAAGTTACGCATCAAAATATTAATATCTTATTTTTCAAGTATTAATATCTTATCTTCCAAATATTTATATCTATTAAAATTGACGTGGAGACGAGTGCGGGAACTGGAAAAGGATGACCATATAATTAGTGAAGACCATAGTATATAATTTCTCTAAATAAAGTGTGGATCTTTTGAGGTACTGGAGTGAGGATACTCAAATAATTATTCATTATTTCAAGTGTTGATGAGTTAATTTTATGATTTTGTTCGTCATTAGCATAGTTATACATCATTATACTTGAAAATAAACTACTACATCATTTACATGTTAGGACAACCAAAATTTTGGTTGCAACATAATATTGGTTGTAATAAAATAATTTTACAAAGAAGGAAATTGATTATCAGTGGTTGCAAAAGATTTGATTGTAATATATTCACAACTAATTTTTTTTTGTTACAATTTGTTTGTTTATTGTAATTATAATTGATTGCAAGAACGTCATGACACTAAAATATTATAACTAAATAAACGATAGCTATTGTACATTTTTACGCAATAAAAAATTGATAGCAATAAAATAGTGTATCACATAAAAAGTTTGTTAAATATAAAAAACATGTCATGGGAAAAGAAACAAAATGAGTATTTATTAAGAGATCAGCGTGAGAAATTTTTTCAACAACATATTTTTCGGTTGCAATAGCAATAAAATTGGGTAGCAAAAACCTTTTTCGGGCATTCAATTAATTTGTTGCAATAGAATTAATGGGTTACACTAAATAATATTTATTACACCAATTAATTTCGAAGCAATAATGCATTCAATTTTTGTTCGGTTGTAATAATTTGTTGCAAAAAATATATTTTAGATAGTTAAATTTAAATATTTTAGAATTTAGGATTCAGAGAAACGACAGACTGTAGCTCGCAGCATTGCTCTTCTCTTCGTCGTCTTCGAGTGAGCTACAACATGTCGTAGGCGTAGGCTACGGTGTTTGGGCTAGATATGTGAAAATTGACCATTTCTGCATCGTAACACATAGGTCAACATGTGTAGCGAATGGGCACAAAAATTCCAAACGAGAAAACGCTTTACTCGCACATGGGGCCTATACGTGGCAGAAGGAAGCTTGGGGAATGAAGGTATTAACAGCGCGCCGTACGATCTTGGCAAATGGAGATAGATACTGGGCGAAATTGAGGAGTGCGTATCCTCTGAGATATCTCAACTTTTGCGTGACCGACGTGTCAGGTTCCTATTTGGGGATAGCGCAGGGGCCGGTATTATTTTTGCTTCGAGATTCGTGCAGAACGTATTTGAATGGTTGAGA
The DNA here is from genome assembly GCA_025461125.1 of Carex kokanica. Lineage (NCBI taxonomy): Eukaryota > Viridiplantae > Streptophyta > Magnoliopsida > Poales > Cyperaceae > Carex > Carex kokanica. Next base: position 1,581,995 of record JAJGRX010001393.1, read on the forward strand.
TTTTCCGTAAAGTCACGCAGAGTTTGAGATATCTCAGAGGATGCGAATTTGAAATTGAGATTGTTTTGATTTTACCTTTCATCATTCCTGTAACTAAGTGTGAGGCGTAATTTTGGATAAACAATGCAACACATACAGACCTGCGACAAGTTTCTTTCATCTGCTCGACCGCAGAAAAACAGGGAACCTTGAAAAAGCGGGTCACATGGTGGGCTTGCTGACGAATTCTGTTACCAATTTACTCTTTGCGGATAATTTTTTTTCAAACAAACATATTATTCACCAAAGATTCTAACATGTACAGAACATCATTATTTTTGTTAAAATTCAAATAATATAATTTGTCAATAAATTTTTTAGAAAATTCAAATCCAATATATCAATATATCAGGACTTACCAAAAGTTCATTAACACATAATTTATATTAATTGTAATATGAATGATGCTACGGTACTGTGTATACCGCAGAATTGGTCATGTTATGAATTCATATTTTCGGTTTTAAATTCAAACAGCTCATCCAAATGACTGGACATGATTTTCATATTTTGAAACTAAATGTGTATGGGCTTTGGTTGAAGTAGGATTGGGTATGACACTGTTGAGAAGAGGGGACTCAGTTTTGCAAACACGGATCCTTTCTTCTTTCAATAGCATTGGGAGGGAAAAAGGAGAAAAGAGAATGGATAACAAAATTCATGTGTGTGCTGTGGTATTAGTGGAAGCAAAGAAATGAGACAATCTTCAGAGATTCAGTTATGCCTCCGGCATTACTGGCTACTAAAATTATTGAGGAGATGGCACTATGAGAGCGGTTTTGCAAAAAGACTGCTGTAACAAATAGCATAATGGTAAGGAATAGTAGAATGTTGTGAGAATAGAGACTTTTTTATATTGTGTAAGTATGTGATGTAAACATATTTATTTTATACAACTTGGTAGTCTCTGTCAAACATTTCAAAAAAAAAAAAAAACTAAAAAAGAAAAAGCAGTAAAGCGTGCTCTCTGACTGTCCGACCCTATCTATAGTTGTCTTTATTTCTTTTAATTTCATGTTACTAATTTCACGTGAGGATTGACAAATAATTATAGATAATTTTTGTGCCTATTTTAAACATTTGTTCTTTTGAACTGCATGCCTTTGGAAAACAATATCAAAATTGACAATTACTATTTGCAGGCGTTGAAATCCAACTGACAAATTTATACATCAAATATCTTAATAAAAAACAGCACTTTGGTAATAAAAGGATCGATTCAAGTGTATTAGGTAAATACAAATACAAATGTAATTTAGTTTCTAGGCCAGATCTAATTATATACACTACTAGAATTCCCAGTAAAGGCAACGGGAGCAAGTGCTTTTTGCAAGCGTAGGAAGGGTCGTTGCAAAAGATTTTGATTTTCTGATTAAATTAATATAATTGCAACGGGAGGCCCTTGCAAATAATCACGCTTGCAAATATGTGATGGATCCCCTTGCTAATGTCTCCTATTGGCCCTTGCAAATAATAATACCCACCCCAAACACGCCAGATATTAATTTATTGTGAATTGTGTTACTATTTGCAAGGAGCACCGTTGCAATTGTTTTTAGAGTTCTTTTTTATATTATTATATTCTAAAAGGCATTATTATTTGCAAGAGGCACCGTTGCAAATGTTTTTATGATGTTGTTTATATTATTTTATTGTAAAAGTTCTAACTATTTGCATGAGGCACCCTTGCAATTGTTTTTATGATTTTGTTTACATTATTTTATTCTAAAGGTTCATGTAAAATTAATGGTGAATATATGATCTCTCTTTTTGAACTGTGAATATAATTACAAGTAACTACAACAAGAAGTTTAATAAAAAAAAATTAGAAAAAAGAAAGGATAATACATATTTATATCAAGACCAACAAAGTTTAATGATTTTTTTAAAACAAATTCATTAAAATGTGTCTGACATATACTGATATACAATAACTTCTTATAAGAAAAAGAAAATAATATTGTCTTTTTCAATATACATTTTCACTATAAAAAATAATAATGAGAGACAATTGGTGTTTAACGATTGTCTTTTTCAATAAACATTTCTAATTTAATGCTTTAATTGTTGTTTAATGATTAGACTTTTTTAATTAATACTAATCTAATCACAATTGAAATGTAATTAAGCAGCAACAACTTTTTCTCTAAAATTATGACAATTTAATTTTTCATAAATTTTTAATTGAACATGATTTTCATAGTCCCATTTAAATAGCACAATTTGGTCCAAAAGAAGTGATACAATTACAGTAGGTTAGTAGTTAAAGATTACAATCTTTCTTATATACCACAAATCACTCATATAGCGTGTTGTCAAGTTACTAAAATGACTCCTCGGTTGTCCTGCATAATTTTGTTCAAACATATGAGCATTAATACATGAGAAAAATTAGCATAAAATCGAAGTCAGAGTAGGCATTAGCTCAAGATAGGTACCAATATATTCTACAATTGATTAACAAACACTTGATTATGCCTATTGCTTATCAGCCTAAATGCTAAAGTTCACAGGCATTAAAAGTAAGGCATGTAATTTTGGGGAAGCATATTTTTTTCTTGGGAATTTTTACAAACAGCTGCACTTGTGAAAAAGTTCAAACAACATAGCCTCTTACTAAATTTCAAGACAAATTTCCCTTGGAGGATCCACCCATGTCAAAATTTCCTCACCTCAGTCTACTTCCATCCTTCGTTCTTTCATGTCTCTTTGCCTTTAGTTATCTTCCATTCTTTGTTGCAACAGGAAGGCAAATGCCTTGGCTATGATACGTGAGTCAAAGGCATGAAGCCATTTAAATAAAATAGAGTTCTTCATGTAGCAATCAATGCTACAGTGAAGGAATAAAAAAAAAAAAGAGAATAAAATGGATAAAGCAATAAAACAGCTGCTATAGCTGATACCTGATAGATGGAAAGCTATGATAGGATCTTGATCTTTTTGTTATGTTCTTCTTCCTTTCTCTGCCTTTTCCTTTATTTTATTTTATTTTCTTCCCTTTTCTGTCATAAGAACCGAAAATACACAAATGCACATTAAAAGATAAATAAAATATAAATAAGTGACTATTTTATATTTTTGAGAAGTATAAAAAGAAATGACTTTTGAGAGTTGATGTTTAACTACATCTTCTCATTTGACACTATCTTTATGTACTTTCTCTAATATAAAATTAATAAAAGTGCAAACCATATGACAATATATTAAAAGGAAAGATAAGATGAGTAATTTGCTAGGGATTGATGTTTAATTACATCTCCCTATACAGATTATGAACTTTATTTATCTTTTTAATATATTATCTTTTACAAGGACCTGATTGCATAAATGAGGCTGTGAGGGCAAATGAATAGAGGGTTGTGTTCAAACTCTGTGAAGTGATGCTCTATGACCCCTCATACACCACTGTTCTGATAAAGAACATGTGAGATAACATTATGCAATTATATGAGGCCTTATCATGTTACTGGTAAGTTTTTCATATCTGCAAAACCCTCGTGTGGTGACTAAAGTCTGGTAAAAGACATGTCTCTAAGACAAACAAACCAAATTCATGCTTGTGCCAGCATAGGAATTAAGCTTAACCCATGTAAGCCCCTACTGGTATTTCAAAAATCTCAAATGACCTTCTGTGACAGATCAGCCAGTGCAGGCTGATCAGAAGTCCAAACCAAAAATACATTTGAACAGTTAGATAGAGGACTCAAAAACACACAATTTAGACCCAAATTTTACATTCATAGCATTTCCTATGCATTTTCTATGATTTTCTAAAGTTCAGCCTTTGAAATATGAAAAAACCAGCAAAATACCAGCACAGTTCCGGATTTACACCTGCATTCAAGCCCTTGTTTGGAACAACTAGGAAGCCCCAAAATTCATGAAATTTTACCAGAATATAGAATGTCATTTCCTAAAACTTCTGGTACCAAGAACACCCAAATCAGAATTGTGGTCTGCCCTGTACAAATTTTACAAAAAACAGTTGTCAGTAAATAAAAACTGGTACATGAAAATGCCCTAAGTACCCCTCGTCAGTAAATGACCTCTGTTGGTCAAACTGAGCCGAGTTTGGTCAAACCAATCATACCACAAACAAAGGACTCTGAAATGAAAAGAATGGTGAAGGAATCACTCAATTTGAGTAAGCCAATTGGGAATAACAGCTAATCAAAGATTTCAAAATGTGAAAAGCTGCAAATTCAGTCAAAAATATGCATACTGTTACAGCTTTGTAAATTACTTAATTAACTATATCAGCATGATCTGATACAATATGAGACGAAATCAAATTTATTGTTGTATGCACATTAAGATCACGATGAAGAACATAATTTGAATGCAAGTACTCAACTGCCAACACCAATTGTGCAAACCATTTCAACAATTTCTAAAATTAATTACCAAATTATCAATAACTATAGTCACTGAAATGTGTTGATTTTTTGTTATATAATTGACAATTAGCTACTTACCTACCCCAAGAAGTATGCTCCGTTTTGTTTTTTCATCAATTCAGCCCTATTAAGAAAAAAATTACAATTTCAGTATAAAAGTTGCAACAAATTGGATTAAAAGTCAAATAACATTAAAAAAATATAACTACAAAAGTTTGGAAGAAGAACTCACATATCTCCACCTTCACAGTATCCTGTGACAATGCAAACATTGCATCCCTGAAGAAAAAATAACTTGATGTAAAGAATTTGTGTAAAGTTAAGCTTCGAATCAAATTACCAACACCATATACTCAAGCCTCGGGTTTTATCAAAATTCACACAAATACACAACTAGGATACCAAAATAAGAACCGAAAAGAGCAAATTTTACCTCTATCGAGCTTATTCCCCTGCAAGAAGAAGAAAGGGTCGCACTTTTAGGCCTGACGGTATCTCACAACTCGCGCCAAGAGAGAGTGGAGAGAGTGGAGAGGTCAGTGACGGCGACTGCGCGCGATTAGCTTTGCTTCGAGAGTTGAGAGATGGTGGAGAGGAGTATTGAGGTTTGGATTTGGTTTTGAAAGAGAGGGGTGGGTTTGGATTTCAGAAAAAAAAAAAAAAACACCAAGTATCCCAGAGAGCAAATATCTCTCTGGATCACATTTGCTTAGAGACACCTACCAACTCAGGTAACAAAATTTCTCTATTTTACATAGGGGACGTCGGATCAGTTTTGGCACGAATATTGAAGGATCCATTGTCTTTCACCTAGGACAGATTTAAACAGAAATATTAAGTTACCTTAGAGAATATGGATTCCCACCCACATCCTCTAAAATGGACACCTCCTTTGAAATCAAGACCATTCATCTCCCATCGGACGGCAATGATTTTGCAAATCTACAATTTAAGTAATAATTGTACAACAAATAATATGAAAAAATTTCAAAATAAATATTTTCTACTTTTTTACATCTTATATGGCCAAATAATACTTATAAATATCAATTTTATATAATTTCATAGTTATTTGCCTCTTAAAACTAAGCCAAAAATTTCGGACCGTTGATTTTTACGTTATCAATCAACGGTCGATCTGCAATGAAATGAGTCCAAATCAGTTTTAAAATGATCAAAAGAAAATTCTGAACATAAACAACACAAAATTTCTCGAGTTTGGTTATGTCTAAGCTTCGATCCAATGTGAAGTGTTTATAGCCATTCGATGGCGCAATATTCCGTCAGCTGGATGGATAGGATAATCAACATAAATTTTTACCAAACTTTGCTACAGTTAAATAAATGTATTGATCTTTAGTTTGAACGGTTCAGATCGACTAACGGATGTAGTATTTGTGTGTGCCTTCATGGACTCGCACAACTAGAGATCATGTTGCATGCCGAAATTTTTAAATATAGCACAGCCCCAAAAAAAATAAACCAAAACGGCACCGTTTCGTCAGAATTCCAAATTTAGCACGGCCGCAGATCAGCTGAGCGGCCCCATTTACTGGGGACCGCAGATCAGCTGAGCGGCCCCTGAAATGGGGCCGTATATTGGCTGAGCGGCCCTCGGGGGCCGCATATTGGCTGAGCGGCCCCGGGGGCCGCAAATTGGCTGAGCGGCCCCTTCCCTTCTTATTCCGATCCAGGAGAGAGAAATTCATTTCACACTCTGATCCCCTCTCTCTCCTGGACAAGAGCTTCTCCTGTAAGTTTTTTTCTCTCTTTTTTTTTTCATTTTTTTTTATTTTCAGTAGATTAATAATTAATTTAGTTAATTTTTAATTTTAGGTTTCTTGTGTATTGGATTCAAAATGGCTCTTATGGTATCAATTTATACTGGTGGTGATGTTCTAACAGGTCCTAATGGGGTTTATTATAGTATCGGACCTGTTACTGTGATTCCGGTTTTACCGGGTACTGATTATGTGGGGCTTAAATCGAGTATATGTCAGAACTTGGGATTGGATCAGGGCCAGTATGACCTTAAAATTGAGGCCAAGATTAGTATGCCGACTAGTTCAGCACAAACCTGGTTCCAACTCTTTCCAATCCAGAATGAGGGAGTCTGGCAGGTATTGTACAACCAAACTATGAGTTTTTCTGGGGGTACATACAAGATAATCGATCTATATGTGGAGGTTACTAGAGTCCGGCGTACCAACCCAGCTATGAGGTTAATTCAGGGTCGGGGTCGGGGTAACTCATCCGGCTCTAGTCCGGCCCCTGTCCAAATTGACCAACCGTCCAGTAGTCGAGCCCCAGTTCAGAGAGATCGACCGTCCAGTAGTCGGCCCTCCCGTCGGGCTCCCACCCGGACCGACCAGCCTTCATCTAGTCGGAGCGCTCATTGGGGTCAAATATATGACTCAAAAGAGGCCATGAAGAGCGCAATTGCCAGGTTTCACATAGTTTGCAACAAAGAGATAAGGAATACGCATAGTAATACCACCAGAATGAGGTTCAAGTGCAGTGACAGTAGGTGTGGCTGGTACATACTCGCAAAGGCCACTGGTTACGGTACACAATGGCGTATTTCGAAGTGCCCAACACAACATTCATGTCACGCGGATGCGACAAGAATTGATCATGCACAGTTGTCGGCTAGTATGGTTGCCGATTGCATATCGGCTCACATGAGGAACGACGTTGATTTGAGTATCAACACAGTAAGGATCGCTGTTGCTGAAAGATACAACGGTCAGATACCGGCGTACAACAAACTGTGGCGTGGCCGTGAGTTGGCAATTGCCCGCCAGTTTGGTAGTTGGGAGGGGTCGTACTCTCTTATAGTTCCGTTGTTGGAGACAATCAAGAGAAAGAACCCAGGTACTAAATTGGCACTTATTTTTTTTACGTCATTGTAATAAAATCAACAATTGAACTTATTTTTTTAATTTATTGACAGAAACATTGTTTGAGGTGACCTCATTTCCCACCAGTCAACCAGGACCATGGAGGTATTTCCATAGGGCTGCTTGGGCATTTGGACCGTGCATTGCAGCTTTTCAACACATCAGACCAGTCATCACCGTTGATGCATGTTTTCTGTCAGGCCGGTACAAAGGTAACTATTTATTTTTTTATCTTTACTTAATTTGATTTTTTATCTTTACTTAATTTGATTATTGTAATACAGGCAAGTTGTTGATTGCAACCGGGTACGATGCAGAAAACCAGCTTCTCCCGTTGGCTTTTTCACTGGTAGAATCAGAGAGTTTCGAAGATTGTGCGTGGTTCATGAAATGGTTGCGCCGCAATGTAATTCGCTCCAGATTCATGTGTGTAATAACTGATAGGGGCAAAGGTATAAAGAAGGTGTTCAGACAAGATGATTTGGGGTGGAACGATGAGGATGAGGATCAATGTGTTCACCGTCTTTGTGCTACTCACATAGCCGAGAACATGAAGAAGAACGGTTGTAGTGAGGCGGCAATCAAGTTTTTTAGGATATGTGTGGCTAAGAGAAAGATGAGGAGATACGAGCAAGGAATGCAAGCAATGGGGGATGTATGTGACCGCGCTCTCAATTGGCTGGACGGTGTGGGTAAGTATTTGGATCAAGACGAGAACGAGTGTCCGAAACCATGGAAGATATTCCAAGCACTGGACGGCGGTTACCGTTGGGGAATTATGACTACAAACGGTTCCGAGTCGCTAAATAATGTTTTCAGGTCATCTCGTAGGTTACCGGTGGCAGCAATAATTGAAGACACATTTTACAAATGTCTCACATGGTTTGCGCAAAGAAGGGCCAAAGCGCTAAATGAAGCCAGTCTTGGTCAACAGTTCTCGTGTCGTGTGCATGAGGTACTTTTATTTATAGTTTTTTTTTCATAATTTTTTAGTAACTTTGTTAAAAAGATCTGACTTCTTCATTATTTTTTAATTTTTCTTAGCTTATTAACCACCGGTTCGAGAGGTCCAATACTATGAAGACGCTTGGGGGGTTTGGCCACAACAACGAGTTCGAGGTAACCTCTACACAAGAGAGAGTTCACTCTTACATACCTGACGATTCTGGCCGGTTTACCAAGGCTAATTTCAAATACACGGTTCACATCAGGGATGATCACACGGTGGAATGCACATGCCAAAAGCCTCAATTGGACAGAATACCGTGTTCTCATGTTGTGTCTGTGTGCCGTCTCCGAGGCATCGACCCTGGCTGCTTTGTTAGTCACTACTACCACATCCGGACACTGATCAACACATGGAGTGCTGAATGGCATGTCTATGAAAATCAGTCGGAATGGCCTGCAAACGAGGGCCCTGTACTTGTTCCAGAAGATAAAAATATTTCTTTGGGCAGAAGAAAACACAACAGGATTCCGATGTGGATGGATGTACTACATCGTAGGAGAAGAGGACACCAAGCCGGCCGAGATACAATGGAAAGACAGAACAGAGCTGCTCGAGATGCACGAGGTAGTTAATTATATTCGTAGGCTGAGAGCCGTACCAATGGACTGGATGTTTATTTAGTTTTAATTATATTCGTAGACTATGTCAGATACTGGATTTATTTGTTATATTATGTCTCTTATTTTTTTTGTTAGTTTATTATTTGTTTTGGTTATTTATTTATTTTGTTCATTATATCACTATCTCCTCGTACAAAAAAAATATTTGAACCACACAACATATATAAAATATTTCAAACGAACGACATTTCTAAAATAACTTGCACCAAAATACATAAATTTAAACAACATTTCAAACTACAATACAAATACAATTATTTTTATAACACAATCATCAAAAAAAATAACAGCATTTCCGATATTAAAAAAAAAAGGGGGGCCGCTCAGCCAATATGCGGCCCCATTTCAGGGGCCGCTCAGCTGATCTGCGGTCCCCAGTAAATGGGGCCGCTCAGCTGATCTGCGGCCGTGCTAAATTTGGAATTCTGACGAAACGGTGCCGTTTTGGTTTATTTTTTTTGGGGCTGTGCTATATTTAAAAATTTCGGTGTTGCATGACATGCATATAGGATATGAGTTGTAATGTACATAATTTCAATCCAATTCAAATTATTAAAACGGATGTAGTATCTGTAATGTACATAACTTCAACGTGGTAATGTACATAATTTCAATCCGATTCAAATTATTAAAACAATAAATTACTTATTACATATAGAAATTCAATTTAAATAAATAAATAGAATTAATAAAGTTGTTACACCATTTATATTGTACGTAGAAATTCATATTCTTAATTAAATTGAACCCCTAAGCCAAAACATTTAAATGAAAAAGCGTATTAATTTCATTTCCCTCCAATGAAAAAGGTCACTCAACTTAATTTATTTAAGGTAAGTTTTTTGTTATCTTTCATATAATTATTTTCAATATGTAAATGAAAAAATTAATTTAGAAATTTTATAGTGAATAAAATAATTACTTAGAAATATCTTCCAAATAAAAATGTTAAATTAAAGTATTTGAAAAAAAATAAGTAAGAAAAGAAAATGATAAATAGAATGAAAAGTAAAACAAATAAAAAATGAAAAATTCAACCTAAATGAAAAATTCCCTCTTAAATTTCACTTCACTTTACCAAAATTTTCGTTCCCCCTCATTCTCTACTGCCTCCCTTGAATTCACATCCTCTCCAATATTGCACAAAGCAATCTTTTACAATTAGTGGATCTGGACCGTTTCTTTTAACCTGGCACTAATCTGAAAGCCTCTGCCCCTTGTGCTAGTCCAAATACCAAAGCGATGAGATTTAATCTCAAACCGTAAAGTGAGGCCCATCTTTTTATGATACTGGAGAGAGTTGAATCCATCTCCCTTTCTCTCTTCAGCGTCTCTTTATCAAAAATTTCTACCAAAAATTGGATTCCCTCCTCAATTTTCACTTCCCGCTAATTACCAAACACCTCACTTATGTCCTCTCTCTCTCTCTCTCTCTCTATCCGTGTTCTCTCAAACCTGTTTCTCTTCAAAATGAAATTCAGCACTGGACGGGCTTCGGAGCTAGGGTTCCAGCACCGAGGCGTAGCTCCATCGACTGGAAGTCGTCCGTCGAGCTAAGGTTTGGAACTAGGGTTCCAGCACCGAGGCGTAGCTCCGTCGACTGGAAGTCGTCCGTCAAGCTAGGGTTCGGAGCTAGGGTTCTAGCACCAAGTCGTAGCTCCGTCGATTGGACGTCATCCGCCGACCTAGGGTTCCAACGCCGTTGTTTCGGTACTACTTTTTTTTTTGTCTATAAGCTAAAATTCATGTAGTTTGGTACTAAAAGTTCAACAAATTTGGGATTGTGCATGATGTGTGGGTTATTTTGGCTCAATTTCTTTTGTTAAGCATTCGTTGTTTGGTTTAAATTTCCGATTGTTGTCCCTTATTCAATTTGACATATGGTCTTTGTGCGCTGATTGGGCTTTTAGACAACATTTATATGTCCATACCAGACCTCACCAGTACTGAAATTAACAGCTGGTTATTTTAGTGTGATCTGCTTGCGTGTAAAAGCCCCACCAGTACTGAAATTAACACTTGTAAGGGAAGTAAATAACTATCAGAGTATAATAAATTTGAATAAATATTATTTGATTTTCACCTTTTTTAGGAAGCACTTGAGGTTCATGATGGGGCAAGCAAGGGAAAGTATACAATCGGCCTGGGACAGGACTGCATGGCCTTTTGCACAGAAGTCGAAGATGTAATTTATATGAGGTAAATATAATGTGCTGTTGTTATTCTCAATGCGACCCCTTTGATGTTTATTGAAGGCCTCTTGCAAGCTTCATTTGTATGAATTGTAGCTTGACAGTCGTCAGTTCCCTTCTGAAGAAGTACCAGATTGACGCATTAAATTTTCTCTACAAGATGTAAGAATTTATACATTTATTCTCAATTCTTGTTGATTTTATTGTTATATTGAAATCTCACTCCATTATTGTTGTCCCAATCATTCTCAAAAGTTCTTTCTAGCTTTTGTTTTCATCAGCTAAATTAATGTTGCTTAGTGATGATCCAAGAGTGAAGCTTTTGTTTCATCAGCTAAATTAATGTCTAAGAATTGACAAGAAACCAAAACTAGCAAGAAAAAGCGTCACTCTTGGATCATCACTAAGCAAGAAAATGATACTGTTGTTACTTTCCATGACAAACCTGTTTATGAAATTAAACATCCAAATGCATTTGTCTGTGCAGGTGAAAAGTTATACAGATTTTTGCCCGTGGGGCTGCATACTTGACGGCTCGTATATGACTAGGAGCTTATTTTCAATCAACACAATTCTGATCTGGTACCAAGTTCTTAACCACCTGCAACTGCATTTGTCTCCATTGCTGACCCATATGTCCTGCATGTGCACTGTACCATAATAAGGGGCCTAATTTCAATCTAGAATAATATATAGTTCAATCTATCATTGGTGCAGGTTGCAAGATGTACCAAAATAATTAATCCACAAAAAGGTAGAATGCATATATGCAAAAAGGAAATGATTTTTGAATATATACCAACATATAAACTGCCAAAAAATCATAAATCATGAATGGGGTGTACATAAAAAGTTTTGTTAGATAAAAAAGAAGAAGCTTCTGTTAATAACTTAAATTTTGGCTTAACTGTATCTAAACATCTATATTTTTCTGCTTTTTTGTCTGTTCAGTGCAATGTTGGTCGCCAGCTAAGCTTTCAATGATCTCTTTGAACGTCTCTTCCTGCACAGAGGTAAAGTACTGCCTTTTTCTGTTTTTGATGCTAAAGAAAACTTAGTATCCAATTACTTTATTTTTTAAGTTTCTTATGAGTTTTGGAGTAAATAAGTATGGTAATATTTTAAATGTGACTCAAATTTTTGGAGTAACTCAAATTTTGTGTGTAGATTCAGACCTTCCTATCAAAATCTAATGCACTAATTGAAATATTTGATTCAAATATTTAATTTTGTTCTGTACCAGTTGCATCTTTCCTTTGTAAATTTACACTATCATTTGTAGGTAGTTCAAGAATAAATGTAGTGCTCGTCTGATCTTATCGGTATTTGTTTGGATATAAAATATTGTAATTTGGTTTTGATATGATTCGGTTTATTGGGGGATGTTAATCTGTGAAATATAATTCTTCCTAATCTTGTAAAAAAAAAAAGTGTCAATATAGTACTTAGGTACTTCCTATATATCATGGCACCTTCTATCAAATTTGTTATTTTACTTTGTAATTTCTTACATAAAATGGAAATTCTTTTCATGCAGAGAACTTCATGACTACAGATTTGTTCAGTTAGGTGTTGAAGTCCATTTTCTAGAGGAGTGTGCCATTTATGGTGTCTAGCAACATGCACTATTTTATGGTGTCTTTTGTTTTGTTTCAGATTCACCGGCTAAGGAGTGTGCCCTTTTTACCCTTTTGGTGGGTCATGTGAGATTATGTATTTGACGTGACATTGATTATTTTCACATATAGTTATGTAGGAAAACATTTGCAGATTTACTTTCATGGTAACAAAGTACTTAGATAATTGTATATATGGATTGTTGTTATTAGGAGTTAAGCAAACTTTTTTGTTAGGCTTGTGTTATATACTGTTGTAATGTCTTTTGATATTTTGGTACAATGTATGATAATTATAGTATGCTGATTAATGCTTATTACTTGTTCTGTTCAATGTGTTTATATAAATCTGGTTCAATGGGAAATATAAAAGATTACTGGGTTGGTACCAAATTGGTACAGGGAGGGAGCATGCAAAAAGTATCAATAATATCCTTACAAATAATTAGGTGGGGCCCACATTCATTAGCCTTGCAAATAGTTAGGTGGGGTCCACGTTTGCTATCCTTGCAAATAGTCAAGTGGGGTCCACGTTTGCTAACCTTGCAAATAACCAGATGGGGCCCACGTTTGTTAACCTTGCAAATACTCTTGTTGGGTGCCAACTCTGAAAGTATTTGCAAGCGTAATTTTTGCAAGGGCGGCTCATGCAAAAGCCTAGGGGAAAAGTATTAGCAAGCGTAAGCCCTTGCAAAAAGTCTGAAAATGAGTATTTGCATTGGGGCTTAAAGCAACGGGAGGATTTGCAAGCGTAGCGCTTGCTAATGGGGTTTTTCGGGCTTTTAGCAAGCGTAAGCCGTTGCAACAAGTCAATTTCTGCCGTTGCCTTTACTGGAGATTCTAGTAGTGATATAACTTGGACTTGCATTTTCTTTAAATGGGTTTAAGGGTCAGATCAAGGCTCAATGCTGGTAAGATATGATCAAGGCGCATCTGTGCAAAATTCAAGCATGAATTAATTCTGATGGCTATAATTTTCTTAAAAGAAAAAAAAAAAAACTACCAACCGTAACTAAATTTGCAGCCAATTTCAAGGTGGATTCAATATGAATATCATAAAGATAATTCCTGCGTACACCATGATTATATATGGTCAATCCAACTCTTATGTTGTATTAAAAAAATATTATTTAAATAAATAAAAAATTAAAATTGTAAATGTGTCCTTAATCATTTAGATAGGAAGTCTGTCAAATTTGTGTCAATTTAAAATTTGATTAGTCATTTATCAAAAAGTCCTTGAAGCTTAATTAATTATTAAAAGTTTAAATTATTTGATGGAAGACTCGAATAGTCATGCATTTATCAAAAAGTCCTTCAATCAATCCAAATATAACTCACCACACATATATGTTGGGTGTAGGCTAGATTACCCTTCTTGTAAAATTAAACATGCTTGAGAGTTGAGGCCTAAAAAAATCAATATATATATTTGGATTTGGAGTCACACGGTCCCTAAATTAAATACCACCAAAAAAAAGGAAGGCAAAGAAAAAGAAAAAAAGATAAACAATGGAAATTAAGATAAAGAAAACTGAAAGATAGAACCATATATTTCTTTCTGGTTGAGCAAGAGCAACCCAATTAATTTAGCTTGAAATGTATGATCATCTAGATGACGTAATCCTTCACCTACAAAGAATTAATAACTTCTGTTAAGAGCAGAAAGTATTAAGCATAACACTTTGCAAATTGATCAGATTAGAGGTTGTATCTAACTTACTGTGTCGGTCTTCATATATAATTAGCAAGGCCAGAATCAAATCGGTGATGTCAGATGCATAGGTGTACCTTGCGGAGAGCATGGCTTAATTAATTATAAGTCTGTTTCCCATATATAGTCAAAAGTTTCAAAATTATGATTTAAATGAGATGTTTCAGCATCATGAAAGCAGCGCTGGACTTTATCGATCAGTAAAATAAATGCAATTCCGTTGTATATCATCATGACAGGAACTTGACACCGCGTAGGAACCATTAATTGTCACCGAAAAACAAAGCATCATTCTTTAAGCTTCTAACATATATAGCTAACGAGAAGACATAATATGTGAGCTTAAGTTTATACAATTTGACTTGCTTGGGTTCATGATTTTCCAAACTAAACCTTTCTTCCCTGTCTATCATCAGCTAGCATGATGAGTTCACTGTTCCACTCTAGGAGGTACCTTGTCCAAAAGTAATGGCTAGAGTTGACGGTCAAGTGTTCGGCATAGGAGCTTCGGAGGTTCCAGCAAGAGAGAACATGGATCTGTTGAAATTGAAATGGCGTATAATTTCCCTTGATATATATATAGCAATATCCTGATAATTTAGTCGTATTCGACCCCCAAAAATGCTTGAAAGTCATCCGAGTCCAACTCTCATCTCCAAGCTTCGTAGAGACTAAGCATCCCTCTCCCTGCTGGGTAAGACAAAATGCTTGCAATTCATTGGGGTTGTCAGGATGGTGGCACAACACTACTTTTTTGGGCTGCTTATTTTCTATGCCCTTTGAGGGGAGAAGGACATGGGCGCCAGTAAGAGGCTTCATTAGGTGGAGCTGGAGTTGCTTGTCCACGGTTACAAGCCAGCCTTTGTAGGGGCCCAGCCATTGGTGGTCGCAGAATGAGGGGACGGGGATCTGTACAGAATAATAGACGGCGGTGCTGAGATCATAAAAGGTGAGATCACTGTGGTTGGGGCCGGTATCTGATTTCTGAGCAGAGCAGAGCAACCACGGGATGGGTTGGTCACGACGGAAGGGAGGCAAGGGCGAATTGTGGAGGCCCACGAAATGCACACAGCGGAGAGTCAGATGGAGGTGGTGACATCAAGACTGTTTGCGAAAGAAAGAAGTAGGTCGGGTGGAAGACTTGCCCAGGAGTCGGGAATTCGGTGGCTCATGTTGTTAACTGGCATTGGTCGAATATCATTGTCAATAAGAATACATATCCAGTTAGGTATCTGACCTGATAGAATGAGATTTGGATTGCTTATCTGAATTTTGCATGAATCAATCTCATAAACCAGCTGCATCTAAGGCATGATAAAAAAAGATATCGCTCAGCTGAAATTTTCCTCAGATAAGTGCAGTGCCTGAGGAGAAACAAATATATTTGCAATTGGGTTAGGAGCTGGGTGGAGGGGTCTTGAGGGTGAAGAGTTTATATATTAGAGGGATGTCTTTATAAAGTGTAAACAAATTTTTTTTTTTCAATTTAAGGTGAGAGCAATATATGGATACTTCAAGAAAATATAGAGAGAGCGTGTTTATTCATTATCTATATATTAAGAGATAAATTTAGAAAAAAAAAAAACATTATTGAAAGTCTAAACCAATATAGAAAATTATATAAACAGAGTCCACCTATTGTATCATCAACAACATTACGACGGAGATAAATTCTCCAAAAAAAATATATATAAAACACAGGTTCAATTTGATAACTGATCGGTCATGGGCCAAAATGCCTGCATATAATAACGCAATAATAGTGCTCACCAACTACTTTTCGAGGTGTGCTCAATACAAACAGATAGTAAATGTTGTTTCGATAGAAATTTATTTAAGAATGTAATGGTCCATATTTGTAGGCTGTCGCATTGTGTTTTATTTTGTTAATTACAGTTATTTGGTTTCATGTTATGGAAGTCTCAATTCGCATGATGTTCCTATCCTGTATGAAGATAAAAGTACAATTTAATTTTATGACTAAATCATGCATAATTGATCATCTTTTTCATGTTGTGTGCTTATTTAAGATGGTATTTTCAACAACCCATCCCTGATCATTTCATAAGTTTAAAACTAAGTACGGATCGCTAGCCTTTTTGTGATAGCACAAGTTCCGTTTGTAGCACTCGGTTCAGTTGTGGTCGTTTGCAGAGCCGACGTTGAGATATATATATATATAGAGCTTGGCTTTGGTGAGTTGCGAAGTAAGATGTCATTTTTACTTCACGCTCATATTTTTATTTTGAAAATCTAAACGACCAATCCAAACCGCTCAACATGTTCTCCATATTGAAATGTGCTTGGAGACCAAATTTTATAATTTTTGGAATTTTTTTACTATTTATTAAGCCACTTTGAAAATCGCTGATCGAATGGTCCAGAATTTTTTACTGTTTTTTACTGTTCACCCGGATCTGGGATTTTCAAAGTGGCTAAATAAATAGTAAAAAAATTCCAAAAAATATAAAATTTGGTCTCCAAGCACATTTCAATATGGAGAACATGTTGAGCGGTTCGGATCGGTCGTTTAGATTTTCAAAATGGAGTATGAGCGTGAAGTAAAATGACGTTTTACTTCACAACTCACCATAGTCAATCTCATATTCTCTATATATATATATATATAGATGGACTTAGCTACTTCATGGAGTAAAACGACTTTGTACTCCATGCCATATCTTCATTTTCAAAGTTCAAATAGTCGATTCGAACCTTCCAACATGTTCTTCATATTGAAATGTACTTGGAGACCAAATTTTACATTTTTTGGATTTTTTTACTATTTATTAAGCCACTTTGAAAATCTGAAAATCCTTATGAACAGTAAAAAGCAGTAAAAATTTCTGGACCGCCGGATTAGTGATTTTCAAAGTGGCTTAATAAATAGTAAAGAAATTCCAAAAAATGTAAAATTTGGTCTCCAAGCACATATCAATATGGAGAACAACTTGAGCGGTTCGGATCAGTCGTTTGGATTTTCAAAATGGAAATAATGAGGCGTGGAGCACCAAGTCGTTTTACTCCATGAAGTAGCTAAGCCCAGCACTATATATATATATATATATAGAGAGAGATGAGCTATGCTACTCCATGGAGTAAAACGCGTTGGTGGTCCACGCCGCTATATTTTTATTTTGAAAATCCAAACGACCGATCCGAACCGTTCATCTTGTTCTCCATATTAATATGTGCTTGGAGACCAAATTTTACATTTTTTGGAATTTTTTTACTATTTATTAAGCCACTTTGAAAATCACTGATCCGGCAGTCCAGAAAATTTTACTATTTTTTACTGTTCATCCGGATTTTCAGATTTTCAAAGTGGCTTAATAAATAGTAAAAAAATTCCAAAAAATGTAAAATTTGGTCTCCAAGTACATTTCAATATGGATTATAAGTTGAGCGGTTCGGATCGGTCATTTGGACTTTCAAAATGAAAATACGGCGTGGAGTACCAACGCGTTTTACTCTATGGAGTAGCATAGCTCATCTCTATATATATATATATAGAGAGAGAGATGGACTTAGCTACTTTATGGAGTAAAACGACTTTGTACTCCATGTCATATCTTCATTTTCAAAGTTCAAATAGTCGATTCGAACCTTCCAACATGTTCTTCATATTGAAATGTACTTGGAGACCAAATTTTACATTTTTTGGAATTTTTTTACTATTTATTAAGCCACTTTGAAAATCTGAAAATCAGGATGAACAGTAAAAAACAGTAAAAATTTCTGGACCGGCGGATCAGTGATTTTCAAAGTGGCTTAATAAATAGTAAAAAAATTCCAAAAAATGTAAAATTTGGTCTCCAAGCACATATCAATATGGAGAACAACTTGAGCGGTTCGGATCGGTCATTTGGATTTTCAAAATGAAAATAATGAGGCGTGGAGCACCAAGTCGTTTTACTCCATGAAGTAGCTAAGCCCAGCACTATATATATATATATATATATATATATATATATATATATGCAACAGAATCTCTACTTAATTTGTATAGTCGTGTCAAAAATATTTAATTATTTGTTATTTAACATTAAATTGATGGGTTATATTAATTGTAGATGTAATTTATGGCTGTATTAAAATTCAAGTGCGAGATGTTATCAAAACTAGTAGCGATTCTCAAAATATTATCAAATAAATAAATCTACTTGCGCTAATATGAGAAGAAGAAAACAATATATTTTCATAAATTATAAAGAAATTGTAGAATAATCTTAATTTTTTTAATGCGAAAAGATTTGTATGCAAATGTTTGTTATAAACATTACAATACATCTACAATAATTAGTTTTATTTTCCGTCTGAGTAAAAAATAACTATTGTGGAGGGTAAAAAATAACAGGTTATACATAAATTGCCGTACTTTTTTAGAATACGGTTGTATCATGTATTAGTGTAGGATTAAATTGTTAACCCCCCTATGCAGAGTCCTGTTATTACTGACACTAAAATAAAAAAGGAACTTGCTACGTAAATTTGGTTTATCTGACATCCGATTTGAACCATAATTCATTCAAGACTTTTTGTATTCATCCCAAACACATTGTATGGTTGTTGGAAATCAATTTCGGCCCACCTCTTGATTTTGGCCCACCACCTCTTGAGGTAAATTTACTTACTCCCACAATGAAAGTATATTATCACAATTAATTATTATAAGTTACAGAAGTGCCAAATACCCGGAGCGTATTGATTTAAAAAAATGAATTAAGTATTTGACTCTCTATTCATGAAGATAACCTTAGATAAACGATTATTATTGCATGACACATGACATCAATTTGTCGGTACAGAAATTAATTAAGTACTGTATAGCGAATATATACTTTGCTAATACAAGGAAAGGAGAATTTGTAATGCATCGCTCATGCTCGGCCTCTTACTGCGCTCCTCTTCCATGCAAGAGACAGCCAACTTTACCATTGCTGCTGCCTGTGACCAGTCAAAATTCATCTCTAATCCGGTATCTACAAAACCCGAAACCCAATTCGGCTCATCTCCATTTGATTTTTGCTTTGCTGTCTCGATGAGATCTCTCATATGGACATCTCTCTCATCTCCGACGACTGTTGCCATATTTGAAACACTCACGCCGGTGACCAGCTCTAGAAGCACAACACCGAAACTATAGACATCAGCTTTTGCCGTTATCGGAAGATTGAATGCCCATTCGGGAGCAATGTACCCCCTTGTTCCTCGGATTTGTGACATCTCGTGGTTGGGACTGCCCCTATTCAACAACTTGGCCAAACCAAAGTCTGCTATCTTTGGCTCGAGATCGGCATCTAGTAGTATGTTCCCGGGTTTCACATCACAGTGCAGAACCCATTCAAGGCACTCATGGTGAAGATACGCTAACCCTTTTGCAACTCCGGCTGCGATCTTGTATCTTTCGTGCCAGCCCAGACAACTGTTACCATCTTGCGCCACATCGAACAGGATTTTATCCAATGACCCGTTCTCTACGTACTCAGAGACCAAGATCCTGTGTGGGCCTTCAGAGCAAAAACCACAAACTTGTACGAGGTTCATATGGTTAATGCGCCCTATTACGCTTAGTTCGGCTTGGAACTCTTCTTCTCCTTGTGTCACAACATCCAATTTTTTGACGGCTACCAACCTCTCATCGTATAATATTCCCTTGTAGACTACTCCAGATCCTCCCCTGCCAATTTCATCTTTGAAATTCTTAGTTGCCTTCACCAATTCTTTGTAAGTGTACCTCTGAAAATTATTGGTCATCTTCTTGTAGCCATCCAATACTTCAATTGGTCCGACCTCCTTTCTAAACATAAAGCACCATCCTATAGTAATAAACAGAGCCTCTATGATCAAAATTGCCAAAGCAAAACTTAACAAATATAGAAACACTGCACTTTCCTTGTGTTTTGTCTTGGAGTCATGACTTCCATTGCATGACGGATTGTGCACCTCTGGTACTTCAAGCCCTGATTGCGGTATGGAACTTCTCAGCACATTCATGGTCACGGGAACTTTGAGATATATAGTACCCCAGTGGCCGGGATAGGTGTTCCCATTATAAAGTGAAGATTTGAGGATACATGCCCGAATTGATTTCATGTACTGTAAACCGACACATGAGCAATCTCTTCTGCATTTCATTCTGCATTCGTTAACAGAGATACCCTGAACAAAGTAGTAGTCGGACCCCCAAAAGTCGGTTTGTGGAAGCATTACAAGTTTCATTTTTTCGGCACAACTAGAACTAAACGTGGGCTTGCAACCTTTGCTCCAATCGCTAGAATCTCTCATCTCATAGCCCGGCGGGCACGAGCAGGATGGTTTCGGTGAATACACACAAATCCCACTCTTACCGCATAACCCGTTAACTAAACACTGTCGAGAAAAGGCTTGCCATGAAACAGACCAACCACTGTTTCTCTCATCTAGACTATACAGCCTTAAATTACCATCATAGTCTAGTGTTAGCCGTCTTTTAATACCCTCCTCTTTATAATCAGAAGCATAAAATGTGAGGTTATCACTTGATTTGAAGTACCCATGGTCATCAAGGACCCCATATCGGGTGCTATTAGACGACCATCTACCGTTACTCCATGAATTAGTACCAGGTAGTGGCCAATAGACGGCAGAAAGCTCCGCATCTTCGTAAATCAATGATACCATGTTATCATCATTATACCGACAAACATAATGACTCGAGGAATTTAGAGATACTTTGGCCGATATGAGTTTTGTTTTCAAAGTGATTGGTTGACCGGGTAGCAAAGTATCGGTAGGATTATGAAAACTTTGCCAGAGATATTTGCCACCATTATCCATAATAACAAGATTTCCATTTTCCAATAGCTCAGCGTGATTTGCACCGGATCCACTTGTGTCGGTGGTCCAAACAACCTCCCCGTTATAATCCATCAGTACCATATTCCCATCCTTGTGAAACACAACCCGCGATCCTTTTCCATTGACGGGGCTGTTGCGATTTGCGCTCCATGCGATGGTTTTGTTATATGATTTTGAAAACCAAATTGAGAAGGTGAAGGAGTTGATGCCGACTTGGTGAAAGCCGCATGAGAAGGTGCCGTTTAGAGAGACTAGGACATTCGAGGAATCCTCTACAGAGAGAGAAGATCCTCTGAGAAGGAGATTGCAACTTGTAGATGTGGCGCATAAAAGTGGAGAGAAACTGATTGTGAGTAACAAGATGAAGGTAAATTTGGTGTACATATCTTTCTTTTTTGTGTGTATTGGTGAAGAGCAACTAAATTCGAAAAACAGAGATAGAAAGAATGAGAGAAGAGAGCTTTGCTAGTTTACTCAGATGAGATCTGTCCCCTAATTTCGAATGGAAATACTTACGATCGAAAAAGAACAAAAGTAGAATTAGTTAATTTGAATTAATCACATCCGTGAACAGTGAACTTTGTCTTTTCTCACGCGCTGTTAGCTCAACTTGAAATAAAATAAAATAAAATAAGAAAGTGTGTTTCATGAGTGCAAGTGTGCAACTTGACAATAATCAATTAGGCCAATCCAATCAATGTCGAAAGCGAAATCGGGTTCTAGTATGCTATTTATAATATATATATATATATATATATATATATATATATATAGAGAGAGAGGGGGGCTACGGTACTTTGGGAAGTAAAGAAGGTGTTTTGCTTTCCGCTCATATCTCCATTTTAAAGTTCAAATCGTTGATTTGAACATCTCAACATGATCTTCATATTGATATATGCTTGAAGACCAAATTTTATATTTTTTGAAAATTTTTTACTATTTTTTTAGAATTTTTTAAAATCACAGTTTTTCATTAAATAAAATAACATAAAAAATTCAGAAAAACACAGATTTTCAAAAATTCAAAAAAAAAAGTAGAAAATTTTCAAAAAATGTAAAATTTGGTCTCCAAACACATTTCAATATAAAGATCGTGTTGAGAAGTTCGGATCGACTATTTGAACTTTGAAAATGGAGATATGAGCAGGAAGTTTACTTTCCAAAGCACCGTAGCATCACTTATATATATATATATATATATATAGGAAGTGGCTACGGTGCTACGCGTAACATAGAGGGCCTCCGTGCTACGGCTCAATATTTGAGTTTTCAAAATCCTAACAGTCGATCCGAACCGTTCAACATGATCTCCATATGAATATGTACTTGCAAACCAAATTTTACATTTTTTAGAATATTTTTACTATTTTTTTAGATAGGTATAAAATCACTTGATCTGAATGGTATAGAATTTTCAGATAAAGTGATTTTCTATCTATCTAAAAAAATAGTAAAAAATTCTAAAAAATGTAAAATTTGGTTTGCAAGTACATATTCGTATGGAGATCATGTTGAACGGTTTGGATCGACCGTTAGGATTTTAAAAACTCAAATGTTGAGCCGTAGCACGGAGGCCCTCCGTGCTACGCGTAGCATATTAGCCAAATTCTATATATATATATATAGAGTGAGGCTATGGTGCTATGCATAGCACCAATGGCTAGTGTACTACGGCTCAATATGGTACTTTTTAAAATCCTAACGGTCGATCCGACCGTTCAATGTGATATCCATATGAATATGTACTTGCAAACTAAATTTTATATTTTTTCGAATTTTTTTACTATTTTTTTAGATGGGTAGAAAAATCAGTGTTTTTTGAAAATTCTGGACCATCAAAATTCTACCTATCTGAAAAAATAGTAAAAAAATTCGAAAAAATATAAAATTTAGTTTGCAAGTACATATTTTATTAAACTTCAGCACCATTGAAAAACAGTGACCTTCAAACCATCTTAATAAATAGTAAAAAAATTCCAAAAAAAATATAAAATTTGGTCTCCAAGCACATTTTAATATAGATTAAATATCTAATGGTTTGGATCGACTGTTTGGACTTTGAAAATTGAAAAACCGAAACGTTTGTTCCGGACGCTAGGAACAAACGTTTATATCTTAGCCAACCTCTATATATATATAATGATAATGATAATGATAATAAGAAGAAGAAGAAGAATATTGTAAGGATTTTAGACATACTGTTTATTGGTTTCGAAGAAGATTGTAAGGACTGTTCATTGGTTTTGGAATTTCAGCTGATTTGTTTCCGGAGTTTCCAAGGGACATGATTTCATGAGCCTGATGTCATGAGTCATCACCTATGCCACTCTTACATATGGGCAGTGCAAGAGTCTGATGCCATTACTTTGTTTAGACTGGTTGTACGACAGAGGTGAATTAAACTGTGAAGGTTAGATTTTTTATTAAATTCTTCCATGAGACCATGACTATTCGTGTGGTCCTCAAATTAATAACAAGTGTGAACTGGAGATGACGGCAAGAAACTTCTTCCTTTGCTTGATTTCCAAACACTCCACTTCCAAACTACGGCGGCTTTAATTTATTCCAAGAAATTAAAGAATCAGTTGTTCATATATATGCCCTTTAAATTTTATTTTTGCATGAAAACTTCAAAGGACTTAAATTGTATCTCCGGAAAGTGGAAACTAATTAAAATACAAAACCTTAATTTCATACTTCTCATCTTTTTTATTATTTATTTTAATAATTTCAACTAAATAAATTTAATTTAATTTATCATTGTCCTCTCAAGACTAAAATTACCAATTTAATTACTCTCCTCTCTTAACCAGTACAAAAAAATAATATACCACCGTCCTTTCCTTTCTATCACCACTTTCATATTATTCCTAACTTTTTTCTTCAAAACAAATATTATTCCTTACCTTAATATATCCGCAAGGCATACCTACCAAATTCGACAGAAAAATAAATTATATATGTCTGCTTTTTTTCACTAATATTTTTATCCTACATCTTTCGCTTTTTCAAAACCTACGTTTTTTCACTAATATCGGTTCATTTATTTAGTACTAAATTACAAAACTAACATTTTTCTTAAAGAGGCTGCATATTTTATATTTTTTTAATAAAGATGCAGATGCATGGCATTTTCCTTTGAATCTATCGCACCAACCAACTTAATTGTGCCACAACTTGGGCGGCTGCATCTTAGGGTACAATTTTAGTTGGATGAACTCATTGCATCGTGGACCGTGCAATTTCCTCGTGGTACTGTTCTTATTTTGAAATATAAAATATGTATAAAATTTGAGTCCGACAATGATATTTTTTTTAAATAAACATTAAAAGTCAAACTATTTAACTGTTTAATATTTATAAATATTAATGTCTACTCCCATAACCGGCTCTGGTGCAGGACACTCAGGGCGATTGCTCCGGGCCTCAAGATCCAAAGGACTCCAAAAAAATAAATTAATTTGTATATATATATATATAATTAATTTGTATATATTAAAAATAAATAAAATATTATAGCCCAAATTTTGTATATATAAATGGCTCAAATTTTTCTATAAATAGGTATGATCTATTGGCATATTAATAAAAAAAATGAGACCGGCTAATACGCTTCCATAAATATTTCAATACTATATATGCTTATAACTCGTTTTTGTGTTTTAGAAGTCCAAATAGTCGATCCAAACCACTCAACATGATATCCATATTACAACATGCTTGGAGACCAAAAAATAGTAAAAAGTTATGAAACAATGGATTTTCTACTTATCTTAAAAAATAGTAAAAAGTTCCAAAAAATATAAAATTTAGTTTTCAAGCATGTTTTAATATGAATATCATATTGAACATTTTGGATCGACTATTTGAATTTTGAAAATACAAAAATTACTTATAAGCATATGGTGTTAAAGTACTTATGGAAGCGTATTAGCCGATCTTATAAAAAATTTGTATATGTAAAGGGTTCAAATTTTTCACCAGCTCCGAGTCCCAAAATCTTCAGGACCAACCCGGTCTACTTCGTGGGTATAAAAAGGACTTATTGCATTGTTATAGACATGAAAAAGGTTATTTCCGTGGATCTAGCAGCATTGAAATAAAAAAATGTCAATTTTTATCTTTCATAAAAAAAAAAAACCATTCTCCATAGATGTCAGAGGTGCACCCGCATAATTTTTTTTATTTTTTAAAAACATCAATGACGGCTCTTTATTTAACAACCCATGATCATTTCTTTTTTAAAAAATAAATAAATTTTGCTGTCAGTAATTGTTTACAATATAAGATATTCACACAATTAATTTGGTTTGTCTTGCATCTAAAAATGCAAAATAAAAATTACATTAGTCAATATGATGAACAGTTCCGATTTCGGATAAATTTTATGACGATAAAACGGAAAATCATCGACTCTATCTATAACCCGCGACCCAAAAGCTTCTACGAGACTCCTATATGAGCGTCTCAAATTCAATTACATTTTGAATGTGGGACTTAAATAATTGAGCTCCGGAGTCCGGACGGACCAGACCACTTTCAGTTCCAATTTCCAAGAGCTGGAGCTCAGCGCAGGCATGTGAGAGTCTGACTCTGAGACCATGTGATGCTGTTGCCGCTCCTTCCTCAAACTTCTGATCTTCTGTGGCGAATATAAGGCATCACTGTAAACATAATCCAACAAAACCTGAACTCTGATGTCTGATCCATACTGACAACTTAATTGTTCGGAAAAGGTTCGGCGAGGTCAAAAATTCATGATCATCGGAAATAATTCAGGTATAATTCGGGAATGATTCGGAATAATCCGGATCAAAGATCTCAGTCCTACAAGGAAGCAAAAAAAAAAAACAAATATTCTGGGAAAATTTCGGGAAAAATTAGCGAATAATTCGTAAAATTCGGAAAAAGTTCGTAAAATTCACGAATTATTCGGGTATAATTCGGTCAAAGTTCGGTCAACCGAATAATTCGGCGTTCGGTTCGGCATCACCAAAAAAACAAATTATTCAGATATAATTTGAATATTATACGCGGATCTTGTCACTATGGTCTGATCTACCCGCTATTTAATAAGCCGTAAGTAAAGTCATGTGATAGAAAATTCGAACGAAGAAGCAGAAGTGATTGGAATTAAAAAAAAAAAAAGTTCAAAACAACTCAAACTGGGGAGTGATTGGAATAAATATTATTAACAAGTTCAAACACCTCCATTTTACTTTTCTTTTTCTTATTTTTCTTAATTAATACTTATATTTTATAGTTCATGACTCAATTATCCGATAATTATTCGCTTCGTATCCGTATTCGTGAATTATTCTCTCTGTATCCGTATCCGTATCCGCTTAAAGTGAATTTGAATTTAAACTTTGACATCCGTTTATTATATGTATTTGTATTTGTATTTGTTCATTGAAAGAAAAATGCAATCATACAAATTTGGTATTAGCATTATTTGCTTTCAAATTCGCTCTTTTTATGCCCCTAACACATGAATGGATGACATGAAATTTTAAATTGTCTACATTTAATGTGCTTTCGTAAATATATAGGTTCAATTTACATGCAGCATGAAAATTACTTGTGTTCAGTTATTATAATATCCTTATATATTAAGTTCTAACAGCCCAACACACTATTAGTATTTCCCCTCATCATCCATCTCTCAATTGTCCATCTCTTAGAGCTCACTCCCCCCTTTCTCACATCATCATCCATCCATCCATCCTCTATAATATTAAAAAAAAAGTTGTATACATTTTTTATTTTATTTTTCAAGGTAAAATTGAAATTTTATAATTTTGAAATGAGTTTTAATAGAAAAGACAATAAATTGAGTAAAATAGTGAAATTTTAATGACTAAATATGATATAATCAATTGTATAAAAAAAAAATACATAATTTCCAAGTTTTTGAAGAGTATAAATAAATTTCCCTCTATATTCTTAAGCAACTGTTTCTGACATATTATCTCATCAATGAAAAGTAGCAAATTATAAAATGACAAAAGTATATTAGGATTTCTTCAATGAAAAAGAATTACTATTCGAGACCATCAAAACAGACTTTTAGATAATCAAGACTTGAATTTGATTGCTCAGTAAGAAGGCGCACAATTAAATCAAACATTGCTTTATTAGAATTCCGGTTAGTATGAAATTAATGTTATTTCAGTCTATATATATATATATAGTAGAACTAGGGTATTCCTAAGCTCATCAAGCCTCTCGTGAGCTCAACTCTACAATCTATCGAATTGACTTCAAACGATATTTTCAAACCGTTAGATATTCAATCTATATTAAAATGTGCTTGGAGACCAAATTTTACATTTTTTGAAATTTTTTTACTATTTATTAAGCCGGTCTGTATCGAAACTATTACAACCCGTAGGATCTTAATCAACCACGCCTCTGACGTAACTGAAAATTTCTGTTTGAATTATGGCCGTTCGATCGGAATCCGGCCCGAGGTGGAATTGCATGAGGCACTTTGATAGTCGTGCCGATTCTGATTGGACGGTTCAGATCCAAACATAAATATTCTGTTACATACGAATTCTACCTCTACGACCTGTTGTCTTTTTATTTCTCAGTTGGAGAAGCTAGTTGCAAAGGAAAAGAAAAATCTCAACAAATTGAAAGAAGATGCAACAGGTAACGCACCCGACTAAAACCCTAAGAATTTTTCTGATTTCTCGCGCCTCTTTGCTGATGAAATTGTTATTTTTTTTCTTCGCCATGAAAGGGAGAGGGGACGGAGGCGCAGGTCACCTGGGAAGATCAGCAAAATATAAACAAATTCGGGCGATTGAACAATCGATTTCACGAGCTCGAAGAGGAGATCAAGCTCGCTAAGGTAAATCTGACTCTGATTCGTTCAATTTTAGCTTTCGCCCCCCATTTCTTGGTTTTGTTATAGTGAAATTTTTCTCAATTCTATATTACTTAGGAGGTACAACTAATTATGGAATGAATTTAAGAGAGAGAGGCCTATTTCATTGTATTATTATCTTAATTATGTTGATGCAATTATTGGATTTCTAGGAGGCCGAGATCAGACTTTATTGCAACCCAGGCATCAGCTACTGGAGTTTTAATTACATTTTTGCTTCGTTATATCAGTATATTAAGATAATCTGTAGTTTTATAACTAATACATGGGTTATTTGAACTAGAAAAAAATGTTGCATATGTGAAAAAGATGATGATGTTACTGGCGTTTGTATTAGATTTAATTGGCAAGGATTGTGTAGAAATCTGACATTTTACTACTAGATTTAGGCATTTAGAACACTTTCTGTTACAGTGTTTACTATCAGATATTTATTCTAGTGGCACCTATGTAATGTGCTTTGTAAATTATTAGTTTACCACTGTCTAATGTAAGCCGTAGTTAGGATATTGAGGTTTTCAAGTGGCTATCTTTTATCTCCTAAAATGCCAATTCAAGGTACAAAAATTGAAGAGAATAGATTGCATTGGCTTACAAATGGTATATTGGAGACATGAGAAAGCTATTTAACTTCTAGTTGTACCCTTCCAACTCGCCTTGTGTAAAGAAATATAAAGCAGCACTTATCTCATATTCACTTAGAAAAGCATGCGAACATCATCTCTTCTTTCTCAATTAAATAACATGAAACTTCAAGGAATGGAATTTGGGGCTCTATTATTCTTTCATTTTGTACAAAATACGAGAGCAAGGACATAAATGATATTCAGTCTTCATGATCTTATGTGCTAAACTGTATGGATAATGTTTCTTCTTCCAGGGATATTTTTTATTTTGAGGGTTTTGGGAGCGCCTGAGAGGAACGTCTTCCTTTTTGTCTAATTTCAGGAAGCAAATGAAAGCCTAGAGGATGCTGGTAACGAACTGATATTGTCAGATGAGGATGTAGTGAGATTTCAAGTTGGCGAGATCTTTACGCACATGCCGAAAGAGGAAGTTGAAAATCGGCTAGAGAGCATGAAGGAAGAGGCAGACAAAAAATTAGAGAGGCTGGAGGAAGAGAAGCAATCTATTCTTGCACAAATGACTGAGCTCAAGAAGATATTGTATGGCAAGTTCAAGGACGCAATTAACTTAGAAGAGGATTAATTTTTAATCATCTATAAACTTAATTTTTCCAGGTGAATTAGTTCTGCTTTGCTGTTTATGAACTGTATTAGTGTCAAGTTTTATTAGACCATTGATTTGAAGTGCTTTACTTTTTGTTGTCAAGCAATTGGTATTTATGAGGTCTTTCAGAAATTATTGATTTGTTACATTAACTAATTAGTCCAATATGGTTTCGTTTTGACATTGTGTAGTGAAAAGTAAATAGAGAATAGTTTTTTTTTTTTTTTTTTTAACATGTAGAGGCTACTTATATATAATATAACAGCTTTAGACAAATACATGACAGCATGAGCAATGATTGGATCTTTTTCACAGGATATTAGGAACTAACAAGATTATCTGGTGTAATTCCAATAATTTTCATTAGCATTTGTAGAACCTAACAAAGAACCTGTTGTATTATAAGTTGTAGACGTGGTGATTTTTGGTGTATTAAAGGTCTGCATCCTAGATGACACATTAATGTATAATATATTATAAAATACAATAATCACTATTAATTGAGTATAAAATTAACATAATACAATACATAATTATTTTAACGTAAGTACAATGTTAAATTAATGATCCAACAAATTTTTGTCATTAGTGAAAATTATACATCAAAGAAATTCAAATGCAAAACGGATCATAACAGAAGAACTGTTTCATAACGCAACAAAAATAAATTAAATGCAAAACGGATCGCAAAATTAATACAAGTACAAAATGGAGCCTCCTTCGTTCTTCTTAAGTCTCCTTATTCCTCAAGCTGTCAAAGGAAGGTTTAACTTCTTAATTTATACCCTTTTATTTCAAATAGTAGAAATTAACAATTAATGTCACTTCATTTTATTTTATGGTAATGCTAATTAACGTTAAGAGGTTGGAAGTTCAGCAAATTAAGTTTAATGGTAATTATTAATTAAGCATTTTCTGTGTTATAGCACTAGTGAAGGTTCAGGTTTTGTATTAATGTGTATATATGATATATATAAATTTTATTTAACTACAACAGAGTACATCAGTTAAAACTTAAAATTTAAAATTAGGTACCTTGTTTTAATATCCATCCTTGGGCTTGATATCAAACTTGCAGTCACCTCTCTTTATGCATTTAAGCAACATATTCGCCGAGTCAATACCTTAAAATTAAATATAAGAAGACAAGACTTAGGAAATGTTGTTAACATAAAGCTGTAGGGTTATACACTTGTAACTTTATTGAGCTTTTATTGAGCTTAATTAGAGATGTTACCTGCCAGGTACGCTCCGTGAACATAACCGTTGTAATGTTCACTTGTGTGCTCTCCTGTAAAATAAACCCTTTCAACCGGTGCCTAATTAGGTAAGAAAGAGCTTCTGTTAGCCTCCACATGTCATCCTCTGTTTTCTCATATAAATTCTTCTAGTTATATTTTTAATTCAAGACCTGTACTCTTTGTATTCAATTTATGACAGATCATCTAAAGAGGATTCAAATGTCATCCTATGAACCATTTATGATGACTTGCATATTATATCCAGGAAACAGTTGCCCTGATTTCGACCAATATACCAGTTAATAGTAGCACAACACCTTTATTTACCAGCTGGTACTGATTGAAAAATTTATTCATCTCTGTTTTTTTTTTTTTTTCTGGCTTTGTTGTTTTGAACTGAGGTTTTATGTAAGAATCAGGATTAATTAAAATTTTGAAATTTTAACCTAAAAAATCAGAATCAGCCCAAAAGAAAACATCATTAACTGCCTATTAACTTATTCCGGTATATAATGGATACCAAATCAGGTCAATCAAATAACAAGTGTCAAACTGCACCTTTTTTGTGTTTTTGTTTTTTATGTCTCTAACACAAATGCACATCTCCTACGTTAAATTTCTTTTTTCTAATTGTATGATTTTAATTACTTTGAAATGAAGTTTGCTATATAAACAAAACTTCTTAAAAGAGATGTAGGAAAATGCTATAACTAAACATAAAGCACAAAATGCAGAAAAAGACCATACCCTAATTTGGTCATACTCGTAACGGTTGACTCCAATAGGCCAGTTAGAGAAAGTTCCCTTGAAGAACGGATTAGACCACCATCTCGGGACGAGTATGTCGGTTGCATCCGGTATATTTTGACCAAACATTTCCCTTAGTACTGCCATTGCTTCTGCCTTTGTTTCCGCATCAGGTTGTTGCTCGATCCGTCTCGATTCCTCGTCTGTCACTGTAACAAGAAGGACACTGGCACCGGGGTACTCTTTCTCGAAACTCTGCACATTATAGAAGTCACAGTTAAGTAATTCTATTTTGGATTGTTCGGCATTTCGATAATCATGCACTTCTTTTTATTCTTATTTATTTTCTTTTCTTCAGGAATCCCATTTGTCAGATCACATATAATATAATTGGTGCTGAAAACTGGTACTGTAAATGTAGCCTTCTAAAAGAAAGGTTTTCTTACCTGCCAAACTCCATAGTATCCCCGCCTTTCGTTTGCATAAAGGAAAAATTGTGTGCCATTACCTTCTGGCCAGAACGTGTAAGGAAACTTGAGAAAGATTTTGGTGTACACTGCCATGTCAAATTGGTAAAGTGCAAGAATCTTCCATTGCTGATGCAACATTAGTTAATAAAAGGGAATAGTTAATTCAACAAAAACATACAATGGAAGATAATTCTTAAAGAGAGAATTTTTTTAACATAAAACACTAACCGGCAAGTCTGGTGTAAAGTTGATTAGCTGTGTTTGGAGAACTCCAATGCTCACAGACACCATGACGTAATCTGCATTATAAACAGACCCATCCTCTGTTTTGACAGTAACACCTTTACCAGAATACTGAATTTCCCGAACCACCTACAATTTATTAGGTTAATTAATTGTGGAATAATTTATCTCAAAGTTCTTCAAATAACAGTTAATTATGATATGTTCGTCAATGAAACCTGTGTTAAAGAAGATTATAATATAATCTTGTTACAATTTGGCACCAATGAATAGAGCGCATCTCTCTACGTAAATTAATATATGCATGGTAATTAATTAAGGGGCAACGAACCTTGTTAAGCAACAGACGACGGTCTGTGATGGCACCAGTTTTGTTAGCCTTGAGAAACTGGTATGCCACGTGGTAAACCACACTCTGGTAGCCCCGGCGATCAGCCACAAAATATACATCTTCCCCAAAATTGGAGAATGTAGGCAATGGAACGGTGTTTTGAAGGCTGGTTACACGCGGTGGCTCGGCAAATTCATAGTCGTTGTTATAGTAGTCTATCACCATATCCAACGGTGTTGAAGGAACCCTGCCACACACACATATATATATAATCAATTTATTATAAATCTTAATTAAAGACTGACCTATTTAATTATGCATTATCTTAGTAATCACACAGGATCATGTCAATCATTGGGAAAAATCACTATATAGGAACATATATAAAAGCCACTAGAAGAAATAACCTAAATAATAATATAAAAGCCAATTATTCCAAGTTAAAACGTTTATTCAAGATTCATATGTGTATTATTTAAATAACCTAAATAATGTAAAACATACCCAAGCTTTGAGGTGGAGATTTTCATATTTAAGATAAAAATTTGTGCAAAACATACCCAATACTCCTTTATTTTTTCTAAAAAGACAAAGATGTGGATTGAGGGCAAGCCTTTCACCTTTAAAAAATCCACAAGAAGTCAAGAACCCTATCCGTTATATTAAAAATCCATTATTATTTTTGCTTGGTTCTAGAATTATAAAATTGCATCTAACCTAAATCAAAATTTATTTAATTAAAATGAATATGGACTCATATAATTTGAATACAAAAGAATAAAATGATAACAATTAACAAAGGTAATATTGATATTGAATTTTATTTTCGAGTCCACATCTTAAGCATACATATATCCATCTTTGCATGTGTCTAGCTAGTATTATACTTCTTTTAATGAATACATTCAATCTATAAACACATAGCTAGTTATCGTTACATCTAACCTATATATATTCATGCATGATAATATAATCGTGTGACCGTGTGATATTAAAATTAAACTACTAATTACGTCTAACACAGGGGCAGAACTAGAAAATCATGATAGAGGGTGCTAAAATTTAAAATGCACAATATGTTGTTAGTGAATATTGAACCCAAGTTCTCCACAACCACAAAATAAGCTCTAACCACTGTACTACAAATAGATATGTGATATTTTATAAGGGGGGCTAGACTATATAACAAATTCTAAAATAATAAAATTCAATTATATTTCAATATATATAATTAAAATTTTAAAATCATAGGGTGGCTTAGCACTCGTATGGGTGAATGTAGATCCGCCCCTGGTCTAACAAAAAAATATTTTTCTAAATCAGTAGTTTCTAAATTACTTGTATTGTTACTAGGGGTGTAAATGGAGCGTACTCAGAGTGAATAATGGTAATATACCAAATTTGTATCCGCATATCAATGAACGGATACGAATACAAATACGAATAGTAAACGAATGTCAAAATTTAAAACCAAATCCGTCTTAAACGGATATGAATACGGAGCGAATAATCCACAAATACGGATTTGAATACGAATAATAAACAAATAATTGTCGGATAAATTGAGTCATATGAACTTTAAGAAAAAAAATTAGAAATTTTTTTTAGAAAAATTAAGAAAAATTAAGAAAAATTAAGAAAAAGAAATTAAAAAATAAAAGGAGGAAAATGGAGGGTTCCATTCTCCAACAAATGGATCGTTTTATGGTTGCAAGCATAGTGACAATATTCACGTTTTATTCGCGTTTAATTCGCGAATAAAACGTTTTTGGGATGTTTCCGAACTGAATGACGTATTATTCATTGACCGAACATTTGACCGACTAAAACGCAAATTTAACGAATTTTACAAATAATACGCATTTTTCTCACATTTTTTTAGAAAAAAAATTTGAATTCTCGCACATTTGCTCCTAGGCTCCCAGCCACCCACATGAGATCATTTTAGGCTACTTTTTCCGTATAGTAAATCATCTAGGTTACTTTTCCCCATGAGCAAAAGGCACATTTCCTAAGCACATTTCCCTATTAAAGTTAGGGAAATTTTATAAATTGCCCACCTTTCCAAAATTTTCAAACAAAATGCCCCTCCTCTAAAATAATTAACAAAATGTCCTTGTGGGGTCCCCATTTCTCCCTTCTTTCCCCTCTCTCCCCCTCCCTCCTATTTACTCTCATCAAATTTTAGTACCTTTCACCTTCTATGTCTGGCTCTTCCTCTTTCTCTCTAAACCCAAAATCTGATAACAAAATTTGTCTCTCTTGGCATCATTTTGTCCCTCTAAGCACCTGTTAAGTTCTTGTTTGACGATGGATGGAATTCACAATCAGTTAGTATCTCTATTTTTGTATTTTGTATCAATTTATTATTGGTTTATGATATGTAGTTCTTGTTTGCCTGAAATCTAATACGTGATTATATTTATAATCATTTTCAATTTTAATTTTTTTATTGAAAATCTGTAGTCAAAAGAAATGATTTAATACTATGTTATTTTTAATCATTTTCAATCCGTTAGTCTAAAAATTTAATCTGTAGGTTTAAGAGTCAAAGAAAGGGCCAAAAATTTCTATTTTCCGTGAAATCTAATTAACAACGAGAATATATCTATAAACTTTGAAGTGAAAAAAAATTTCTAATGATTTTTTTTTTTCAAACGAAATGAAACATAAAAATAAAATACAAGTCCAGTATGTGATTTTCAAAGTTCAAAATTGAAGTACTTGATTTCAAAGTTCTAGTATGTGATTTTCAATTAGACTTGTTTAATGATTATTATATAATGTTGTTCTTCCCATTTTTAATTAGACTTAATTTGTTTATGTGAAGGATTATGGATAATGATTCACTTGGTTATTTCACGAGTTTGTTAGAAAATGATATTGCGATAGATGACGCATTGTCATTCAAATGGTCCAGTGACTCGAGTGAATATTCTTCAGAAGAAGAGTACTCTGATTCTGATGATAGTATTGGTGAGGAGACTGAAGTTGAACACGATGATGGTCCATGTAAAATTAACACTTATCACTCATTTCATTTATTTCCTATTCTATAACTCTAATTATTTCATCTCGCTGATACTATATAAGTATGTCGATTTGGTCCATGTGAATTTGAGGTTAATACTGGAACCTCAAAATACTCGGTGAAAATAAATGGAAGGTCATCAGAATGTGTATGTCAAGCATTTCGACTTACCGGCCTTCCTTGTAGTCATATGTTGGCTTGTTGTGGTGATCAATGGCACAAAACAGATTTTCTTACACTTTGTCATGATTGGTATTTTATTGAAATGTACCGAAATGCATACTCGGTTCAATTTCATCCTGTACCAGACAAAAGATTTTGGCTGAGCACCGAAGGACCAACTGTGCTCCCTCCTGCACTTAGGAATAAAAAAGGCCGTCGTAAGTCAACTCGCATACGAAATTCAATGGATGTGAGAGAAAACACCGGTGCAAACCGTAAATGCTCGCATTGTAGCGAGCTTGGCCATTACAAAAAAAGATGTCCGCAGCTTCGCAAAAACTAGAGGTAACATGCATTTTGCCATTGTATGTGTATCAAATATTAATTATTTTTTCTAACCAAATTATATATGATATGTAGGTGTCACAACTTGAGATATCATCTTCCGTTAAAAACTGAAGTATGTTTAGCACTATCCTTAATCTAATGTGAGATTGTTTGGGTTTAAATTTTATTAACTGCTACTTGGTTACTTTTTTCTAATTTAAAGTTGTTCACTTTATTTTATTACTTCTAAATATTTGTTTTTATTGCAGGAATTTTGAAAGCTTAACAATATTGGGCATAGAAGGTTACAGAAACCGTTAAATTTATGATTTACAATTTATATTCATGTTTTATGTTTTGTACTCTTTTATTTTGTTAGTACAATAATTTATGATTTGCAATTTATGTATTTTATCTTGATTGGCATTGGTTGTTGCCTAATTGAAAAACATATATTTGATAACATATATTAGTTATCTAATTGAAAAATTTGTTGCATGTCTACAAATTTTTTGTTGCCTGTTATGTGCTCATTAAAGTCTAATGAGAGAGATGTTAAAATTGGATGAGAGTAAATAGGAGGGAGGGGAAGAGAGGGGGAAGAAGGGAGAAATAGGGACCCACAAGGGTATTTTGTTAATTATTTTAGAGGAGGGGTATTTTGTTTGAAAATTTTGGAAAGTAGGGCAATTTGTAAAATTTCCCCCCTTTCTCTCCTAGCTGCCTCTCTCTCTTCTCCCGCTGACTCTAGGCCTCACTGCCTCCCTCTCGCTCATTCTCGTTCCTTCCTGGAGAAGGAATTGGGGCGATATCGCTTCTCTTTCCCACGTGTTGTGTGCGCTGTTTTTCGCTGCTAGCCCGTACGGGCGATGACCCTAGCGCACTACTCTCGCGACTTAGTCGTTGCGTCTCATTGCTGCCCCTGTATGCCCCGCTTTTGCTCTCCTTGGGTTACAAATACCCCGTCCTCTCTCTCTCGCTTTGTTTTTGTTTGTTGATTTTGCTCTCATGTGTTTAGAACTTTGACTCTCTCTCTCTTGCGATTTGGATTTTGGGTTCTATTGTCACACCCGGTTGGGTTTTTGTGCTGTTGGTGCCTTTCTTGGAGGTGTTTTCTGGTGCTTGGTGTGTTGCTTTGCTGTGGTGCTTGCCTATTTACTGAGAAGGCCATGAGGCGAGACGAACTCGGTACTGGCCGTATCTATTTGCCCTTTTGCTTGCCTTCTTGCGATTCTCTCTCGGGTAAATGCTAAAAACACCCTTTTTGATTATTGGCTTGCTCGGTTTGTTGATTTTCCCGGCCGGCTGTTGCGATTGTTGGTTATGGGTTAAATCGGGAATTTGGGGATTTTATTGGGTGGCTGTACCGGTACTGGTACAGTCTCTGTGCTGTGTTTGTTTTGGTTACTTGACCGATTCTCGGTTTGTGCTGGATTGTTTGCTGCCTGTTGCTTGTTTCTGCTTCCTGTCTTGCTGACTAATCCGGTACCAATACCGGCCTTTTCTTTTTTTCTGCTGAGCTGGCTGTGTGACTTGTTCTGTGCTGTGCGGTTTTTGTTTGTTGCTGTTCTGGCCTTACCAATACCTTGCCAGTACCAGGTCTCTTTTCCCTTTTTCCTGACCAGTACTGCTTTTTCTTGCTTGTTGCCTTATTGGGTTTGGGTCTGATTATTACCAGTACCGGTGCTGGTACTGGGTTCTGTTACCTTGCGGCTATATTGTTGTGATGCTTGAACCGGTGCTGTGATTCTTTTTGATGCATTGTACCGGTAGTCACAGCCCAGTGAGGCTACTGGTATTGCTGGTTTTGATTTGCGTTGATTACCAGCCTTGAACTAACAGGGACTATAATGGAAAAGTTGAAAATTTGAGGTTGAATCTGGAAACTTTAGGCCCTTGCGTAATTTAAATTAACATATGGACTGAAATGCAAAATGGGAAATTTATTTGGTATTTTCGGTTTGGGCCTTGGCTGTTTGTTAATTGGGTTTGGGCCTATTTTTGTTTGGGCTTTGGATTGCCTAATATTAAAAGGGGGCCTTAGGCCTTTGTTTACTGTTGGGCTCGGCCATGAGTTGGGTGTGATTTTAAGGGGCTTGGCCCAACCCGAAATGAAGGAAATAAATTAACTAAATCTGTTTTGGGCTTAGGCCCAATCCGAAATGCATTTAGCTATTTTAAATTGAATTATCAATTGGGCCTTGATTTAAATTAATTGCAATGGGCTTAATTTTGATCGGGTTGTACAAACCCAACGCGCGATAAGTTAGAGCACAAATTAAATTGTCGTAGGATGGGTTAGAATTACGAGATAGTAGTATTTAATTTGAAAGCGTAATTTGGGCTTTAATTAAATTAATTGAAGCTAAAATGTAAATTAATGAAGTGTTAAATAATTAGAATAATTAGCTAACAATAGTATTTCTATTTATTACGTATTAAAAGTAGGGTTTAATTAATATAATTAGGATTAACTAATTAAATACTTATATTTATAAACTCTAAAAATACAAATATGTTGTTAGTTAATAAGGACAATTAATTAACAACATATTAATATTTTTCGTATCATTACGGTTAACTATAACTTTTATTAAGTAGGAAAATTAATTAATCAACGTATGATATTATATATATATGTATATATATACTTAATTAAGTAGCATGTACTATTTATTTAAAATGCCTAAGTTATGATTTTTATAAAACGATCGTTTGGATACGTATTTTATTTGGTATTTAGAAATAAGTTAAATTTACACAAACAATTAAAAGTCCCAACAATAGTTAATTAGGATTAACACATTTAAATTAGATTTAATTTAGTTAAGTAATTAATTTATCTATTTTATTTAGTAATAAAATTAGTAATAATACTGTTAGTATTTTAAAAATTTACAAGAGATATAAAATATGTTGTATTAATGATTTTCGTATCATTTTGATCATTTAAAAATTGGTTAGTGACGTATTTTATTTATATACGTACTTAGGAATAAATTAAGTTGAACCATTAGAGAAATTAAGTAAAATACGTACTTTTACAATTTCGAACACCTAAACGCGATTAATTATCGCAATATTAACTTAATAATTTAGTTACATGGTTTTCTCTTATATAGTAAATAGGATTTCTTTTTAAATACTTAGGGAAATTTAGTAAATAGTTTATCTTCAAATTAAAAGTTTATAAATGATTTAGTTACGCTTAATTAAATTAAATGGAGTTAGCCATAAATACTTACGCTCAATCGAAATCGAATCGGACTGACCGAGCTGATCGAACCGATTGAGTATTGTACGCCGTAATTGATAATTTAAGTTAGAACGAGTAATTAAAAGTAATAAAATAAGGGAATTAGGGGTTACGATACTTAGTCAAGAATTTAATTAAATTACGTTACGAATACAGGTCATCAGACCTATCTTGATCCCAATTCGTGGACCGACCCTGCTGACGGTTATACCGGAGCATACGCGGAGCACGTGGATTACGCAGGCGATTAGCACACACGTCTTTAGCTAGCCTTACAGGTGTGAGATATCTGAATTATCTTTTTCGTGGCGTACTCTTACCAGTCGACCACTTGACATGTCATTCGCATTTTAAATTTATTTAGATGCATTAGAGCATGTTTAAATTTTCCGAATTGTAATTAGAAATTGCATAATCTCTTCTAAATGAAAATTTACCGCTTATTAGGAGTAGAGTAATTTAATTGTAGGTTGTACATTATATAGATATATAGGGTTATTATTTGTCTTCTTCTCGTAGAGGACAATAGTATTATTATTATATAAAGCATATGCATTGGTGAGTGTTGAGCAAGAAGATTGAATGTTTGCGTTCTGTCTCGTAGGATGGGGTGCGAGGCGGCTCATTAGGCATTGGGCCGAGGGATCACTTGATCCCTTTGGAGGTCTTATTAGAGAAATATTATATGTACCAAATTTGAATTATATATACTCGTTTCATTTTACTTTTACGTACACCGATTCTAGGCTACGGTCGCCGGGTACAAAACGATTCGAGCTTGGTCTCCCCTACATTAGGAGCTACTCGCCATATACGGATTTTTGAGGCTGCGTGTCTCTGATGTGTGATATGATACTGTGTGTCTCAGGTGTGTGATACGGGGCTGCGGTCCTAGGTTTTTATACGTGGCTGTGTCTCTTGACTGTCCCATTGGTCTGGCCGGACGGTGGAGCTCCGTTGTCTGGTCATGAGGAAACGGATTAACTAAATTTTACGACTTGCTTGTAGATTTCTCCTGTTTGTATATGTAGGTTGAAGGATCGTTTTAGAGTAAGGAAAACACACGGATTGAGATATATTTATCGGCGAGTGGGCCTTATATACACTCGAGAGTCAATGCTCGATGTCCCCGGGCATCGTGTATCATTGGCTCCCTGCCCACAGTCCTTGAACTAATATCTTGTGGGACTTCGGGTCCGATTAGCACAGCACGGGGTGTGTATATATTCTATCCGTATTATTATATTAAATTTGTACACACAGTACTTCAGTATTGGACTCCGATTTGAATACTTATATTCTATCCTCGTATTTTTATTTGGGAAACTTGGCATGCTGTCATGATAGGATAATCACATCATGTCATCTATTATATATATTTTTCTTTAATAGATAATATAATAGGTTGTTTATATTTAAGCATGTGCATTTAAAAGTACAAATTACCAAATTTTTACGTAGATTACCATTAAATGTGCTTTGACCAAAAAGGATCCCTGAAGGGGTAATTATGTGTTACGTTAAGAAATTTTCAACAATAAAATAATTAGAATGTTGAAAAACATAATCGGAAATTTTATTGATAAACTAGGAATCAAAAATTTAAAACAAGTATATCTAGTTTTGACATTTAAAACGTGTCCCTAGTTCGCTAAAAGAATAGAAACTGCGTTGGAAACACGAAATTCTGACACTCAGCAGGTTCAGTGCGTCCGCACTGGTGGTGAGTGCGGGTGGTCCATCCGCACTGGCACCTTGTTCCTTTAACTTGTTTTCTGAATTTCTGTGAGTGCGGGTGAACCACCCACACTGGATATCAGTGCGTCCGCACTCATGAGTCTCCTGTGCTATGATTTTCTTCAAAACGACTTCTAAGTAGTGAGTGCGGGTGATTGACCCGCACTGGAGGAGAATGCGGACGCATTAGGCTCGGACTTTTCTTGACAAGTGAAACTTTTGACGAAAAATGTGACTAAGTACTGAGTGCGTCCGCACTCAGATCCAGTGCGGGTGAAGGACCCACACTGGATGTATTGAGAATTGACGAAAATTCGACTAAGTACTGAGTGCGTCCGCACTCAGATCCAGTGCGGGTGAAGGACCCACACTGGATGCGTTGAGGGTTTATTTTATGAAATTTCTGTGTGTCTCTCTCTCACTCCCTCATTTCCGCCCCTTCCCTGTTCTTCTGTGGTCCGCCCAAAGAAAGAAAAGAAGAGAGAAAAAGGAGCTCCAAATCCCTCCAAGTCGCTCAAAAGTCCGAGAAAGTGGCCGTAGATCTCTTCTAACCCTCCTATTCGGTATTTCCTTCTCTTCCCTTTTCTCTCCAAAAATCTCAGATTTCTCGATGGGTTAGATTTTTGTTTTTAACCCGAGATTTGTGCTTAAATTGCTGGTAGTCTATCTCCTTCGACCTCCTTGCTGATTATTTGTCGATTCTTTTCTCGAATTCCTCTCAATTTTGGATTTCACTTTTCTAGGGTTTTTGGGTACCAAATCAGAAATTTGAGAAAATGTCGTTGATTGATTAGGCTAGTCCGACTGAATAGATTCGTAATCGGTAAACCTCTCCCTCAACCTTGCGATTAATTTGAATTTCGACCAAATTAGGATTTAAGAATAATTGCTTTGAATTTCAGCCTCCAATATAATTGGGATTTTGAACAATGAACTTTGATTATGTTAAAGAAACTAATATAACTCAAGTAAGGATATCGATCGTCGAACAAAGATTAAATCA
This sequence comes from Carex kokanica, assembly GCA_025461125.1. Taxonomy (NCBI): domain Eukaryota; kingdom Viridiplantae; phylum Streptophyta; class Magnoliopsida; order Poales; family Cyperaceae; genus Carex; species Carex kokanica. The sequence continues at coordinate 1,623,995 of JAJGRX010001393.1, forward strand.
AGTATGTATGTTGATATAGGTGTAGGCTCGGGTGAGCAAGAGTTTGCGGAACCTTTCGAGACGTCCGAACCATAAGTGCGAAATACGCTCTTCGTAATCAGGTGCGGGGTTCTTGGACTTGTTTGATGTTTCATTTTCAGGAATTAAATTGTTTTTCGATTGTCATGTTGTATGTTGATTGCTGCATAATTTGAAATTGTGGGATTCATGTGCATAACTCAATTTAATTAGAACTGAATTGTTGTGAGATGGTTGATTTGCATATTCGTATGGTTGTCAATTGATGTGTTCTATTCATTATTCTATGTGTGAATGAATCTGCCAGGCTGACCCGTAGAGGTAGCTGGATAAGGTGACGGTGACCTATCCGTTGACCTGTTTCTGAATTTGCCAGGCTGACCCGTAGAGGTAGCTGGATAAGGTGACGGTGACCTATCCGTTGACCTGTTTCTGAATTTGCCAGGCTGACCCATAGAGGTAGCTGGATAAGGTGACGGTGACCTATCCGTTGACCTGTGTAATGAATTTGCCAGGCTTTGACCCTATTTGAATGAAATTGCAAAGTTGAGCCATATGGCTGACTTTGATTCCGTGTAGATGCATTTGTAAAGCCGAGTTGTATAGCTGACTTGGAACCAGACTTTAGTAAATGGTTAAGCCAAAGCACTGCAGATGGGTGTCAGATAAAGGGTCCAGCTCGGTGGAACATCTGTAGGTGCCAGTAACCCTACAGATGAGGGTTTGACAAAGGGTCCAGCTCGATTGAACATCTGTTGGTGCTACCAGTCATAATAAAATGAGTTAGGCCAAATATGTGTTTGTTTGAATTTCATCTTGGAAATTCCGTAAGTTGTATTTTATTCGATTATTGTTGTCAAGCATGTGCATTCATTTATATATATTGTGTTAGAACTGTTAATGTAATGTTGTATGAATTTCATTTGTGGATATGAATTCTGATTGCAAGTCCAATAAAATGATTGTGGCAAATTCGCACTGAGAATTTATTCTCACCCCCACCCTTCGGGTAATTTTTACAGGTTCAGGTGCGACTGATTCTGGGGAGGCACGCGAGTAGTAGGCCTTTAGTAGAGTGCCCTGATATGACCCTAGATATAGATATATTTTGTTGTATAGTTCTAGGTTAGGCCTGATGGTTGGTATCCGGATGAGATACTTTTGTTGTATTATACTCTGACCAGACTGTGTACTCTGATTTGTATTTAGAAACTTATTTTATATCATTTGTGGTGTATTTTCCGAATGAAATATTAATTACCTGGTAAGCATACACGGTGTTGTATGTTTACGGCGGGGGACTGTCGCGAACTTTGGCCGCGGGGTGTGACATTATGGGTCACATACTGGGCGATTAGTCGCTCACCCCGCACGTTGTTTTCGTGGGTTTTAGGTACAGAGACTGGTGCTCCATAGTTGGGGATGCCAGGAGCTGTTCCCGAGGGCCATGCCGCTTGATGATCGATGATAGGGCTTTTTGATTAGGATTACGAGTCCAATGTTTTTGTCTATACATCGGTCTAGATAGATCGTGTATCCCTTTTCATTAGCTTGTGTTTATTTTGTGATGTGGATTGTATGAACTTATGTATGTTTATGTTTATTTATTGATGTATGATTGATGCTTATTTATATATCATTTCGCTTCTGCTGTTTTTATCCATTTGTTGTATTTGATTAGCCTTGCGTGTTTAATGATAATTAAACACGAGGCGGGGATTGATCACACCGTAATCCAAAAATCTCGGTTTCGGGTGTGACAATATCTTATGTGGAAACCGTGTACATAACTCTAGTCATTAAAAACGGTTATTATGAATGTGTACAAAGCACCTGATTCAACATCTTCTTTTAAAATATCAAATACGGAATTTTGTAAGAACCATGTATGTTAGAAATGTATAGACACGGTTGCGATCTTTTCATACACAATGTGTGCAGACAAGGTTGCGAAACTGTATGTCATTAGCTTTTCAAACCGTGCATAGTCGTGTTTTATCTAGTAGTGCGTACGTACTCAATTTGATAACATGTGTCATTCCAATTATTTTATGGTTCAAATTTGGATCGCAGACTAATTATAACATGCACTAATCTATTTTTTTTCTTGCCTATTCAGTTTATAAATTGCTTCTCACTCTTACTTTTTTGTTGCTACATTTTTAATAAATTTCATTTAATGCAGTAAACGTTAGTTTTATTAATTTAATCAAAATTAACACACACACATATAGAGTTGGGCAATGGTGCATTGCATAGCCTCTCTTGTACATTGGACTATAAATTGTTAGTTTTGATTCCAAACAACCGATCCAAACCGTTCAATTTGATATCTATACTAAAATGTGCTTGGAGATAAAATTTTACATTTTTTTGTAATTTTTTGATATTTTTTGTAGAATTTTTGAAAATAACTGTTTTTCAATGGTCCAGAAAATTCTGACAAATGGTGATTTTAAAAAAAAAAATTAGTAAAAAAGTTGCAAAAAATATATAATTTGATCTCCAAGCACATTTTAATATGAATAACATGTTGAGCCCATTAATCGACTGTTTGAACTTTGAATTCAACAATTTAAAGTTCAATGCACAAGAATGCCTATACGTTGCAATGCATCATAGCCCAACTACAGATGCAGATGCAGATATCTTTACTTCACGCTCATATTTGCATCTTGAAAGTCCAAATGGTCGATCCGAACCGTTCAAGTTGTTCTCCATATTGAAATGTGCTTGGAGACCAAATTTTACATTTTTTGGAATTTTTTTAATATTTATTAAGCCACTTTGACAATCGCTGATCCATTGGTACATAATTTTTTATTATTTTTTACTGTTCACAATAGATCAGCGATTTTCAAAGTGTCTTAATAAATAGTAAAAAAATTCCAAAAAATGTAAATTTGGTCTCCAAGCACATTTCAATATGGAGAACAACTTGAACAGTTCGGATCGACGTTTTGGATTTTGAAAATGGGAGTATGAGCGTGAAGTAAAACTTCGTTTTACTTCGCGAAGTACAATAGCCCTACTTTACACCCTTTTTTTTGACACATCTTGACACTGTTTTTTTTATAGGTCAAATTTTACATTTTTTTAATTTTTTTACTATTTATTAAGATGGTTACAAAATCGCTGTTTTTCAATGGTCTGAAAACAACGATTTTGTAACCATCTTAATAAATAGTAAAAAAAATTAAAAAATGTAAAATTTGATTTCCAAGCACATTTTAATATATCCATCATGTTGAATGGTTTGGATCGACTATTTGGACTTTGAAAATGGCGTGTCAAAATGTGTCAAAAAAAGGTGTAATTTGATCCCTCCTCATATAATATATATATATATAGAGAGAGAGAGAGAGAGAGAATGGCTAAGCTCAAATCGTTTTTTCCATGGCCATGGAACAAACGATTCGGTTCTCCAATTTCCAAAGTTCAAACAACAAATTCAAACCGTTTGATGTTCAATCTATATTAAAATGTGCTTAGAGACCAAATTTTACATTTTTTAGAATTGTTTTACTATTTATTAAGATGGTTTGAAAATCGTTGTTTTCCAATGGTGCAGAATTTTAATAAAAACAACGATTTTAATAGTAAAAAAATTCCAAAAAATGTAAAATTTGGTCTTCAAGCACATTTTAATATAGATTGAACATCTAACGGTTTGGATTTGTTGTTTGAACTTTGAAAATTGGAGAACCGAATCGTTTGTTCCATGGCCATGGAAAAAACGTTTTGAGCTTAGCCATTCTCTCTCTCTCTCTCTCTCTCTCTATATATATATATATAGAGAGAGAGTGGCTAATATCAAAACGTTTGTTCCTAAGCCCTCGTGCAACCAAGTCATTTTCGAATTTTCAAAGTCCAAACGGTCGATCCAAACCGTTAGATGTTCAATCCATATTAAAATATGCTTGGAGACCAAATTTTACATTTTTTTTGGAATTTTTTTACTATTTATTAAGCATCTTTGAAAATTACTGATTCGGGTGAACGGTAAAAACAGTGCAACCAAATTCTAGACCATGTGATCAGAAATTTTCAAAGTGGCTTAATAAATAGTAAAAAAATTCCGAAAAATGTAAAATTTGGTCTCCAAGCAGATTTTAATATAGAGATCACATCTAACGGTTTGGATCGACCGTTTGGACTTTGAAAATTCGAAAACGACTTGGTTGCACGAGGGCTTAGGAACAAACGTTTTGATATTAGCCACTCTCCCTCTCTCTCTCTCTCTCTCTCTCTCTCTCTCTCTATATATATATATATATATGAGGAGGGATCCAATTACACAATTTTTGGTGACACACTTTGACACCTACCATTTTTAAAGTCCAAATAGTCGATTTAAACCGTTCAACATGATGGATATATTAAAATGTGCTTGGAGATCAAATTTTACATTTTTTTGAATTTTTTTGCTATTTATTAAGATGGTTACAAAAATTGATGTTTTCAGACCATTGAAAAACAGCGATTTTGTAACCATCTTAATAAATAGTAAAAAAATTCAAAAAAATGTAAAATTTGATCTCCAAGCACATTTTAATATGGTGATCATGTTGAACGGTTCGGATCAGCTGTTTGGATTTTGAAATCGCAAAATTGACCTTTATAAAAAACGGTGTCATGATGTGTCACCAAAAAAGGTGTAATTGGATCCCTCCTCATATATATATATATATATAGAGAGAGAGAGTCCGACTAGGCTACTCCATGGAGTAAAACGACTTGGTACTCCACGCCATATCTTCATTTTCAAAGTTCAAATAGTCGATTCGAACCTTCCAACATGTTCTCCATATTGAAATGTGCTTGGAGACCAAATTTTACATTTTTTGGAATTTTTTTACTATTTATTAAGCCACTTTGAAAATCTGAAAATCCTTATGAACAGTAAAAAACAGTAAAAATTTCTGGACCGCCGGATCAGTGATTTTCAAAGTGGCTTAATAAATAGTAAAAAAATTCCAAAAAATGTAAAATTTGGTCTCCAAGCACATATCAATATGGAGAACAACTTGAGCGGTTCGGATCGGTCATTTGGATTTTCAAAATGGAAATAATGAGGCGTGGAGCACCAAGTCGTTTTACACCATGGCTTAGCTAAGCCCAGCACTATATATATATATATATAGATATAGAGAGTGACTAAGCTACAAACATTTGCACCAAGGCCTTGGTGCAAACGATTCAGTTCTTCGATTTTCAAAGTTCAAGCGGTCGATCCAAACCTTTAGATATTTAATCTATATTAAAATGTGCTTGGAGACCAAATTTTACATTTTTGGAATTTTTTTACTATTTATTAAGCCACTTTGAAAATTGCTGATCTGGGTGAACAGTAAAAACAGTGCAACCAAATTCTGGACCATGTGATCAGCAATTTTCAAAGCGGCTTAATAAATAGTAAAAAAATTCCAAAAAATATAAAATTTGGTCTCCAAGCACATTTTAATATAGATTAAATACTAACAGTTTGTATCAACCGTTTGGACTTTGAAATCCGAAAATCATTTGTTTGCACCAAGGCCTTGGTGCAAATGTTTGTAGCTTAGTCACTTTTTATATATATATATATATATATGGATTACACCGTTTTTGGTGACATCGAATTACAACGTCCATTTTTAAAGTTTTCAAAGTCCAAACAGTCGATCCAAACCATTCAATATGATGGATATTAAAATATACTTGCATATCAAATTTTACATTTTTTTTGAATTTTTTTACTATTTATTAAGATGGGTACAAAAATTCAATGGTCTGAAAACAACGATTTTGTAAAGTACTTAATAAGTAGTAAAAAAATTCAAAAAAATATATACAATTTGATTTGCAAGCACATTTTAATATATCCATCATATTGAACGGTTTGGATGGACTGTTTGGACTTTGAAAACTTTAAAAATGCACGGTGTCATCCGATGTCACCAAAAAAGAGTGTCATCTGATCTCTCCTCTTTTTACACACTATTACATATACTTTATTCTTATTAAGTCCTTATTCTTAATATTATCATCTCATCGAACATGCTTTTTTAACAAAAATTAAATTTTTAATCACCACGTCTTAATTTAGGACTGCCGAACACCTCCGCTATGTTTATCTAATTATCTTGAAAAGCAATTCGCTTCGATTTTTAGCCTACCAAGCTTGCTTCCAAAAGTTCAAAATAAATTTAGGAACCTAAAACAAACTTTTCTCATAAAAATTAAGCTGATGACAATGGCAAAATTGCAATTATGAATATTTTGAAATTTTGAAACTGAGAGATAATTAATGGAAATGTCATGCAGAATATGACCAATTAATTAAAGAATATTTCCATTAAGTCAGCATATGAAACTGCGTTTCGATATATTGAAAAAACAAACAAATAATTTTTATTGGCCTCAAAAACATAAATTACATGGTAGATTTTTTCAAATTGTTCCAAGAATAATAAGTATAAGTAAAGGGTCTTTTATTAGAATATTCCATTAATTATTTTGGATTGCCAAAATCAATTCAATTCAGATAATTAAAAATAAATTAGTAATTTACGTTCTGAGGAATAAATAACATTTAAATATAATTTTTAATTATATGTAATATAATTTTTCATTCATAAATTAGACCAAATATTTTTGATAATATATTTGTTGGTAAGATAACAAAATAATAGTCACTAATTATATCAAAATATCTTATTATTCATTAAAATATACTAATTCAAGCTTAATAATATTATTTCTAAGCATATAGGATTAAAAACTAAAAGATCCTTGAACTAACTGCATCAACGATGCCAATTCATGAGACTTCATCTTTGAAGCAACTGCATCTTCTGCTTCATCAACAAGATCATACATCGATGCTATGCAATTTAAAATTACAAGTAATAAATCATTGGTATATATATAGAGAGAGAGAGAGAGAGAGTGGCTAAGCTCAAAACGTTTGCACCAAGCCTTTGGTGCAAACGATTTGGTTCTCCGACTTTAAAAGTTCAAACGGTCGATCCAAACCGTTCGATATTTAATTCATATTAAAATGTGCTTGGAGACCAAATTTTACATTTTTTGGAATTTTTTTGCTATTTATTAAGCCACTTTGAAAGTTGCTGATCCGGGTGAACAATAAAAACAGTGCAATCAAATTCTGGACCATGTGATCATCAATTTTCAAAGTGGCTTAATAAATAGCAAAAAAATTCCAAAAAATGTAAAATTTGGTCTCCAAGCAGATTTCAATATGGAGAACAACTTGAACGGTTCGGATCGACCGTTTAGACTTCGAAAATCCGAAAACGAATCGTTTGCACCAAGGGCTTGGTGCAAACGTTTGCATCTTAGCCACTCTCTCTCTCTCTCTCTCTCTCTCTCTCTCTCTATATATATATATATATATATATATATATATATATATAGAGTTGGGCTAACTTGCTTTGAGAATTAAAGACGGTATTTTACTTTGTGCTCATATTTTTATTTTTGAAGTCAAATAGTCGATTCGAACCTTCTAACATGATCTTCATATTAAAATGTGCTCGGAGAGCAAATTTTACATTTTTTGGAGATTTTTTACTATTTTTTTAGAATTTCTTAAAGTCACAGCTTTTCTGAATTTTTTTATAATTTTTATTTAATGAAAAGCTGTGATTTTAAAAAATTCTAAAAAAATAGTAAAATATCTCCAAAAAATGTAAAATTTGGTCTCCAAACACATTTTAATATGAAGATCATGTTGGAAGGTTCGAATCGACTATTTGAACTTCGAAAATGAAGATATGACCGCAAAGTAAAATACCATCTTTAATTCTCAAAGCAAGTTAGCCCAACTCTATATATATATATATATATAGGGATGGGCTATGGTGAGCTATGGAGTAAAACGAGTTTGTACTTCACGCCATATTTCCATCTTGAAAGTCTAAATGGTCGATCCGAACCGTTCAAGTTGTTCTCCATATTGAAATGTGCTTGGAGACCAAATTTTACATTTTTTGAAATTTTTTTACTATTTATTAAGCCACTTTGGAAATCACTGATCTGGGTGAACAGTAGCAAAACAGTAAAAAATTATGGAGCAATGGATCAACGATTTTCAAAGTGGCTTAATAAATAGTAAAAAAATTCCAAAAAATGTAAAATTTGGTCTCCAAGCACATTTCAATATGGAGATCATGTTGAACGGTTCGGATCGGTTGGTTGGATTTTCAAAATGGAAATAATGAGGCGTGGAGTAAAAACTTGTTTTACTCTATAGCTCACCATAGCCCATCCCATATATATATATATATATATAGAGAATGGCTAATATCAAAACGTTTGTTTCTGAGCTCAGGAACAAACGATTCCGTTCTCCAATTTTCGAAGTTCAAACAAAAAATCTAAACCGTTAGATGTTCAATCTATATTAAAATGTGCTTGGAGACCAAATTTTACATTTTTTGGAATTTTTTTACTATTTATTAAGCTGGTTTGAAAACCGCTGTTTTTATGAAATTTCTGCAGCATTGAAAAACAGCGGTTTTCAAACTAGCTTAATAAATAGTAAAAAAATTCCAAAAAATGTAAAATTTGGTCTCCAAGCACATTTTAATATAGATTGAACATCTAACGGTTTAGATTTGTTGTTTGAACTTCGGAAATTGGAGAACGGAATCGTTTGTTCCTGAGCCCAGGAACAAACGTTTTGATATTAGCCATTCTCTATATATATATATTTCAATGAATCAATTTAAGAATAAAGGTGCAAATGAGTTGGATACATATATATAGTAATTAAACTGTACTTTTATATATATGTTATTTTTAATTCGGATATGAATATGAATACGGATCATCTCTGATACATTGGATACATATATTGATCATAAAACATTCTCACATAATTTTCCAAATTCAAATCCGAATAAAATTAGATAATATCCGAAGAGTTTACACCCCAAGAGCCTCTTGGGGAGGATCCGTATATATCCTCCCAGGTACCTGACTTAAGCAAATTGAAACGGACAGCCCAGATTAATTCTCTCTGGGCCAAACTCAATCCGGTGTCTATGGAAAATGTAGGGTGTCTGTTTTGAGATTTGTGCCATGTTAAAAGAACTGTTGGATCATAATTGTTTTCAGTCAGGTAACCTGAGGTGATGTGAATTCTCTTGGGGACCGAGGGACATCATGAACAAACTGTACGTTAAATAGGGGTGCAAACAGATCGGATAATATCCGACCGTATCCGGATCTGTATCCGAAAATTTGATACGGATATCCGATATCCGAATATCCATGCGGATACGGATATAGTTTTGAATTTTAATGATCCGTATCTAAATAGTATATATATACTATATAGTTTAATATATATTATAAAAATATTTATGTATATATCTACGGATATCCGATATCCAATCCATATCCGTACGTATCCGTCTAATATCCGATATGTATCTGTATTCGAAAAATAAAAGCAGATATGGATATGATTTTACCACTATCCAATCCGTATCCGATCCGTTTGCACCCTAGCGTTAAATGCTCATAATCTCATGTCCTCACGTGATAATACCCCGGGTTTTGGATCCAGGAGTTGAAAATTTGAAAGGGCGAGTTCGACGAGTCTTCTTTCTTTAGTGGGAAACAATATTTTATTATATATGGACAACGGTGCAACTTCTAATTCGTAATATTTTTATTATGGACAACGCTGCAACTGTGTGTTCTAATCCGTATTCGATAAGTTAAGAAAAAAATAACTTATATGATGATTAAGATTAGTAAACGGAGCCAGCCTGACATGGTGCACACGTTCAATGTTGACTCTGCTCCAATCAAGGAGATGCACAGCTTCAATTAATATATATATAGATAGACTATCATGCTTTGGGAAGTATCGAGAGTGTTTTATTTCCCAAAGTATAATAGCCTATATATATATAGGGATGAGCTATGGTGAGCTATAGAGTAAAACAAGTTTTTACTTCACGCCTCATTATTTTCATTTTGAAAATTCAAACAACCGATCCGAACCGTTCAATATGATCTCCATATTGAAATTTGCTTGGAGACCAAATTTTACATTTTTTGGAATTTTTTACTATTTATTAAGTCACTTTGAAAATCGCTGATCCATTGGTCCAGAATTTTTTACTGTTTTTCTACTATTCACCCGGATCAGCGATTTTCAAAGTGGCTTAATAAATAGTAAAAAAATTCCAAAAAAATGTAAAATTTGGTCTCCAAGCACATTTCAATATGGAGAACAACTTGAACGGTTCGGATCGGTTGTTTGGATTTTCAAGATGAAAATATAGCGTGAAGTACAAACTCGTTTTACTCCATAGCTCACCATAGCCCATCCCATATGGGAAATGCTAAAATGAGCCGTGGAGTAAAACAAGTTTTTACTCCACGTCTCATTATTTTTATTTTAAAAATCCAAATAACCGATCTGAACCGATCCGTGGAGTTCAGTACTTGCGCGTTCCATACCCCAACTTGATCCAAATAGCAGTGTTTCAAGGGATGTCATTTTTTACCAGTAAACAAAAATAATTATGACATGTGTGAATATTTATAAAAATTTCTAGTAAGACTACTGTTTTTTGAACAAATTAACCTTTTTGGCAATATGTTATTACATAACAACAATTCAATACCTTAAAATGCAAAATGCTAGACTGCTAGTAGGTAATTAGAATCACTGATTACAAGTTAATTCACGAGTCAATTCGAGTTACTCACGAGTTGAGTTAGTCAGCGAGCCAACTCGAGTCAACTCGACTCGCTATTTTTTGAGTTGAATTTGAGTTACCCTGAACTCGAGTTAACTCGGCTCGTTAGCAGCCCTACACCTAACCAAATTGTTAAATGCTCATTTGGACCGAGGAGTTGAAAACTTAAAAAGGGCGAGTTCGACAAGGTTTCTTTCTTTAATTAGTGGGAAACAATTAATATATGTTATATATGGACAACGTTGCAAGTTGCAACTGTTTAATTAATTAATTCGTAATATTTTTATTATGGACAACGCTGCAACTGTAGTGTCTCGTCCATAATCTAATCGCGCGGTGCCCGAGGCTAACGAAGAACAATGCTCATATCTCTTAATATATATTGGATGTTATTAATTACTAATGGCTAATTATATTCCAAAACGCTCCATCTTTTGTTTGATGCTTCTCTATTCTCTATCTCTTGGGGACAGTGAAATTAAAATAATGTATAATGTGCTGCTATGTAATGAAAAAGAGAAGTTCAAGAGACGAAAGCCCAAGTTAATTTTTTTTTGCTTTTTATGATTATTTCCTAGTATACATACATGACTACATATTTTCAGATTCATAAAATATTTACCTTTATTTTAGAAAAATAAATAAATATTTTTTAAAGAACAAAAAGAATGACTAAATTTTTTTCGTTTTGATTAATTGAAGGAACCACACTACTTCTTTAGGGGTGTCAACGGGTACGATCGATCGATAAGAGTCCGGTGAAAGTATTTTCACACCCGTATCTGTTACGAATTACCTGTACTCTATCCTTACCCACTGTAAATTATTTTATCTATACTCTACCCTTATCCGTTATGGTTGCCGGATAACGAAACGATAGCGGGTAAATAATGGGTAGGTAGAGGAGTAGTAAACACATTTATTTACCGTTAACTTGGTAGCGCTACCAAGTCTTTAAAAAAAGAAGAAAAAAAACTGTATTATTTGGAAAATATTACAGTAGTGTATTAGAACCTAGTAGAATGAGATCCAATGCAGTATCGCACCCAGTAGAATGAGATATGAAATCTTCATTTTAATCCGGCCAGCTTAAATCTCTAAATGTACACCCTATACTCTAAATAAGCACCAATGAGCTGAAAATACTGTAGAGCGTGCGGTACTGTAGAGGATATGGATTCAGGCCATGATAATCCATACCTCTACCATGTAAGAATTGTAAAGAATATTTATCTGACCCATCTGTCAAGACAGAATAATTCATTCTGGTCATTTTCAACTATTTTGTTAATTAATTAATAGCGGAGACTTTAATTAACTCGTTTGCCTCTCCACCTCTTTCCTATATAAATATGTAAGAGGGGAGGTAGAGAGATCTACAGAGAGTGAGTGAGAGAGAGAGTAAAGAAAAGATGAGGATGCTGTGCATTGTTGTATTGCTGTTGCTACAACACATTATACTATCCGCAGCTGCTAATCCAAAAGTTATTATAGTAGGCGCAGGGTTTTCCGGTTAGCTACTTAACATAAATAAAACATATATATATATATATATATGTTGATAGTAATATTTCATTTTTGTTACAATAATGTAATTAATTTCTCAGGAATATCTGCTGCAAAGACACTCTCAGATGCCGGAATTAAAGATTTTCTGCTCTTGGAGGCAACCGACCGCATCGGAGGACGCATCCGCCTGCAGAACTTTGCCGGAAAAAATATAGAGATTGGTGCCAACTGGATTGAGGGCGTCAATGGCCCTCAAGTCAATCCTATATGAGATATGGCGAAAAAGATCCGCCTCCACAACTTCTACTCCGACTTCGTCAACATTTCCGCCAACATTTACAAACAAGGGTATGTATATATGTCATTTTTTTTTAGAATGAGGTAGTCATTCCTATTAATATTTATTTTATTTTTTTTTGAGTAAAAGTTGGAGGTTAAGTCATCCAACTATTAAATATTTACAAACAAACGATTGTCTCTTTTGGATTTCGAACATGTCACTGGACCATAAGCTGGTTCTCTTCTATTTCATTTTTGAAATGTTTATCTTTGCATTTATGCAGTGGTGGCCTCTGTGATGAATCAGAAGGGGAGAAATCAATAGAGTTGGCTGATGGAGTTTATGAGGAAGGTGAAAAATTATCGAAATCTTTACCATCAAGTGGGGAAAAGGACATCTCGGTTCTAACAATGCAGCGCCTCCAAAACCAGTAAATAAATACTGCTCTGAATTAATAAAACAAATGAATTTGATTCAAATTTTTGTTAACGATTACATAGTTTGTTAATTTACATATAGTTATTATTTTTGAGTGAGGTTTGGTGATGATGCACACAAAAAACAAGTGGATGCTAGTAGGGGGGTAAACGCATCCGGCATTATCCTCTAGATCCAATTGGGATAAACAAACTATATTAATATAACTATAGTTTCCAAATTAATACAGATCCGGAATGACCGTGCGTCCGTGCCCCAATGTACAACAACTTTGAAAATTGAACACTTGCAACCACAGTAACAAATGAATAATTCGGGTTCGGTTCGGCAGGGTCAAAAATTCGTGATTCAGAAATAATTCGGGTATAATTCGGAAATGATTTGGAATTATAATACGAGACCTCAGTACATATTTAATTTATTACTAATAATTTACTATACGAGATACTGCTTGTATTTGACATAGAATATCCATACAGTAAAAAATAACTTTAATGGGAAATTTTACAAATTGCCCTACATTCCAAAATTTTCAAACAAAATTCCCCTCCTCTAAAATAATTAACAAAATACCCTTGTGGGTCCCTATTTCTCCCTTCTTCCCCCTCTCTCTCCCTCCCTCCTATTTACTCTCATCCAATTTTAGCATCTCTCTCATTAGACTTTAATGAGCACATAACAGGCAACAAAAATTTTGTAGACATGCAACAAATTTTTCAATTAGATAACTAATATATGTTATCAAATATATGTTTTTCAATTAGGCAACAACCAATGCCAATCAAGATAAAATACATAAATTGCAAATCATAAATTATTGTACTAACAAAATAAAAGAGTACAAAACATAAAACATGAATATAAATTGTAAATCATAAATTTAACGGTTTCTGTAACCTTCTATGCCCAATATTGTTAAGCTTTCAAAATTCCTGCAATAAAAACAAATATTTAGAAGTAATAAAATAAAGTGAACAACTTTAAATTAGAAAAAAGTAACCAAGTAGCAGTTAATAAAATTTAAACCCAAACAATCTCACATTAGATTAAGGATAGTGCTAAACATACTTCAGTTTTTAACGGAAGATGATATCTCAAGTTGTGACACCTACATATCATATATAATTTGGTTAGAAAAAATAATTAATATTTGATACACATACAATGGCAAAATGCATGTTACCTCTAGTTTTTGCGAAGCTGCGGACATCTTTTTTTGTAATGGCCAAGCTCGCTACAATGCGAGCATTTACGGTTTGCACCGGTGTTTTCTCTCACATCCATTGAATTTCGTATGCGAGTTGACTTACGACGGCCTTTTTTATTCCTAAGTGCAGGAGGGAGCACAGTTGGTCCTTCGGTGCTCAGCCAAAATCTTTTGTCTGGTACAGGATGAAATTGAACCGAGTATGCATTTCAGTACATTTCAATAAAATACCAATCATGACAAAGTGTAAGAAAATCTGTTTTGTGCCATTGATCACCACAACAAGCCAACATATGACTACAAGGAAGGCCGGTAAGTCGAAATGCTTGACATACACATTCTGATGACCTTCCATTTATTTTCACCGAGTATTTTGAGGTTCCAGTATTAACCTCAAATTCACATGGACCAAATTGACATACCTATATAGTATCAGCGAGATGAAATAATTAGAGTTATAGAATAGGAAATAAATGAAATGAGTGATAAGTGTTAATTTTACATGGACCATCATCGTGTTCAACTTCAGTCTCCTCACCAATACTATCATCAGAATCAGAGTACTCTTCTTCTGAAGAATATTCACTCGAGTCACTGGACCATTTGAATGACAATGCGTCATCTATCGCAATATCATTTTCTAACAAACTCGTGAAATAACCAAGTGAATCATTATCCATAATCCTTCACATAAACAAATTAAGTCTAATTAAAAATGGGAAGAACAACATTATATAATAATCATTAAACAAGTCTAATTGAAAATCACATACTAGAACTTTGAAATCAAGTACTTCAATTTTGAACTTTGAAAATCACATACTGGACTTGTATTTTATTTTTATGTTTCATTTCGTTTGAAAAAAAAAAATCATTAGAAATTTTTTTTCACTTCAAAGTTTATAGATATATTCTCGTTGTTAATTAGATTTCACGGAAAATAGAAATTTTTGGCCCTTTCTTTGACTCTTAAACCTACAGATTAAATTTTTAGACTAACGGATTGAAAATGATTAAAAATAACATAGTATTAAATCATTTCTTTTGACTACAGATTTTCAATAAAAAAATTAAAATTGAAAATGATTATAAATATAATCACGTATTAGATTTCAGGCAAACAAGAACTACATATCATAAACCAATAATAAATTGATACAAAATACAAAAATAGAGATACTAACTGATTGTGAATTCCATCCATCGTCAAACAAGAACTTAACAGGTGCTTAGAGGGACAAAATGATGCCAAGAGAGACAAATTTTGTTATCAGATTTTGGGTTTAGAGAGAAAGAGGAAGAGACAGACATAGAAGGTGAAAGGTACTAAAATTTGATGAGAGTAAATAGGAGGGAGGGGGAGAGAGGGGAAAGAAGGGAGAAATGGGGACCCCACAAGGACATTTTGTTAATTATTTTAGAGGAGGGGCATTTTGTTTGAAAATTTTGGAAAGGTGGGCAATTTATAAAATTTCCCGAGAAAGGGAGGGTAGGACTAGGGGTTTAGTTTTAGAGAGGGGATGGTGGGGGCTAGCTGTTAGAGGGAGGAATAGAGAGGGGAGGCCTTGAGATTCGTGCTAAAAAATCTGAACGGTTGAGATCACTCCAAAATTTAGAAGGAAATTTAATTTGGTAATATCTAATGGATTATTTTCCTTTAATCAAATAACAATAAAACATATTAATAAGACTCGCGTTTAATAGTTAATACAATTTCTTCAATTGCTCGTGGTTTAATTTATAACTTTACTAAATTTAATTAACAACATTTTATTAACATTTATATTTTTATAATTTACTTATTTCCATTATTTTTGTAAATTGTTATTTTTAAGTATGAAAATATCCTTGGTAAAAATTAATTTTATAAGTTTGTGAGTTTTAAATTGGTTTAATAATCGACAATATAATTTAATTCATTTCTTAATTAGCTAAAATTTTAATTAGGCGTAATTTACAATTTGCTAGTTAATCAATAAGTTTAAAATTTTCAGACTATAACAGATATTTTGAAAACCTTACACAGCTGTTAATACAAACGGTGTTGGTTCCCTTTTTGTACACTGTTTCTTGTCAATAACCGTCTATTTATAATTGGGTAGCATCTATATTTACTAGCCATTAAATATACAATATTAAACATAAATAATTCAAGAAACATTTACAACATATAACAAACTATATTTCAACATTTGAATACTGTTGAAAATAATGAAAATCAGGATCCAATTAACCTCAGACCCGTTAAGGATTTATTTAGGATATTACCGTTATATAGGATATTACCGTTAGGATTAGAAATAGGTAGATGTTATTTTGGATATAAATAGGCTACACTGTAATAGTTTTCATAGATGAAAATATACAAATTTCTCATTCACTCTCTCTGTCTCAAACTCTAAAATTCAGCATGGTATCAGAGCGGGATTAAATCCTGACTCAAGACAGAAAATCAGAATCACAGACAAGGACTGTGATTTAAAAAAAAAAACTGAGCGTCTGTTCAGCAAATCTGCAACAGCACCAGCAGCTGAAAACTGAAGAAAAAATCACCAATACAAATTCCGTAAAAAACCAACTTTGGTAACCCGATTCAAAGAAAAAACAGACAACCAAAGAGCGGTACAGCTAACAAAGAACTGTACCAGCCACCCAAACCGACAAAACCCCTCGTACCAGTAAATTGGTACAACAACAAAAAAGGGGGAGGGGCAAAATCAGCAAAACCAGAAAAAGGAAATCAGTGAATATTGTTCTTATCAGCACCAATACCAGAAAAATCGGTAAACAAAACCCAAATCTCAGGAAAAACAAAAAAAAAAAAAGCCCTCATGGAAATCATGAGTTACCTCCAAGAGATAATCAACAAACCCAAAAGCTCGCATCCCTCCGATAATTCAAGGGCTGAAGCAGTCGGTGTTGCAAAACCGAGCCCTAACCTTACGGTCGAGATACGGGGAGATCAAACAACCATCCAATGTGAAAATTGCGAGAAGGAGGGTCATAGAAATGATGGATGTTGGTTTCTCCACTCACATCTTCGACCGAAGGCGCCAAGGCGAGGTGGAGATCGGAGACAGGGGGAGCGAGGCGGCTACGGAAAAAAGAAGAAGGGTTTTTCGGCAGAGTTGAAGTCAGAGAGTGAAAGAAATAAAAGAGAAAGAGATGGTTCGGATCTGATGAGGCAAAAACCAAAAAACGATTTGATAAGATTGGGCTCTCTGGATCAACTGAGGCACTTCGTTCAACAACTATCTACGTTGCTTGATAAAAATCAACACAAGTCATCTGGTATTGTTGCAAACTTATCTCTTTCATTTAAAAAAACCAAATGGATTCTAGACTCTGGAGCAACTGACCATATGACTGGAAATAAGAACTTATTAAGTGATTTTAGAAAATACAAAACTAAACAATTTGTTACGGTTGCAAATGGTGAAAAAATGGAAATCATTGGAGAGGGTTCAATAAATATTTTCTCAAAAATAATTTCAAATGTCTTGTATATAAAGGATTGTGCATCAAATTTATTATCCATAAGTAAAATCACAAAAGAATTAAATTGTGAACTTATTTTTTCATCAAAAAAGGTGTTATTTCAAGAATGGATAACAAAAAATATGATTGGTGAAGGATATTTTGAAAATGGACTCTATTTTTTGAATGAAGAAAAATTTAATTTCAATGCTAAAAAGGAAGAAATGAGCATTCTTTGGCATAGAAGAATTGGACATCCTTCCGATAAAATCTTAAAAACTCTTTTTAATTTTTCTAATTTAAATAATAATGATTGTGAAATATGTAAATTAGGAAAGCATACTAGATTACCTTTTAAGTTATCAAGTAGTAAAAGTGAAAAACCTTTTGAGTTAGTACATTCAGATGTATGGGGACCGGCTCCAATTAACTCTTTTAATGGATACAAATATTTTGTTATCTTTATAGATGACTTCTCTAAAACAACTTGGTTATATTTATTAAAAATAAAAGTGAAGTGTTTTCACAATTTTTAGATTTTTATAACTTCATAGGAAATCAATATGAAGCAAAAATTAAAACTTTTAGATCCGATAATGGAACGGAATTTATAAACCAAAATTTCTCAAATTTTTTCAAAGAAAAAGGAATTTTGCATCAAACAACATGTGTCTATACACCCGAACAAAATGGTATTTCCGAAAGAAAAAATAGACATTTGCTTGAAATGACTCGGGTACTTTTATTTCAAAATAATGTACCAAAATCTTATTGGTCGGATGCCGTTCTTACCGCAACTTATTTGATTAATAGATTGCCAAGTGCTAATTTAGATTATAAGAGTCCATTAGAAATTCTTTACAAAAGAAAACTCAACATTGAGCATTTACGAATTTTTGGTTGCACATGCTATGTACACAAAAATAAACAAGACAAGTTGGATTATACCTCAATTAAAGCAATTTTTTTGGGTTACTCATCACAAAAAAAAGGATACAAATGTTATGACCCAATAAATAAAAAATTATACATATCTAGAGATGTAACTTTTTTTGAAAATGAGCCCTATTACAAAGAAAAAATTCATGAGGAAAATATTATAGAGCCTCTTAAGGAAATTACATTACCTTATTTTAACTCACCAAGAGAAGAGGTAAGACCAATAGAAAATGAGGTGGCATCCGAAACCGAAAATGAAAATGAAAGTGTAAATGATGAAGAAATAGAGGAAATTTCTTCAAGTGAGGAAAATGGAAATGTTGAAGAAGCACATTTGAGAAGGTCAATTCGAACAACACAACCCTCAACGAGGCTAAGGGATTTTATAACCTA
The DNA here is from genome assembly GCA_025461125.1 of Carex kokanica. NCBI lineage: Eukaryota > Viridiplantae > Streptophyta > Magnoliopsida > Poales > Cyperaceae > Carex > Carex kokanica. Next base: position 1,642,980 of record JAJGRX010001393.1, read on the forward strand.
CAAGGTACAATATCCCATACAAAATTTTATTACATATGGTAATGTATCCTCTAACCATAGAACCTTCTTAACCTCAATTGAGAAAAGACAAGAACCAAATCAATATGAGGAAGCCATGAAAAATCCCGTGTGGAACAAAGCCATGAAAGAAGAGTTGAAAGCTCTTGAAAAAAATGAAACTTGGGTAATTGTTCAATTACCAAAAGATAAAAAATCCGTAGGTTGTAAATGGGTATACAAAATTAAATACAATAGCGATGGTACCGTAGAACGGTACAAAGCTCGCTTGGTTGCCAAAGGGTACACTCAAACTTACGGTATAGACTATTATGAAACATTTGCACCCGTAGCTAAAATGAATACCGTAAGAATTTTATTTTCTATTGCGGTAAACCAAGGTTGGAAATTGTATCAAATGGATGTTAAAAATGCTTTTCTTCAAGGAACACTTGAAGAAGAGGTATATATGTCCTTACCTCCCGGTCATGAAAAAGAAAAAAATTGTGATTTAGTTTGCAAATTGAAGAAATCAATTTATGGATTGAAGCAATCTCCAAGAGCATGGTATGGCAAGCTAAGCACTCATTTAATTACTTGTAATTTTAAAATTAGTAGTGCCGATCATTCTTTATTTACTAAAATTGAAGGAAATAACACTACCATTATCTTAGTATATGTAGATGACATTATAATCACCGGAAATAATCAAGAAGAAATTAAAAAGATAAAATTTCAATTAAGAGAAAAATTTGACATCAAAGATCTTGGTTATTTAAAATATTTCTTAGGAATAGAAGTAGCTTACTCAAAAAATGGATTATTTATTTCTCAAAGAAAGTACGCTTTAGATTTACTACAAGAAACCGGAAAATTAGGATGTAAGCCGGCCTCTACACCTATTGATAGCAAATGTAAATTAAATAACGAAGATGGGGATATCTTAGAAAATATAAATCAATTTCAAAGACTTGTTGGAAAATTAATCTACCTCACGGTAACCCGACCGGACATCTCATTCTCGGTTAGTCAAATTAGCAAGTTCATGCATGCTCCAAGAACACCACATTTGGAAGCAATTAATAGAATTTTGAGGTACTTAAAAAGAACACCCGGTAAAGGTATTTGGATGAAAAATAACAATTCTAACGATTTATGTGGCTATTCCGATGCAGATTGGGCCGGAAGCTTCGATAGAAAATCGACAACCGGTTTTTGTACATTTGTAGGCGGGAATTTAGTCACATGGAAAAGCAAGAAACAAAGTGTCGTAGCACGATCAAGCGCTGAGGCGGAGTATCGCGCCATGGCATCAACCGCGAGTGAATTAACATGGATTAAGCAACTCCTCGCGGATATGGAAATCAAAATCCGAGATCCAATTAAAATGTTTTGCGATAATCAAGCGGCTCGACATATCGCATCTAATCCGGTGTTTCATGAGCGAACTAAGCATATTGAAGTGGATTGTCATTTTATCCGAGAAAAAATCCAATCCAAAGAAATCGAGACACCATACGTAAAAAGTGAAGATCAATTGGCGGATATTTTTACAAAAGGCTTAGAGCCAAAACTATTTGAAGAAAATGTAATCAAGTTAGGGTTGATTAACATCTACACGCCTAACTTGAGGGGGAGTGTTGAAAATAATGAAAATCAGGATCCAATTAACCTCAGACCCGTTAAGGATTTATTTAGGATATTACCGTTATATAGGATATTACCGTTAGGATTAGAAATAGGTAGATGTTATTTTGGATATAAATAGGCTACACTGTAATAGTTTTCATAGATGAAAATATACAAATTTCTCATTCACTCTCTCTGTCTCAAACTCTAAAAATCAACAAATACACTGAAAATAATTAACTAGCAAATCAAAACAGGACATTCGTATATAGCTAATATAAAGTACGTTTCAAGTAACAATTAGCAAAATCAACACAGAGACTTATATACATTGAAACAGTAAAATTATAAAGTCTTAACATAGAAATAGTTTCGTAAAGAGTGAGGCTATGGTACTATGCATAGCACGGATTGGTCCATACTACGGCACAATATTTGAGTTTTCAAAATCCTAATGGTCGATTCGAACCGTTCAACATGATTATAAAATGAATATGTACTTGCAAACCAAATTTTACATTTTTTCGAATTTTTTTACTATTTTTTTAGATAGGTAGAAAATCACTGTTTTTGAATGGTCCAGAATTTTCAGATCAAGTGATTTTCTACCTATCTAAAAAATAGTAAAAAATTCAAAAAAATGTAAAATTTAGTTCGCAAGTACATATTCATTTTATAATCATATTGAACGGTTTGGATCGACCGTTAGGATTTTGAAAACTCAAATATTGAGCCGTAGCACGGACCAAACCGTGCTATGCATAGTACCATAGCCTCACTCTTTCGTAAATATGTACATTAAAAGTCTAGACATAGTAAATCATCCTCATCATAACTCTTATCCCCAAGCTTGTTATTTATTGTACTCAGCTATACCATCATTAATTATTCAATATGAACAAATGAATCATCATAATGTTTTGCAATTCTCTTGTACCAAGCATCAAAGAAAGTACCACTCGTAGTACAATGGAATTATACCTTCAGAACTTGACATCAACTATCTTGAGGAGCTTTCTTCTCAGAGATGCTGCAACTGTCAGGAGTGAAGTTATCTTAATTTAAAGCTAATTCAATAAATTTTAAGTTAAATTTAGAAAGAAATTAGTCAACTTAAACACCCTAGTTCTAATCGAATTACAATTCTAATTTCACAAATGAGTCAGCACTATATGCATGGCTTTCCGTCAATTATTCCCACTTGGGACTGTTTAATTATATATAGGAGTTATGTTGGGTAAATGGATTCCATAAATACAGGGACAAATTGAGCAAAATCCTCATAGAGAGGTTGCCTGATATTATCCAATATATATTTATTTCTCTCTTTGTAACTGTGCTCATGACCAGGTAAGCTTAAATATTAAAGAGCAGCACAATGATTTATTATTTCCCATTTGCACTATATATATATATATATATATATATATATATGAGATTATTCGATTGAAATTGTTGACATCCATAAGAATTCACAGATAAAAAGTAAATTAAGAAGGTTTCGCCGATCATTTCCTTCATTCGTCTTTGAGTAAGAAAATATTATACGGTCTGGCCCAAAATTTGCATGGTGACTCAAAGGAAACTCTCGTTCGGCCCAAAATTATCAGGCCCAATCTAATAATCAACAATAATCTCAAATTTCAAAACTAATGGTGGTGCACAAATAATCTCATATATAGTTTTTCTACGAAACTATGAACGTATCATAAGAGGAAAAAAAAAAAAAAAATGAAATGCAAAAAAGGTTGGGTTAATTGTTGTGGCTAAGCACGCATGACACGTGCAACTTAATTTCAGACAGGCTTCGCAAATTTTGTAAGAAGATATTAGCTTTACGTACATGTCACACGTACTCAACTGGAGACCTGATGAACTCGGAATGTGGTTGCATATATACGACCACGCCAAACCTCATGCAAACATACTATTTAAATCACTAATTTATCGCTAATCATTCCTCGTGGGATTAATCAATCAAACTAAACCGGATAATGTAATGTACGTAATCCGCGCGTGAGACACTATTTATAGCTCTTAATTATTCCAAATTCATATTCTCCAAGTCTTAAATCTTTATATATGTAGATTATTTGAGGAGAAATAAATCAACGGATCTTCGATCTAAAACGTTTATGAATGTATTGCTAGAAATATTAATTCTATCTCTCTACGCCAAATTAATTTGAATTTTTGAAAAAGGCCGGGTGCCAATTAATTAAGCCAGTTGGAGCATCTATATATATAGTTCAGATGTGACGTAGGTTGATGAGGCCAGGGGCGGAACCAAGGCAGGGGCCAGCCTAGAAAATATACAGAGTCCACCTCTTGGCCCAGAAAATATACAGAGCCTCTTTAATAAAAAAAAAAAAATTGGCACCCCCATTTATGGACGATGGCACTCTGGCGAGTGACAACTGGGCTCCGCGTCTTCCCGACAAGGTGACTGGGCCCCCCTACCGATCATTCCTGGTTCCGCCACTGGATGAGGCACAGGATATATTAAGCTGATGACTTAATTTGATGAAGACATCGATCCTTGATAATTGAAGCTAACTTTTTTACTTTTTTTCTTTTCTCTGTAATTTATTTCATATTGGATTTACTACAGTATTTTAATATTGCAATCTAAACATCATATCTAAATTGTAATATGTTTTTTTTTAGTTAATTGTGTTTAGCAAGTTTTTTTTTTTTTTTTTTGTCTCTGATCTAGTATAAAAATAAACTTTAGAAATAAAAATTTTAAGTGGACTCGCCTTTTATAAATATTTTTAAAAATATTAATGATTGTAATATGGATTTCGAATTTTGTAACATTTTCATTCTTATAGTAAGCACGTAGATGTTTTGATCCGCTAACGACTTTGATTAAAAGATGAAATTTCGGATTAAATATTAGTCATCTGATTAAATATTCTGATTCTATGTATTTTTTTTTTTTATGTTTTTTTACATGTAAAAGTCTAAATTTATTTAGGCATGTATTCACTACATGTATTTTTCACATGCAAATTGTATCATCTTTCTGATTGGTCATGATTTCTTTTTATTTTTTAAATGTCAGTTAAGAAATTTTTGAATAGATCGATAATTAATTGGTTATGTCTTCATTTTTTTTTCTATCTTTTAATATCATTTAAATAATGTTATTTGTCATTTAATATGGCATTTTATTTGAGTTTTTTTTTTTTAATAAAAGTATGTTAAAAAGATAAAAAAATATATATATGTCATTTAGTATATCATTTAAGAAATATTATTAATACGTAGATGCTATATAATATATCATTTAAGAATTTTATTTGCCATTTAGTCGATTTTTTTTATGAAAATATGTCATTTTGCATGAGATTATTTTATTGTTCATCTTATAATATATTTTAAAGGAAGTTGTGGCACTTAATTGGATAATACTAGTAAATATTAAAGGAAGTTGTGGCACTTAATTGGATAATACTAGTAAATATTAAAGGAAGTTGTGGCACTTAATTTGTAATATTCAAAAGCTTGTGCTTTGGAACCCTTCTTATATTGGATGAATCCAAAATTCAGATGTATATATAGCTATAGGTAGTATTCTAAATAATTAAATTGTCAGCAAACGAGAGGAACAATTAATTATGCATGATTAAGATTAACAATAGAAATTATATATGCATTAAAAAAGGTTCTAGGCAGCATAATTATTAATAGTCATAAAAATCAGCTTTCCAATTAATGGAAGTACAAATATTGCCACTAGTACTATCAGGAATTAATCCACCGTTTGTCTGGCTTTTAGATTCAATAAAATTATCTCATCGTGCGAGCTAGGTTCAATTCGATTCGATTCGTATGACTTGGTAAATTTTAATTAATTATGCAAGTCCGAAGCCCGAAGCCCGAAGGTGAGGTACGTACGTACATGAGCTAGATCTCTCGTTTGATATATCGTTTCAAAATATCTAGATCATCGATCCTAATTAAATGGATTCAGATCCTTCCGTTCCGTTGTATATATACTCCGATCGAATTCAAATATAATACAAATTAATATAACCGATCGAGTAGACTGTGTGTCTCTCTCGATCGATCGATCTCTTGACAGCTCTTTCTCTTCCCTTCTCCGTTGGCACTCATTGTTCGACATCCTCTGGTGCTCCTTTAATTTTCAAGGTAATCCATCTCAAAATTAACTCATATTTTCTTCATGTATCCTGCACTTTTTATATCAATTGTCTCATTATTTGAGTAAGTTGTTGCAAATGAAGTACACTTAGTAGCTTAATTGTCCAAATACCCATCTTAATTCAATTTCTTTTTTTATGTTACCTTTTTCCCTCAAAAGATTTCACCCGTCATATTTTGTACCAAATTTGTTCATTTTTGTGTGGATGTCTGCTGGTAATATAGAACCAAGTAATACATGATCCATGAGTTCTTACTGGTCTTTCGAATAGCTCATTAGAGCTTGAATTTCGATTACATTTTTAATGTCTAGAGTCAATTGGGGCTTCAACTTTCATTTCTGCTATCCTAATATTGTCCCGGGCATGTGCCAATGGATGCTGGTTTTGACGGCTAATTATAGCTTAAGTTTTGCATTTTGGTGTTTGAATTTCATTAGGGCTTGGTCTAATTTGGGAAGTTGCAATTGTATAGGTTAAGCAGAGCAAGTAAAACTATTAGAAGGTGACTTTCATTTTTGTTAAACAAATTATTTATCTTTTCTGTTGTTTGGTGCAAAATTAGATGTCATCGATCTCTATTTTTTTAGAAAAAAAAAATGAATAAGCCTTATGCCTTAAAAATTGCAGTGAAGCTCTAATGCATTGGACATGTTAATGCTGCCATGCTTGTTTACCCTTTGAAAGAGGGGTGTATGTGCGCACACTATGGACCTAAGAAGTAAGAACATCTCAGGTTTTGGAAAATTGTTACCAGTTGCTGTCATGGGTTATTCCATGTTGCCTCTGTTGTGAAAGTTTTTTTTTTTTTTAGATCTATTAAATTCTCAATCTTTTCTTATTGATGGTTACTGATTTAGGCCATTCTCGTTTTGAATTAGACAGTCCCAATCGAATAATGACTTGTCTACACAATCACAAATAATGAAAGGGGATATAAATCATTGCTCAGAAGTTGTTTCCTTAACTAAGTTTCTGTTGGTACTATAACTAATTTTTTTTTACATTTATTTTGCGCATAGGTGTTAACAATGAATAACTATAAAAAGCCTACATGCTCGAATGATAAGTTTGACAGGACAAGTAGTTTGTCAAATGAATTGCTCCAACATATTTTGTCCTTCTTAGGGATACGAGAGGCAGGCAAAAACATGTTGTAGCATTTCATCTGGTAAATCACTTAAATATCATGTCAGACTCCTTCGATATGTATGGATGTATGCCTGTTGGAGTTGTACATTGCTCAATCACTGTGCTAAAAATAATGTAAGACAAATTCAGTTAATGAACAACATCGATCTCAATGTAAGAATGACAAGAGGCCATGTTAATTGTTAATGTTATAGGTAGGTTCTCAAACTCAAGCTTGGCTTGGTTTCTTACGGTAACTGAGCAGTCACACCTAGATATATATACTATTATATTATATATTAAAAACAAGTGAGAATCGGGTCAGGTTAATTTTACGATAACTTCACATTGAACAGTAGAATTAGGTCTCCTCCTACAATTTTCACATCAACTAGAAAAGAAAATGTCACGAGAAAGATTGAATGTAACTAACCTATACCGAGGCTTTACGACCGCTAGAGATAGAGAATTATTGACAGCCGCCTCGTCCTCGACGCTTCCTTTCAAGTTCTCGTAAAGAGAGAAATTGGATCAGGCGCATGCAGTTCCTCAATCAGGATTTTGCTGATTTCGTCCCTAGAATTTTGCTCAATTTGTCTCTGTATTTGTATTTATCGAATCCATTTACCCATTTAAACCCCTATATATAATAAATATGAGTAGAGTTAAAATGCTCCATTAGTTTTGTGCCCCACCATGCCCCAACGTCATTATCTCTATTTCCAAAGTTTAAATAATCGATCAGAACCGTTCAATATGATTTTCATATTAAAATGTGCTTGGATAACAAATTTTTAGAATTTTTAGAATTTTTTTACTAATTGTTTAGAGGTACAAAATCACTATGCTTGAATGGTTCAGAATCTTCTAAAAACAGTGATTTTGTACCTATCTTAAAAAATAGCAAAAATATTTCAAAAAATGTAAAATTTTGCATCCAAGCACAGTTTAATATGTAGATCATATTTTGCGGTTCGGATTGACTGCTTAAACTTTGAAAATAGAGATAACGATGTTGGGGCATTATGAGGCACAAAACCAATTAAGCATTTTAACCCTACTCATATAATATATATAAACACTTAATAATTAAGGCAACATTACCAAACAAAAATAGAAACAGTCTCAAGTGGGAATAAATTGACGGAAATGCATGCAGCTGAGTCAAATTGTGAAATTAGAATTGTAATTCATACATGGAAAACAGTGAAATTCGTTCTATCTTTTGGAACGAGAATATGAGAACATCTTGTATAATATTAATCGGGACAAATGAGGAATGTTTTGATATTTTTTTTTTTTTATATTTCGAACTACAAGTTTTATGCAATGTTTCCAAATTGTGAAGATTCGAAATAAATAGTGCAAATGCTCATTTTTTTTCTTTTCTTAAATACATGTTTTCTTCTTTCTTACCTTAAACTGCCGTGCAATCTTCTGGTTTTCTTAATAATGTCATGTTTATCTTGCTTGTTTTGCAAAGCAATTCGCTTAAATTTTTAGCCTATGGAGCTTGCTTTCGTAAGTTCAAAATAAATTTAAGGACCTAAAACAAACTTTTCTCGTAAAAATTTGAACTGAGAATATTGACAAATTTGACAATTGTGAATATTTTACAAATTTGAAATTGAGGGATAATTAGTGGAAATGTCAATTTTGTTAAATCACACGTCAAACTGCGTTTGATAAATTGAAAAAGAAAAACAAATGATTTTTATTGGCTTCAGAAACATTAATTATAAGGGAGACCTTTTAAAATTGTTCCAAAAATAATAAGTATAAATAAAGGGTGTTTTATAAGAATATCCATTATTTGGACTGCTGGTCAGGAAAGATTACAATTAGGAGACAGTTTAGTTTAAGACGGTGAAGATTTCATCATCAACGTGGATTTCTGAAGTTATTTGGCTATATATATATTTATAAGAGATTAAGATCATACCATGAATAAATAAGACTGTTATTAATTTAAGTTTAAACGCAGATGTCAAACGTAAAAATCAAATATGAAGCCAAAATTCGTTTTCATAGAGATGACAAAATCCAGAGATTAGAGAACGATGACACTTGATTCTGGTTATACAACAACCAACAAATGACCAAACAACAATATGAGAGGAAAATTATAAAACTAATATTTGAAGAAAGAAAAAATAAATTAGTACTGAGTTGCAATGGCTGACACACAATTACTACACATTGGCACATTGCAATGAGATAATTAATACACAAAAATTTATCAATTTAGAGATGTATGCACACTAAATTGTCCTACATAAATAGAAGCTTAGATATAATAAGAATAGCATTAGTATCACAGTGAGCAACAATGAAATTCTCGGCTCAGACAGTTAGTTTGGAAATATATAGAATTCAAGCATTGGTGAAGCTTGACATATGAATCTCGCAGAACAGCCCATAAAATTTTGCCTATTCTCCAGTCCCTTCTCACGTAAATTACCTACATATCTTAAATATTCCCTTTTTGTTTCTTCTGTACCTAACGAATCTACTTCTTTAAACTCCATTGAAAAGTCTCTTAACAATATCCTTCTTTAGATAATATTGACATATTACATATCAAAAATTTGTAAACTGATTGTTAATTAACTCTGCTATCTGCAAAATGCAAAACTTCATACCAAATAGATCCTATTGCATACCACTTATATTGTACTGTCATAATAAAACCATTGCCTCTTCATTCCTTCCATATCTGCAAAAAAAGAGGAAAATTTCTTGATATAAATTTTAAATAAAATTAGGTAACTAAAATATTTATACCACTCAACAACACGGAAACTGACAATGTACCTCATATTCATTATGACGTCCTCGGTCACAAACCTTCCCAGGTACATCTGTAAAAGGAAAGTATTAAACATTATACAATGAACTAAAATATAAACAGAGTTTTTAAAAAGAAAATCCGAAGCAAAGGAATATAATTACTAAATGAAAAGAGAAAAAATACACACCTGTAGGAATTTACTCAGACAGTCATTTTGCTCTTCTAGGAACTTGCAGCTGTCTTCACGGGTCTGAGGGGCACAAGTTCCAAGGGATCGAGTGACATTTTTCACGAATTTATCAAGTATTTCCAGGTAATTAGCATCGTTCAAGAGCTGCTTTAACCAAAATGGCTTCAGCTTTGGCTTTGCAAAACTTATCAGTGCCCGTTGGAAGCTGTGATTATCAACCGCATCTATTGTCTCTATTGCTGCCGCAGTTCCAATTGCCTCAACAAGATTTTGATTTGGTTGTGACTGCCCCAGGTTAGGAACCTCGGGAGTTGGGTCTGGATTGACAGCAGACTCGGTATCTGAGCCTCTGACCTGAGACGTCCCCATCTTTGTATCAGTTCCCCCAGAACAAGAGGTACTTACCAATGTGGGATAGTAATATGGATACATCTTCAAACCATGATCAGGTGAAGTTTGATCAAGAGCCATGCCCCACCTATCAGTCTCCTTGTTGTTATTGTTGGTGTCGACTGCGACTTGAAAGCTACGGGTCAAAGACCTTGATCTTGAGTTTTTTATCAGTGAATAGTTTTGACCCCACCCATCAGATTCCTTATGATTAGCATTCTTCGCTGAATCCTGTGCCACCTTAGACCACTGAGACACAGTACTAGATCTGGAACCATCCACATTTGGAGAGGCCAGACCCCACCTGTCCAAACCAGTCTTTTTGTTTAGATCAGAGCAGTTTATTTTGGCAATTATGGTACTACAAAATTATGTCTCATTGTTGAGTATAAAGCCACACTATTTGTATCATACTAGAGTTACCAGTCTAGGGCTTCTAAGATCACTAGAAGGACCATTACCATAGCTTATGAAGTGTCAGAACTTTCAAGGAAAAATTCAGAACTTCCAAGAGAAAATTTAGAAAAAAGACCCACCATAAGAAGTTAAGAACAACTGCCTACCTTAGTGTATTTGCTCCCCTGCTAATTGATTTCATCAAGTGGATCGGAGGCCATTTACAGCTTATTCTAGCATTTCTACAAGTAAGCATTACAAAGATGGTTAATTAACTAATACTTCATATCATAAGTTTATAACACACCACAAAATTATTAAAGAAACAAATTTTAAGTGACTTAAACCTTCTAATTTTGCCTCTACTGCAACCAGAAGACGTCCTGCTAGATGGGGATGATAGGTGAGGACAAAGTTCTTTTTCAGGTGAGCGGCTACTGTCCCATCCAGTTCTTTTTCGTTTGTTCTCAGTTGATAGGCGTCTGTCCCTTGATCTAAGAAATAGTATTATAGGAATAAGGTTCACTTCAGTAATTTAGGCTTATAGTTACAGAGTCATTATCTCATAATTTGTCTAGTGCATTAGTATTTGAGTGCACAATATGGCAGGTATGACAATGGCCAGTACACCCCACCACAAAATATGCATTTTCTTGTGTTTTAGTTCAATATTTTATGAGCCCAATTATATCCCAAAAAGGTCATCACAGATGCTAACTTAAAAAGCATACAATCAAATTAGTAATAAATAAATATGCCGCAAGTTTTACCTACAGGAGAAATGACATACCTGTTGGAGCCACGATTAGGTAAGTGGTGACAATCAGTATCCTTGCTATCAGAGTCCTCTTTAGCATTATGTGTGGCCTGAGACCAATGTAACAGAGGCCTTGATCTGGATTGGGCCATCACTGGAGAGTACGGGCGCCACCCATTATGTCTGTTTTCATCATTTAGATTGGATAGTTTGATGTGTGCAGATGATAAGCCTTGTTGATTCTCTTTTTCCACACCGTGACTCCTGCTTTTTTTTTTTTTTTTTTAAATGGTTAAGGCTGTTGGTAAAGTAACTTGCCTCAACAAAAATTAAACAATTAAAAACAAATACATACTTGCTAAGATCAGCTTTCAGCGGATGACTGGACCTCTCATTGCCTAGATCCCTTTCAGTCCTGCTTTGAATAATAGTAAATAAATAAATAAAATATTACATAATTGATATAGACATCTAGCATTGACCTTGAATCTTGATCAAACAAAACAACTACACAGGATACACAAAGAAATGGAAGACTAACAAAACTATACAAAACAACTGAAGTACCGGTTATGATAATTTAAATGAGAATATGTTGAAACAGGATAATATGTCTGTCTCCCTGCACTTAGTTCACCTTTTTTTCCCCTGCATTAGATAGCATTATTCACGTTTAGTAGATAAATAAAAGAATAAGAAAACAAATAATATTAATAATTCTTATATTACACCAAATATCATTGCATCAGATCGTTCGTACATGTATTGACTTTAATTCAAGTAATAACCAACTTTTACTGAAATTCGTTCAGTACTGACTGTTATGGTACCGATAGATCAAGTCTCAACTGTGTAAAAGTCGAAAAGATGATATTTCATGATTGCATCATACCAGTCAGGTTGGAAAGGTTCTCTTCCAGAAGACAGAGTCGAGCGTCTAGAGATTGCAGCAGCTTCCTTCTTACCATTGTTCCATGAAACCCTCCTACGATCACAGTAAGGTTCTCTATATCTTTGAAAGTACCTAAGGTGAAAGTTGCAAAAAGACTCATAATAAAAAACTGTATAGAATGCAGTGTGGAGGAGAAAGAGACTCTTCTATCCAGTTTATCCCTCTGTTTAGAAGTTGCCTCAAATCACCTCCATGGCTTGTAGAACTTCTTCAAACATTTCTACCAAAAACAAAATAATAATTGCACAACATGTTAGTGCTTCATGGAAGTATTAAGTTATAGCATACCATACACAGCATAAAACCATAAGAAAAAATAATGAACCTGCTTCTACTGCCCGGAGAAGACATCCTCCTAAACTGGTTCCATGAGAGAGGATCAGGTTCTTTCTGACGATGTGCTTCTTCTGTTGAAGCTAGGGTCTCCCGTAGGCTAGGAGTAGGATGCTCTCTTTCCTCTCCTTTTTCAGCCATGATTTTCTCTCCTCTTTAGCAAATCTGAATAATGAAGTGCAATCAAGAACTATTTTATATCCTAAAAAGAATGAAATGTTTAAAAAAAAAAAACCAGGGACAAGTCTCCCCTGGATATTTTTCAAAAATACCCATACACCTTTTTTCCCGTACACCCTATTTGCACTGCATTATAATGCATTCATACGTACTATCTGTCACTTAAGAACTGGAACTAAAAATGTTTACATAAGCCCTAATTCCGTAAACTGGCATCATTTATGGGTAAATAAAAACAAGGGGATGTTCCTCTACATTTAGAGAAAGAAATTGTTAAGCGCTGAATCTAAAGATAAAAAAACATGGACAGATCAGGAAAACCCTAAGTTATTATTATTTAAAATAAACCTAGAGAAAAAATTACTTAAAATAGATAATTCTTTCCAAACGAAAGAAGGGGGAAATTAGTGCGAAGTTATTTTCACTTTAATTAAAAAATTTATCATTTGGCGCCAAGAAAAAAGTCACGCTTTCTTTAATTTAGGGGAATTCAGGCAACATAAATTGCTTCCCAGGACCACGAATTTTGGAGAAAGGACATAATTAAGATGTAAGTATTAGACGAGATTAAGACAAAGAAACATTGATAAGGGATAGACAGAAAAAGAAATTTACCTAAACCCTAGAGGCAAGAACCTTGCTTGAGAGAGAAAGAGAGGCGAAATCTACTAAAACCTTGAGTTACTCAAGAGAGAATTAGAAAGAAAGGTTTGCGACTTGCTTGTACTAATTACTAAACCCTTTGCCTTTGCCTTGAGAGTTGAGAGTTGAGAGTTGAGAGAGAACGTGCGTCGACTTTGGAACAATTATTAGAATTGGAAAAGGACGGGAGACGGAACTAACTAACGACACCGTTTCATTATATTAGAATTGGGGTTTATCTCCTTACGGTGATTGATCTTTTGCACGTGAAACCTGGCCCGCCTGTAAGATAAATTAATTATTACACAACTCTTTCATTATTGAGAGATTTACCAAAAATAAAAAGATTTCAAGAATCCCCAAAATATCTTTCTTTCGTCACTACTCACTTGGTTAATTATTTCATCAACTAACATCCAACAATTTAATCAATCCATTCATCAACTAATTAATTAATTAGCACTGCCCCGCTTTATTTTATTTAATTAATTCGGTCATGTGCTTTTTAATTTTCTAAATATTATGGACTCTCACTCTCTAGTCTCTCCTCTTTTTGTATGGAATTCGTATCCTCCGAGTTAACTCAAATCAAATTTTGAGTTAAGATCTGAACATGCCGATTTAAATTAATTAAATCTGCATTGATATATATATATATATATTAAAGAATCCATGCCCATGGCCATGGGTTATTGATTCGAATTCTGATCGCACAACCCAAAAAATTTACTCAAACAGCTAGCTAGTGTGTTAATGCAGAGGATATGGATTAAATTATTTATCTTAATTAATTTGGTCTCCCTAGCTAGCAACACGAGATTTTTATATCGCTAATAACTTTATAATAAATAAAATATTCTTTTATGATCGAATACCACATGGTTCTAAGAGCATCTACATCCCAGCAACTCAAATGAGTTTCTAAATAACTGTTAACCACTTTTTAGAAATTAAGACATCTAAAGTTTCTAACTCTTACATTCTTGAAATTATAAACAGTTTCTTAATAAGAAACTTTACTGCATAGTTTCTAAATAAGAAACTCTCCTACATCTCTGAAACTGAATTAGAAACTGCCACATCAGATTAGAAACTCTAATAATACCAGGAAAGTAGATGCTCTAAGTTAATGATTTTTCATTGTTAATTACCAGTATCATTACATTACATGTAAGCGAACAAAAAAGTTATCCATAAATTAACATCTTATCCAAAATAATATTAATAATCAGACAATTGAATAAACAAATTTCATTTAAAAAATGGTCATGTTCAGGTGGATTGTACAAATTAATTTGTTGAGGCTGAGGCTGCTAAATAAATTGATAAATTTTCGACAGACAATTATCTCCATTCCATTATTAAGCACCTTGGGTATCTAATCCGGCAACAGTTATGATTGAATGATAAATTTTCGGATTTAATATCAGCCCTCCAATCAAATAATCTGTTTTATTTTGATTAAACACATCTATTTAACGTGTAAAAGTCTAAAATTAGTGAAAAACATACTCGCCACACGTACGGTCCCACAATATGTTACAACTAAAATTAAATACACTGTCTTTTTCGCTGAAAGTTCTTTTTTTTCTTGCGAGAGAGATCTGCTTTGTCTCCTCCCTTTCTTCTCCCGCCGCTGCAAAACCTAACACTCTGATCGGAATGTGAAAAAACACGAAGGAAACAAAATCAGAAATGGAATTCACGGCAACAAGTTGATCGGAAGCGGAGAAGCGACAAGAATCGATTTCAGTCGATGGGATTTCAACGGGGCAAAATCGCGTGACCAAATCCTCGCCAAATCGATGGTATTTGGCAAGAATCGCACGAATAAAACTCTGAGACGGTGAAACCCATTCGTCTTTCGTCGTTGCAACGACGGTGAAGCACTGCGAAATGGTGAGTAAAATCGCTGAGAGGAGAAGGACCCCTTTTATTTTATATTTTATATTTCTTTTTTCTTTTTTTGCTGAAATAAAAAACCCTATCTGATGACAATGGCAGTAAATTAAGTAAAATTTCTGACTATTTTTTAATATTATCAAATGAATTCTTCTCATTATTAAAATCTTTCTGATCTGAAATTTTCAATTTAAAATCGTTATATTGAAATTGTTTCTATTTAATTGAATTGAAGTTGTATATTTTTTTGTTCTAATCAGAGCCTAAGGAGTTCCCGTACCGTGCGCTGCAGCGCCGTGAACCAGAAGCTCTAGAAAATTGCGGTCTGGTAAGCTTGGATCCTTTCTCTTTTTCTATCCTTTGTATGAGTTGATGAAAGGCTGATTCTTCACTGGTAAATTTATCAGCAAGAACAAGCGGATTTCCAAGGGAAAGGACAACAACAGTCTGGAGTTGGAGATCGATACCTGATATATAGAAGGTATTTCTGTTACTTTTTGTTTGGTTTGTTCATTTGAAATGACCTGATATCTACTGTGAGGTACCAGTCCAACCATTGAGTTGCCTAGAATTCTTTACTGATTTATTATTTATTATATTTGGCTTAATAAATCCAGATAAGGAAAATACATTGACCAGTAAAGATATTAACTACTATGTGCCAGTAAGGCATGTGAAGTGGCCATGTTCATGGTATATAGTTTTTACTTCTCAAATCATTAACAGCGATTATATTATATTTTATTTATGTTGTATATAATACAGACAAGGAAAATATCCCTCCAGATCCTGGAAGTGGTAGCAAAACCACTCCAATTAAGGAATGAGTGACAGTGCAAAGTTTGGCTGCTTCAGGTGGAGTAAGTTATGGCAATAGAATGTCTTGCACGGTTAGTGCTTTTGAACCCTGCATTGCCATTAATATTTTTTTGTACCCATTTAATTACTGTGTTATCTTTTTGTTTTGTGTTTTGGGTTTTTTGGAGGAGAGAGATGGGGGTCTTCCTTCTTGGTTTTGCATAGAAAATAAAATGGTGTCTTCGACAGTTTTATGAAATCAACATATAAAAGGGGCAAGAAAAATAAAAGGTAGTCTTGAACTGCTTCAAGAAATTGACATATTCATTGCCCACTATTTTAAGAAAATGTTTCAAACTGACATATTCTTGTTCTCTCAAGCATTGCCTTTTGGATCAATTGAACTATACTACTTAAATTGACCAGCTTCTCTTCCTTCATTAAGTTCTGTATCATGGTTCCTCATAAAAATGAGCAAAATGATAAAATAAAAACATAACAAGTCAACCATAAAAAAATGCTCTTATTCTGCATCTATCACAAGCATTTTTTATTATAATTAGGTGGTGTTGAGATGATTAGCGAGGTGCTTAAAGATTACTCAACCTATGTTGAACCTTCTTCAGGGTGAGGCCTACATACCATGATGTCATTAATAGGTCATAACTGTTTAGTTTCATAAAATAGTGACTTTCTTTTATATGTTAGATTTGAGGCAGGAACTCCAGCAATTGGGAAAGCTGTAGGTCTTGAAGCAGCAGTTGATTATTTATCGCAAGTTGGCATGCACAAAATCCATGAATACAAGGTTACTGTACTGCTTTTCTTTTCTAATGCGTTTATTTAATTTCTTGGGTCGAAATGAAATAGTAACTCCTGCATAACAAATGATGTCAATCAGATTATGAGAATAGAAGATTCGAGACCTGTTTAATCCAAGCAGACATACACAAACTAACAAGCACAAGTCGGTGATATTTGCTCTTACATTATCTATGGTTCAGGCGAGGTAGAGGCGGGTTTAGAGAAGCTGCATCAGTGTGCAGAAAAGGAGCTGCAGGATTATTTTAGTATTGAGAAGCCCTCTGACACCCCCATCTATGAAAATTTCATTCAATATCGAGTTAAGCTCTGCGGTCTCACAAGGTATTGATTGCTACAATCCTTTTTTAATGTCAGTAAAATAAACCAATATAAAGAGAGTACAAGATCAGGATAGAAGTAAGAAAGAGAGTAAAACAATCCTAAATTCTCCAGTTAGTGTCTCCAGTGGTGTCAACGGGTACGAAACGGGTTTGATGGAAGCACTTTCGTACCCTTACCTCGAAACACTACACACAACAACCTTACCTCTAAACGGATAAAAAAATACCATTAACAACCCTACACACAACAACCTTACCTCGAAACACTGTGAAAAAGTATGCAAGTACTTGGAAATAATTAATATCACCTCAAAAACACTCATAAATTTGTTAGTACTTGAAAGTAATTAACACTGTAAAATCTAATGTATTTAATATCATGGCTTCTCTTTCCCAACAGTGATATAAAGAACTACTTTGAGAACCTGATGCGTGCACTTTAAAATGGGTTAGAGGACGTTGACAGCTCCGGCTGCCAGACCTCCACTTCTAGCAGCAGGACTACCAAAGGCAAGAACAAGAACTGCACCACTCCAGCTGGTGTAACTGGAGAGGACCACTGGTCCTGCGATCGCTGCATCTACACTAATCCTGCTTCATCTGACAGATGCCATGTGTGTCAACATCTGGTATAAGAAGGGTTGACTTGTCAGATGGGACTGTAATTTATGGCCGTGGTTGGATACAACAATGTACTAAAAACTGTAAACAGCTGTTGGTTAGGAGGCGTGGGAGGGAGAAACTTGAAATTTTCTTATTCCTTTGGCTTTGGCTGATACAGTAGTTTGATTAGGTGTTATTGTCCGAGGAGCCATGTACTTGTATAGGCACTTGAGTTTGATTTGGTACAGTTGGTGCAATAACTGCCAATGGCAAAAAATGAAACCAGTAATCAAGAGAGTGAGATTGAGAGAGAGAAAGGTGCTTCTCTGATTTATTTTTTAAGGAAATATGTCATTTATAAAAATAATTATCCTCTAATAATTATTCTTTTCATTGTTATCTTACAATATGTCCGTTGCAACGCACGGGCTCGATACTAGTTTACAATAAATGGCCTTAATCTGGCCTTTCATCTATCAAACAAATTAAATAGTGGAGGTTTAAAATATGTTTAGTCTTCGCATATATATACACACACATTCATTTATTAATTTATTAATTTTTCATAATAGAAACTGTAAAACCCAAATAACATAGTAGAACCACTAGATCAGATCTATAAAACTTCCTCTGTATCCACATAAAACATTATGGTATATATTTTGACATTATCTTCATGAGGATAATAAGTTTGAGAAATCAATATAAATTTTCATTTTTTTTAGAATTATATTAATATTTTTTTTTAGATGGATAGAAAATCAATTGATCTGAAAATTATGGACCATCCAAAAACAGTTATCTTCTACTCATATAAAAAAATAGTAAAAAATTCTAAAAAATGTAAAATTTAGCTTACGAATACATGATATAATCATATGGAGATCATGTTGAACGGTTCAGATCGATTAACCGTTAGAATTTTGAAAACAAGAATATTGATCCGTAGTACTGACCAATCCGCGCCATGCATAGTACCATAGCCTCACTCTTAAAAAAAATACCGTTTTAATATTCTTTATTAAAAGTTGGAGGCGTTAATCTTTCATCCATGCCCAATAAAATATAAGAACGGAAAATTAAAATTTAATTATAGACAAATCCAACGGCTAAAATTTTGGTTTACATAAATTGTTGTAACAGTAGTTAAACTATTGAAAATAAAAGTAAACCGTTGATTTTAATTTTGTACTAATAATGTTGCAGTAATTATATTAATAATTAGAATGATTTAATGAATTTGAATAGGTTGATTGTCTCATCAGCTTAATTTTAACATTACAATTTGAGTAAAGCTGACGTGTAATGCGTGTACATACAAAATTTTGAAAATTTTGGCAATTTTGAATTCATTTAGTACAAAATTAAGCGGTAAAAAAAATAAAGTTTTATAAGTTATTTTATGTTATTTTTCTTTCCTATAAATTATATATGCAGACTAAACGATAGTGCAATTAAACCAAATAAAAAAAAAGCTTAGTTATGATCTTCATGCTTTGAAATTAATCAAAATTGAATAAATTGAATGGCGTTCATCAAACATAAGAAAGTAAGACAATACAATTGAATGGTGTTGAAAATAAATTGCTTGCACAATTTAATTCTTTTTTGGCTTTTTCTCTCTGGAAAATAAATTATTGGAGTTTGTCAGGTTCTTGAATTGAAAGGTTTTCGAAAGTATGACAAGACGTCTATGCATAGCAAATACGGAATGTCCTTTTTATGTCCTTCTCTGGAAATAAAAAAGCACAATGAACTTTCCGTGATGTAATAAATAGCTAGCTACTCATTGTTTTATTTTTTTTTTAAGGTGAGAGACTAATTGCAAAAAACTGCTCAAAAGTTGCGAGCCATTCCTGGCGTCTTTATAAAGTATGTAAACTCAAAAATAAGCAGCCCATATACATAAATAATTGTGATGATTTTTATGTTTCGGATTCAATCAAAATTGAATAAATTGAATGGAGTTCGTAAAATATAATTCACGCACAAAACTAAAAGAAAATGAAGAAACTGAAGCTTTGAAATTTATAGGCAAGTAAAAACTTGCCCAATTTCACAAATCCCTACACCTTTCTCCGTTGGTTTCATAACTTGAGGTCTTATTTCTTGTTCCGAAATTTTTATATATATAAAAAAAATATATATATATTAAAAATAAGAAATGGATAAGGAGAATTTGAAAATTGGAAAGGCTGGTAGGCGCCATGGCGTCCATGGCATACTCCAACCCATGAGAAAAACGAAAACAAAAAACAAAAAAAAGGGACGCCATGGCTCTGGCCGACCCAGAAAAAAGAAAAAGAAAATTCAATTTTTTTTCATGCTATGTTCAGTAAGCAGTCCAATAATTAATTTTGACTAAATTCAAAATTCAATTTAGAGAAAATGACTACATAAATTTAATTATATATATATATATATATATATATATATATATATATATCGGGAGTAGAACTAGGGTGTTCCTAAGCTCACCAAGCCTCTTGTGAGCTCAACTCTACAATCTATCGAATTGATTTCAAATGACATTTTCAAACCGTTAGATGTTCAATTTATATTAAAATGTGCTTGGAGACCAAATTTTACATTTTTTGGAATTTTTTTACTATTTATTAAGCCGGTTTGAAAACCGTTGTTTTTATTAAAATTCTACACCATTGGAAAACAGCGGTTTTCAAACTGACTTAATAAATAGTAAAAAAGTTTCAAAAAATGTAAAATTTGGTCTCCAAATACATTTTAATATAGATTGAACATCTAACGGTTTAGAAATGTCGTTTGAAGTCCTTTCGATAGGTTTTAGAGTTGAGCTCACGAGAAGCCTTGGTGAGCTTAGGAACACCCTAGTTCTACTCTATATATCGGTACTCAATACTCATGTATATATGTCTTTAGTTTATAAGATTTTGAGTACTCATGCATGTATTGTATGCTCAAACGTAACAATTAATTCATGACTATACATCTTCTCAGATTCCCTAGCTAGCCTAACTATATATGTGAATTCATTTCATAAATACATTGCAATGAATGGGCCGGCGCTTGTAATCAAGTGGATATATATATTAATTGTAACTTTTAATCTTTTGGTAAATTGATGGGACAGTCCAGTCCAGTCCAGTCCAGATATAAATTAAAAATTAAAAATTAAAAATTTGTGTTATCTTAGACGATCCGGACTCGGAGAGGGAGAGGGAGAGGGACATATTTTTATACAGATATCATGTTGAACGGATCAGATTGACAGTATGGAATTTAAAAACACTACAACAAAATTGGATATCAGCGACCGACATCAGCGACCGGTTTAATCACCTATCGCTGAAGACCCAAAAAAAATTAAAATAAAATGTTTCAGCAACGAATCCTTCTGCGACCGGCACCTATAGCCTTCTGCGACCGATTTGTCCCGGTCGCTGAAGGGTGTCCTAAAAAACCAGCGCCAAGGATTTCTTCTCTCTGACTTGCGCGCCTAAAAATTTTAGGTTTAGAGAAAAAAAAACGCGCCCGATCGGATGCGTCGCCGCCCAACCCATCTCGCAATCGGATGCCTTACCACCAATTTTTAAAGTCCCGCTTTAGGGTTTTCCCGTCTCCTTAATTCCTTCTCCCTGTTAAGCACGCCTCTCTCGGCGATCGGCACCAGCAGTATATATAATGAACCATTAGCTGAGTATGCAATGGCAGTTACACCCCTTCAAAATAAAAAAAATAAAACACCCGCAAATTATCATTAGACCTAATGGAGATTTACACTTTTGACAGATCTATGTAAAAGTACCAGTGCATCCTGGAACAATATATACGGGCACCAGGTTACAGTAACAATGCATGCTACTTTGTGTTATGACTTTTCGACCCAAACCGCCAAGCACCAATTTGCACCAATCAGTGCAAAAATGAATAGTATCTGTAATTAATGTACATCAAATATACATTTTTCATTCTATAAAAGAACTCAATTGATCAAATTTATTAAAAATAAGCATATTGTTGAAGGATTTTTACTAAAACTTGTCAATTCAAAGAACATACAAAAAGAGAAACCATATACCATATAATGTAAAATATCTCCATGGCTTCCTTATATTTACTAAATTTCACATAACTGACAATTAATGCACCCCAACAAACCACATTTTGATCAAGCATTATATCAAACACCAATTGTGCATCCTTTATACACCCACAATTTGTAACATACTAACCAAGGCTGAACCCAAATAATAATTGAAATAAAAAAAACATTAACAACGATTCAAGAATTGATTCATTTCAAAATCTCCTCTAACCCTAGTTTTCCACATGCAATTTCAATTACCAATCCTGATACTCATGAAGGAAAAAAGAGGAGAGAGAGAGAGAGGAGGGGAGGGGAAACCACACACCTAATATATATATTATATACACCTACCAAGTCCGCTGCCAGTTGCGAAGATTTAAGCTTTTTCTTCTGAAAATTTTCTCCATGACTACGCTTGGGTGGGCCACATCAGACTGCTAATCGAGACTCTCGTCAACACCAAAGCTGTCAGAGCTGCTCGACCTAGAGAAAGCAACCCCCGGTGAAACATCTTTTGTGCTTTGTTTTCTCTAAGGTGATCCCCTAGTAGATTGTCCACCTCTCTTTGCAAATCAAATTGTATCGACACCTAGACATGTACAAAAATATACATTAAAACTAACAAGAACTATCTTCTTCTATCATTAGCAACATTTGCTACTGATATCAAGTAATAACCAACTATTATTTTTCATTCTTTCATATACAAAAAATCAATAAAAAAAAAATTTCAATGTCGACACCTGCTAAGAAACAATATGTTCTACCCAATAACATTCTTACATAATAACACTGTAACCAATTTTTATACCATGTAAATACCAGTGAATTTGATATCGTACCCGTACGTCAGGTAACCACAGAGATGCTCTTACTGGTACTGGTCTAGTAATAACTCAACCGTGGAATTAAGACTTACATCATCGCTGCATCCCAACCGACCCCCCTCTTCTTTCTACTTTTCTTTGCTCTGTGTGGTCCGCTTTATTGGATTGAGCACTGCTACGATTTTGGGTTGTGTGAGTTTCTCTCCTGCGATTAGTACCTTTAAGTATTTTTTTTATTTTCTTCTCTTTGCTTACTCTATTAAACTGATAAATAGTTGTGCAAGGTCCTTCAGCAACAAAGTATGGATTTTTTAAAGCCGATTTAGAGTTTGGAGATTTCTATTAAGCTTCTTTTCATCTAAAACAGGAAATAAATTTCTATCACACAACCTTTGCCAATGTGTTTTCTGAAGAAGTATCTCATTTCATTTCATTGATGCAATGCCTGTTCTAAATGAGTAATTAGATCATTAATCTGGAGTTGGATCACATCTTCACCAGTTAGTCATAACAGTACCAAATTTGTATATATTGTTTATTTAGGGGACAATAGATGAAACAAGATAATATTAAGAGGGGCAAACAATAAAGACTAAGGCAGTGCAAAGATGAAGATTACAAGCACTTCTTGAAGATGATTTTGAAGAAGCACAACATAATGGTGCCTAGAATCAAGAAGATGCACTATGCGAGAAATCCAAAGTACGAAAACCTAATAAGGCCTTCAAAGACTAGAGAAAAGAGGATGGCGAGGAGGCTCCAATGGATTTACCTTCTTCTCTGCTTCTTCAGGACAATGACCCGAATTTTCCCAGAGGTAATTGACGCTACTGCATTTTCTTTGACAGAATCAATAATTTCTGTGATTTCTAACATAATTTGTGCAGTTTTTTTTAGAATTTTCTCTTCTATTTTCCTTCTAACGTTCTCTTATACTTTTTTCTTACTAATTATGCCTTTAGGTGGCTGAGAACACGCGCCAGAGAGTACTTCATTCTCTGTTAGAATTGACATCACTTTTGGGCATTGTCTTCCAATTTCGGCCAGGTATGTTTTAAACTAATTAACTGATATTGTCTTTCAGTTTTATGGTGAAGGATTAATGCCATAATTATTTCCTTGGATTGATTAAATAAGAAATTGGGCACAACTCTCTGATAATTAGTTCACTACCCTTCTTAACTTTCAATGACAATTTCATTTAATTGATTGGTCACATTGAATGTTAATTAATGTGTATCTAATAATTTAGTTCTTCTTTGGGTTTGATGTTTTTATTAATGAAAAGAAAATCTAAATATGAGTTATTATATATTTTTATCACTATGAGCGCACTGAATATAAATTTTGTTGTAAAAAATATTCTTTCATGCAAAAGGGTATGGTCAATGGATTATTGTGCTTTTCTATATCTATTGTTTTGAAAGGTATTTTGTTGGATGTTTTTGTGATATTGTTTTTATGCAGTTCAGTGGTCTAATACATCAGCTAATTAGATACTTATTTTTTAACTGCACTTTTCGTCCAAATTAATTCTTATTTGATTTGCACTGATTTATTTATTATATGTAGATGGTTCATGTACCATTCAGATTTTAAGATTACAATGATGGTTATGTAACTTTTACCTTAGTGAGGTACCTGAATTTTCTATTCTTATTTAGTTATTTGATAAAATAGTACTTTTTTATGTTGCCTTTCTAACTATGTTTTAAGCAAAAACGTCTTAGGATCAATTGTTGAGGTATCTCTGATTTAGAGAAAAAAATGTTAGGATTGATGTTTGAGATAAGCTTTTCATGTTTTCTTTTCTTTCTTCTTCATCGAGGAGTACCAAACTTGACTCTTTTTGATAAATTACTCAAGTCCGATGAGTGATTGTATAGCAATTTTGTTACCATTTCATTTGGTACTACATTTACTAATTTTTTTTTTTTCAAATTTAATGCATTAGTGTTTAATGAGAGAAAAGAGGTACGTGTTCCTCTTTCACTAGATGCATAGAAGAGGAAAAAAACAATTGGTACGTTTTGTGATGAGTTGTATAATTTTAATGGTCAGTTGCATGTAACGTATGATTTTAATGGTCAGTTACAAATGCTGCGTTGTTGTCTCCCTTTTTTTTGTACAAGGGTTCACAACATATGTAACGAATTTGATCATTTCTTGGTGAAAAATTTATGAAGTTTTGATGTTGTTGATCATGTTTAGCATCGTAGAATTTGCTACACCTTTCAGTTGTAGCAAATTCCCCGTAACCAACAAATTGTCACACTACAATTTTTTGGTTTTGTTTTTGTAATACTCTTATGTAAATTAATACTTGCTTGATATGTACAATTTTGTTTTGTTATATCACTGACGACTCATATAGCTTATCTCAATTATTGTTGCCGAAGCAAAGCGACGCATATTTCTAGTGTTTTTTGAATGCTGAAATTGAAAAAAAAAAAAAACAAATACATGCCATCATGGCAGAACCCACCAAAAAGCATGAAAAACACAGAATATGCGCCATTAAAATTATTATGGCAAATTACCTCGCAGAGGGGTTGTATCACCGTTCCAAGCTGCGTAATTGTGGGTTGCATTGTCAAAAATTGGAACAGCCCCCAACCAGTAAAATATTTAGTCTAATTATTTTTATAAAAATATGTCATGTATGAGATTTTTTTTTCTCTTATAATGTTTCCGTTGTAACGCACGGACACGATACTAGTATATATATATATGTGTGTCTCTAACCTTCGTTTTTCTCAAACGCAAGTCGGAATGATAAACATGCAGGTCCGCGGTCAATCTGGCCCGTCTTTATCTATCCGGGCCATCCGGCTTTAAGGTGGGCCCACCTGTCCCAAGAGAATCCGCGAGTAGGGCCGAGGCCCAAGACGAATCATTAAGTAGCTAGGATCCTATCAGGCCGGGTCCAAAAAGTGTTAATTAGTTTGAATGGCATTGAATCTAAAAGATGTGATACTAATATGAAGTTATGAACCGTTTGTATCACTAGCAGCAATTAAATATTGTGCTTGATTTGTGAAATTGAGGATTGATTGCGAATTGTTGTTGTTCTTGCACGCTCGACCTACTTAATGTACGTTCTAATTCAATCAACATCCTAATCAACCAATTATTTTCAAATTAATACTGATATCATTACAGCTCAAATAAATTAGTAGATGAAGATAAATTATATCTCTCATCTGGAAACAGATTTTGTCATATTTTAAAAATGATTTCCTTAACTAATTTTTAGCTTTCGTTAAATATTTGTTTCATAATCTTTCTTTCATATTGGAAATCAATTTTATTTTCGAATTTGATTTTTACATTTGATATCCTGCGTTTAAACTTAAATCAATAACAGTCTTGTTCGTGAATAGTCTATTCTTGGGTTGAGAATAGGCTATTTTTGGGTTGATATCCTGGATTGAGAATAAACTATTTATGGAGTTAGACTTTTCGAAATAGTCTATTCGGTGTTTGATTGGGTTAGAATAGTTAGAATAGTGAATTCAAATTTTTTGACTTATTATAATAGACTATTTTTAAGAGTTTTGAAATTTGACTATTTTAATAAGACAAATTACATCTATTTTTAATTTATCTATTCTAGCTATTTTTATTTTGTAACCAAACATATTCTAAATATCGCTAAGTAAAATACTCTTTATTTGTACCTACTATTCTTGGAATAATTTGAAGAAGTCTCCTTCGTAATTTCACAATTGACAATTTTGTCAATACCCTCGGTTCAAATTTTTAGGAAAATAATATATATGTAAGAAAAATAAATAAATGAACATAGCATGTTCACAACTTAGTAACATTGTATAAAATATGCCTCATTTGTCGTTCCGAATAATATTATATATATTATCGTTTCAAAAGAGACTGCCTAGGAATGAAGTCAGCAAAACCCTAGCTAGGGACGAAATCAGCAAAAATTTCATAGACTAGAGATCAGACTGCCTTAATCAATTTCTCTTTCTCTTGCCGAGATCGATCGAGCTCAGAGGGAAGCTAGCGTCGACGACTAGTTGAAGGAGAGCGGCGTCGGAGAGCCTGTTGCTGTCAACAACTCAACAACTCTCTCTCTCTCTCTCTCTCTCTCAATAGCGATTGCTCGGTACAGGTGAGTTCTATTCAATCTTTCTGAAGACATTTTTCTTCTTCTTCTTCTTCTTTCCTCTAAAAATAAAATAGATCGATGAGCTCCGACTCCGTGGGGCAAACAACAAACTTGCTAGCTACTACAAGGTAAAGCAAAAGTGCCTGGAAAACAACTTAACAATTAATGGATTTTGCTATGCCAATCAACACAACAACCAATAATCCACCTAATTAAGGCAACCAATGAATATAATCATAGTTACTTAATTATTCTATATATCTAGTTTTTGTTCAGCATTAATTTACACCAACGACGTTTTGTTGATGTGAAAATCCTTTGGTAGAAGAGCTAATATAATTCAACTGTTCATAATATATAGTAATACTGGCCCAATTCTCACCCAGTTTATAATATATAGTAATACTACAGAAACCAAGCCGGGCCTGAGTTTTGAGAACCTAACCTGAACAATATAACAATTGACATGGCCTAGCCTGTTGTGAAATTCTTACATTAACTGAATTAATTTGTCTTAAATTATTTTGAGCACATACAGTGGTTGAGCAATGTCCAAGGAGGAGTGTGACATGATAAGTCATTTCCCAGATGAAATTCTCCAACATGTTTTGTCCTTTCTAGGGACAAAAGAGGCCATGCAAACGAGCATACTGTCAAAGAGATGGGTCAACCTCTGGGCCTCCTTGCCTTCTCTCAACTTCAACCCACATGACTTCGGGGCTGTGGGTCAACCTCGGTACGTTTTGGAGAAAAAATTGTTTGGTGCATACTTCAAAAGATTTGTTCAGGCCGTGCTATACCGTCGTGAAGCATCATTCTTGGACACATTCCTCATTAAATTTCCCAAAATATTAGACAGTTATACATGCTCTGATCTCGTTCGCAAATGTGTTAGCTATGCAATGAAGCACAATGCTCGAGTTTTCTCTATGCATGCTTCAATCCCCTCTCAAGAATTGATTGCATGCCTTTTCGCTTGGGAATCCATCGAGGAACTGTGCTTACAAACAAGTTTTTGGCGTCCTCGTATGCCACATGTAATACCAGCGGTTGTCAATCTTCCCCGCATTAGAAGAATACATCTACAAAATAGTATACTTGATAGCAGTAGTATCTCCAGACTTTTCGCAGGGTGTCCAAAACTGGAAGAGCTATCATTGGAGAACTGCTTCGGGGAATTTTCATGCATCTTCAGCCAGAAGCTAAAGTACTTGTCTCTTCAGGGTTGCAGATCTAAATTTCCACCAAATAACAAAACTGTTGATGTAACATCAAGCCTCCATGGAAACACAGTCGAGTCAACAATAACTATTTTATCTTCTGTGGTACAATTTATTTTGAAAACTCCAGGTGCATGTGCACTGAATAACCCTTCATCCTTTATGAAAAACTTCATCCATGGCCTTGACTTAGACGACAATCTTCGATGCCTTTCTGGTGTTACAGTGCTCAAATTACATAGGCAAAATTTTAAGGTACCTGTGCATCTTTGATTTCAACCTGTGTAATTTTTGGTACCATAAACCTTCTAAATATTTGTTTTTCTTCCTCTCTCTCTTGTGGCATGCTCAGATGTTGGAAGAAGAGTTACAGAAGCTTGGAGAATTCCATTGCCTAATGGAATTGTGTCTTAGCGGATGGTGCATGATTTGTAATTTCAGTCCAGTTGCATTGTTCCTTCAAAAATCACCTAATATTCGGAAGCTCATTTTATACAACTGCGGATGGCATTGTCGAGGGGAAAAAACGGGCATTAACCAAATGGTAGACAATTTGATATTGCTGAAATTATCTGTGTGCAAGAATCTTACTGTGGTTGACATCAAATTATCTAAATATCCTACTGGAGTCCATAAGGCCAAAAAGGCTTTGCTCCCACACAGAAAAGAACTTGAGAAAAATCATCTTGAGATTGTTTCATCTCACATTGATGGACCTTTTTGGTTGTAGTGTGTTAGCTATAGATCGATCATAGTACGGTTTATTAATTGTAATATATAGTAGTAGTTTTAATTATGTGCGTAGTTAAACTGAGAATTAATTAATTTATTGTTGTTGTCGCATGCACTACTAATTAATGAAATAAAGTACTGTCGTTTCTATTAATTGAATCTTAATTCTAGCTTACAGTGTCACAAACTATACATGTGTGGTGATGAAACTTGTTAATTCAAGTACTGTACTACTACCTTTTTGACTATTTTTTATTGTCTTTGACCGCTTAGGAAAAGGAAACCTTCAAGGATTGTCATACGTACATTGGTCAACAAAAACTGACTAATATTAAAAAATGTTACATTTTTCTATTGAACATATATTACAAATATCATGTATATTTATCTGTTTACTTACAGTCTCTAAAATTAATGATATATATTCATTCGTCAATTAATTAAGACCATATATATTCTAGAACTTTAACCGATGAACCATCTCCCTCAGCCAAAATGCCAATATTGATCATATCGAACTGCACTTTCCTCTGATATATATCACTGCTTTCACAGATCGATCGAGACCACTATTTCTGTAGCTCTTTCTTCCCCGGCCCATCACAAACCCCTCATAATTCCACATTAATAAA
Organism: Carex kokanica; assembly: GCA_025461125.1. Classification (NCBI taxonomy): domain Eukaryota; kingdom Viridiplantae; phylum Streptophyta; class Magnoliopsida; order Poales; family Cyperaceae; genus Carex; species Carex kokanica. The sequence continues at coordinate 1,672,594 of JAJGRX010001393.1, forward strand.
ACCCGCAATTTTTTTAGTTAGCACTTCAATTAATCAAAATTAAACAAACACCACCCATCCCTCCAAATTTCAATTTTTACCACCCACGCTTCCTCAGGACGCGCACAAAAAAAATTGATGCACGACCTGAAGCACACCAAATTGATTTTTTTTTTGTGCACACCCTCGGGAAGTGCACCAATTTTTATTTATTTTTAGTTATGTTCAGAATTGTTTGAAATGTTTGGACTAAATTTTTTTTTTTGTTCTATTTTTTTTTGTTCTGTCGTATTTATAATTATTATGTACACATAAAATTTAACGGTGAAATTGTAGAAAATAAAATACACATGTTGAACAAATAAAATTTTGGTCTAAATTTGAACTAAAAATTACTGCAACAAATTATACGCACAATCTGAGCAGCATTTTGTACTAAGTAAGTAGGTGTGCAAATTGCTATAAATTATACGCACAATTCGATCAACATTTTATACTACAAATTATACGCTAAACAGAAAAAAAATTTAGTCCAAAAATTTCAAACAATTCAGAATAGAACTAAAAAAAATAAAAAATTTGGTGCGCTTCCTAAGGGTGAGCACCAAAAAATAAAAGACAAAAAAATAATAATAAAATCAATTTGGTGCGCATCCCTAGGATACGCACCAAAAAATTTGAAATTTGAAATTTGAAGTTTTGGGTGCTGTTTGTTTAATATCTAATTATTAGGGTGCTAAGTAAAAAAATTTCGGTAATAAAACCTATGTACTAGCTGTTTTAAAGTAGAGACTCACAAATATATATATATAGAAAATGGCTAGCATGCTACGCGTAGTATAGAGGACCTCTGTGCTACGGCTCAATATTTGAGTTTTAAAAATTCTAACGGTCGATCCGAACCGTTCAACATGATCTCCATACGAATATGTACTTGCAAACCAAATTTTACATTTTTTAGAAATTTTTTACTATTTTTTTAGATAGGTAGAAAATCACTTGATCTGAAAATTCTGTACCATTCAAATTAAGTGATTTTCTACCTTATCTATAAAAATAGTAAAAAAATTCTAAAAAATGTAAAATTTGGTTTGCAAGTACATATTCATATGGAGATCATGTTGAACGGTTCGGATCGACCGTTAGGATTTTGAAAACTCAAATATTGAGCCGTAGCACGGAGGCCCTCTATGCTACGCGTAGCACCGTATATATATATATATATAGGAAATGGCTACGGTGCTACGCGTAGCATAGAGGGCCTCCGTGCTACGGCTCAATATTTGAGTTTCAAAATCATAACGGTCGATCCGAACCATTCAACGTGATCTCTATATGAATATGTACTTGCAAACTAAATTTTACATTTTTTAGAATTTTTTTACTATTTTTTTAGATAGGTAGAAAATCACTTGATCTGAATGGTATAGAATTTTCAGATCAAATGATTTTCTACCTATCTAAAAAAAATAGTAAAAAAATTCTAAAAAATGTAAAATTTGGTTTGAAAGTACATATTCATATGGAGATCACGTTGAACGGTTCGGATCGACGGTTACGATTTTGAAAACTCAAATATTGAGTCGTAGCACGGAGGCCCTCTATGCTACGCATAGCACCGTAGCCAATTCCTATATATATATATATGAGGAGGGATCCAATTACAACTTTTTTGGTGACACATCATGACACCGTTTTCTATATAGGTCAATTTCGCGATTTCAAAATTCAAACAGTCGATCCGAACCGTTCAACATGATCAACATATTAAAATGTACTTGGAGATCAAATTTTACATTTTTCTGAATTTTTTTACTATTTATTAAGATGGTTACAAAATCGCTGTTTTTCAATGGTCTGAAAACAACGATTTTTGTAACCATCTTAATAAATAGCAAAAAAATTCAAAAAAATGTAAAATTTGATCTCCAAGCACATTTTAATATATCCCTCATGTTGAACGGTTTGAATTGATTATTTGGACTTTGAAAATGGTAGGTGTCAAAGTGTGTCACCAAAAAAGGTGTAATCGGATCCCTCCTCTATATATATATATATATATATATATATGAGTGAGGCTATGGTACTATGCATAGCACGGTTAGGTCCGTGCTACGGCTCCAAATTTGAGTTTTCAAAATCCTAACGGTCCATCCAAACCGTTCAACATAATTTAAGATGAATATGTACTTGCAAATCAAATTTTACATTTTTTCAAATTTTTTTACTATTTTTTTAGATAGGTAGTAAATCACTTGATCTGAAAATTATGGACCATCCAAAAACAGTGATTTTCTACCTATCTAAAAAATAGTAAAAAAGTTTGAAAAAATGTAAAATTTGGTTTGCAAGTACATATTCATTTTATAATCATGTTGAACGGTTTGCATCAAGGCCTTGGTGCAAACGTTTGTATCTTAGCCACACTCTCTCTCTCTCTCTCTCTATATATATATATATATATATATATATATATATATAACTATTTTTCAGATAATTAAGGGAAAAGAAAAAAAAGGTAGCGAGCCAAAAATAACAGAGCAGACTAAATATGCAATTACTTTGTTGTACTCTTGAAGTCCTTGATTACGGGATCTTCAGGAGGTTGCAGTGGATTGAACTTTTTTTTTTTTGGTGGAAAGAATTGTAAAAGGATTGAGCTTTTTTTTTTGTTTAAAAGAATTGTAGAAGGTTTTTGCATAGAGTCCTCAGCCAGTACCAAGCAATGTTCCAGTAATAGAGATTCTCTTGTCCAGAATTCAACTACATAGCTACATTAACAAATGAAATGTGAAAGAATTAATATTGATCTTCTCTCCAAATGAAGAGATACAGTAACTAGAAAGGGCGAAAATGGCGACCAACCAGGGCTGGACTCTAGTGCAAAGCAGGCGGCGCAGATACCCGGAAGCATGGAAAGGAAACCAAGCAACCTTCCCTACCAAGGTGACAGCCTTCTCTCCCTACAGCAACCACAAGACATATGCCCAGGCCCTCCTCTCTGAGGCAAAACCTAATCCCTCCTCGCCGGTTTCCTCCCAGACCAATTCAAACCCCTCCTCCAGACCCTCTTCTCCGAACTCCCCAGCATCCCCAACCTATTATGTCTCCCCGCATAGCCCTTCCCACCTGAGATTCCCCCCTCCCCCAGCTTCCAAGAGTGGAAGGGACGATGCTTCAAATGCTGCCTCAAGGGACATTCTAAGGCTGTTTGTCGTAACCGGAGCCGCTGCGGAAAGTGCTGGCAAGTGGGACATGTCGGTATTAAATGCAGGCTACAATCCCTCCCCCCAGGGGCCCAGCCTACAACAAGGATCCCCAGGCCGCCACCTATGCTTCCCAGAGAACCATCTTTTGATGATATCCTGGCTAGTCCACTTCCGGTGGAAACCCCTTCATGCCTGAAGGCCGTCCATTCAAAACTGTCGCATTCATTCCCAGAGATGATGCACATTTTGTAGAACTGGACAGGCTCAACTCAACGGTGGTGCTACACACGGGCGAACCGCAACTGGTTCTATCCCCTGACCTGATTGCTGGTTACGCTGCTCGGACGGGCCTCGTTTCAAGGTTTGAGGTCAAAGTTGCCGCCCTGAGCAGAGGAAAATACCTCATAAGCCTACCCAGGCTTATCACCGATACCTTTATCCGGGCAACTCCAACGGATATCTGGGATCATGGTTTCTCCTTCCAATAATGGTCGGCCCTAGACGAGGCGGCAATCGTCATCCCCTCCTTCAAAGTACTACTTACACTTGAGGACTTGCCGGTATATCTTTGGAGAGAAGATTATGTCATCCAAGCGGTGACATCCATGGGCACATACTTAGGCTCAGTCGCCTGGTGGTTGTGGCCACTGACGACCTGATGAGGATACTGCAAAATGTGGGTTTAAGGATTGGAGGTTTAGAGCACCTACTGGGGGTTAAGGTCCTCAAGATCACCACCGGCACCATATACAGTCCACGGGACCTCCCCCAACTCCTGACTCAGTATAGCAGGCCGGACAAACCATACTCATCCCCGGACTCATCAGAGGCGGAAGAGAGGGACATGTAGGATGACATAATTCATGTAAGTAGAAGGGCTATACGTGAAATATGCCGGGGACAGGAACTGTCCACATTGCCGGCGGCGATAAGGAACTTCTTGGCCAAGGAGGAAGCAGCAGCGTGTGCAACAAGGGGGGCGCCGGCCACAGAAAATCCGAAACTGACTCCTGTCCAACTGTCTGCTCCAGTCCAACTGTCGGCGCCAGTCTTGCAGGCTGTCTCTGCGGCGCAGACTCAGACAAGGCAGGGTACAGGAATCACGTCTCTTCCGCCCGAGAGACACATACATGTAGCGGGTCGCGAAATGGACTCTTCTGACTCGCCTCAAAACCAACCTCCCACTTCCGCACCCAACAATCAAATGGCTGCAGACCCTACTCTGACGGGCCCGAGCCCACCAAAACTTCTACGGCGTAACTCTATCCAAGCGGGTCACAGGGATAAGGAAGTGGAGCCCGCTACAGCTGATACTGATCTCTTGATGCAACAAACAATCCGGGGGGATATACACAATCAACATGGGGAGCTGCAACTCCCCCAGCGTGTGCGGACGCGCCCTGAAAAAACTCAGCACAAGGGACCATCCCGAGGTGGGAGTAGCGACAAAACAACGGCTTCCGTGGGAAGAGGACAAGGCCGTCCTTGGGGAAAACGTGGCGCAAGAGTATCAATGACAACTATGGGTAGGCAACATTCTCACAACGGGACAAAATTAGGAGAACCTTCCAATAACGTGAGGCCCAAGAGGAAGCTGGGGGCCCATAATCACCCAAGTGAAGCTGCTGGCCCTTCCAAAAAAAATTCGGCTAGGGCAAAAAGAGTCACCAATCAGATGGGCCAACAAAAAAACAAAGAAAAACAGGCCGAATTTTCAGCAAATGAAGAAGGGATTTTCGAAGTGCAGGTGGACTATATGCACAGAATTAATATAGCAAATAGTGCGGGGGTTGACCCAGCGGCAGTTGTCCAAGCTATCCATGAAGATAATCTGCAACGGGTAAACCGGGAGTCAAGCCCGCCTTGTCCGACGGAGCAAGACATGGCCGACCAAGTGGGGAGATTTGATCTCGACTATGAGGATGAACTCGACTCGGAGTTTGAATGAATGGGGATATTCGATCTCTGGTTGTCTAGTTGTCACATTTGTTATTTAATGAAATACAAAAAACTTAAACTCATGTGTTGGAATGTAAGAGGATTAGGCGATGTATCCAAATGTAATGTAGTTAGGAATGTTGTCAAGGAATCCAGATGTGAAATCCTTTGTTTTCAGGAAACCAAGTTAAATGAAAAGAATTTGAGTTATGTCTGGCGGGCTATTCCTTCTTTCTTTGCAAAACAGGTTGTCAATGTTGGCGCAAGAGGCTCGGCAGGGGGCATTGTAATTGCATGGAAACACTCTTTTGAATTGGTCTCCTGCTGGGCTACACCTCATATGGTCACAGCCATTCTTCGGCAAACATCTACCGGCCAGGAGCTGGCGGTCACTAATGTTTATGGGCCTAGCATTGAGGGACTTAAATTCGATTTTGTGGAGGAATTAAGGAGGTTATACGCAATGATCTCTAAACCGTGGTTTCTGGTGGGTGACTTCAATCTCATCAGATGGTATGTTGATAGGCCTAATGACTTGAGGGGCTTCAACCTAATGTGCGCATTCAATGACCTCATACGTCAAATGGTTGTCATAGATGTAAAACTCAAAAACTGAGCCTTCACATGGTCGAACAAGAGGCCATGCCCTTCTTTCTCTCGAATTGATCGGGTGTTCATCTCCACCGGCTAGAACCTGTCATTTCCAAAAATTGACCTAAGGGCTTTGGAGACGATTGTTTCAGACCATGTGCCACTTTTATTGTTCTGTAGAGGTACTCGGCAACAGCCGGCACAACCCAAATTCGAAATTTTTTGGCTCCAGTTTCCTCAGGTTGGCCACCTAATCCATGATACCTGGAACAGAGAGAGCCAGGTCAGCAACCCATTAATCCAACAAGTAAACTTCAAGATTGCATGTGTGCATGACACGCTGCGAGCTTGGCATAGGTCCAATCTTGGGCACGTGCAGAACGAACTGCAGCAGTGCAAACAGAACATCCTACAACTGGATAAAATTGAGGAGCAACATCCACTCGGCCTGTCAGATTTTCAAACTAGACAGCAGCTTAGAGAAAAGGCATTTTTTCTGGCAAACATCGTGGAGGAAAGGTGGCGACAAAGGTCCCGGTGCAAATGGTTAAAGGGTGGGGATAAAAACACGAGATACTTCCTTTCCTTTGCGTCAGCAAGACTGAGGAAAAATACAATTCTTTCAGTACAAACTGCTGAGGGAACAACAACTGAATCAGCACAAATTAAGTCGGTTTTCTACCGACACATGAAAGATACCCTGGGAGTGAGATCGGATGTCACTGACTTTGACCCGACTGTTCTGTATGAACCGGTGCAGGAACTGGTAAATCTCCAGAACCAATTCTCACAAGAAGAAATCTTCCATGCGGTATGTCAATTGGCGAATAATAAGGCCTCTGGTCCGGACGGGCTCACAAACGAATTCATCAAACACTACTGGGACATTCTCAAGGCTGATGTACAACAAATCTTCAACAGGTTCTATGATCATGATATAGACCTATCGGAAATCAATCGCGCCAACATTGTAATGGTGGCCAAGAAGGACCCGGCTGAAACGGTTGGGGATTACAGACCAATAAGCATCATCAGCCTGATTCCCAAACTCATTTCTAAGGTGCTGGCCAATCGGCTTAGGCCATAGCTGCCTCAGCTAATCTCGCCAAACCAGACTGCCTTTGTAAGGGGTCGGCACATTGCCGAGACGTTCATCTCCACTCGGGAAATTATCCACCACATATCAGCTTTGAAACAGAAGGCTGTCTTTGTGAAAATTGATTTTCGCAAAGCGTTTGATTTCGTATCTTGGTCCTACTTAATCAAAGTCATGCAAAGCAGGGGCTTCCCTAATCGCTGGGTTGATGGATTCGACATATACTCCAGACATCATCTTCGCGAGTACTAATAAATGGAGAACAGACAGATTTCTTCCTCCACAAGAGAGGTCTCCGTCAAGGTGATCCCTTATCCCCAATGTTGTTCTTGTTAGCAACCGATGTACTTCAGCCAATGATACAGAGGATAAATCCATTTCTCCATGGGGGAATTACCACAAGGCTCACGGCACCGATAACTGCGCTTCAATACGCAGATGATACGGTAGTGATTGCTAATGGATCCAACGAAGCGGTTATAACCCTCAAAATTATCTTAAGGATATTTGCAAAAATTTCAAGTTTGGAAATAAACTACAGCAAAAGCTGTTTCGTCCCTTTCAGTATGTCAGAAGAGGAGCAATGGAGGATCGAGGCCATCCTTGGCTGCCACAGAACACAACTCCCGGTCACATATCTGGGCATGCCCCTCACCACAACTAAACCTGGTCGGGATCTGTTTGCACCCCTGATTCAGAAATTGGATAAAAGGCTACAAGGTTGGAAACGGAAATTAATTTCCCGAGGTGGTCGTCTCCAATTAGTAAGATCGGTTATGTCATCGATTCCGATATATTTCATGACCTGTTTCCTTCTTCCAAAGTGGGTCATTAGAAATTTGATGAGATCCGACGACAATTCCTGTGGGGCAAAAACAATACTGATGGCAAAGGAATATCATTGATAAATTGGCAAACAACATGTATGCAAACCAAATGGGGAGGGATGGGAATTCTGGACCTAGAAATGCACAACAAAGCCCTGCTGCTTCGCTGGTTGTGGAAGCCTCTTGCAGAGGAACCTTCTCTGTGGTCAGAGATAGTCAACACACTCAAGACGAACTTAAATCTGCAGTCTAGACCCACTAGTACAAAAAACCCTTTTACTGACTGTTAAAATACCCCTACACCGACTGTTATTGAGGCGTCAGTGATGGCGCCGTAAGTATAGGTATATCTATACTGACGGGTAAATAACAGTCAGTGTAGATACCCAACACTGACTGTTTTTTAACAGTCAGTGTAGGTACCCAACACTGACGGTTATCTTAAAGAACAGTCAGTGTAGATAACCAACACTGACGGTTTTTTTTAAAAACAGTCAGTGTAGATAACCAACACTGACGGTTCTCTTTAAAAAACAGTCGCTGTTGGGTGCCTACACCGACTGTTTTTTCAAAAAAACAGTCGCTGTTGGGTGCCTACACCGACTGTTTTTTCAAAAAAACAGTCGCTGTTGGTTGCCTACACCGACTGTTTTTTTGAAAAAACAGTCACTGTTGGGTGCCTACACCGACTGTTTTTTCAAAAAATAGTCACTGTTGAGTGCCTACACCGACTGTTTTTTCAAAAAACAGTCACTGTTGAGTACCAACACCGACTGTTTTATTGAAAAAACAGTCGGTGTAGGTCTTAAAAACAGTCGTTGTTGGTTTTATAATCGTCGGTGTTGGTATAAAATTTTGGCATGATTCTGTTTGTATCGGGGCTAGCCTCCATATATTTGCTAGCAATATATTACTGTTCGAACAACTTGACATTAAATAGGCATGCAATAATTTGAACAACATAAACAAAAGACAACACAATATAAACAACATAACATATTCACAAAAGACAACATACTATAACAAAATTTACATAACACATATTCAAAATATGTAAAATATGCATCTTAACTTAACAAAATTGCATTTCTTATAAATAGTTTAGAAGTTGTCTAAGAAAAATGTACACCATTGTCGTGTTATTGCATGAAGTTGCGTCGGCGTATATTTTTCTGTCGGTAAATCACACTGCATGAATACAAATTGGGAAGTTATAATTTTATTCAAGTTATATAAAAAATGAATCAAGTTCAATTAAGAAATACATACATTAGGAAAAACATCAAATTGTGTAGTGACTAGGTCTTGCATGTGTTTCATGACGTAAAATCCACACACCTTGCCACCTTCTTGCCTAGGGCTCTGAAATGTTCCATTTAAGTAAAATGAATAATTAACATTTTGTAGCTACAACGGATTAAATTAAGTAAAAGAATTTGAAAAATATAAGACAAAATAAAAGCCTTATGACAACAGCTATACATTTCTACTTTGTAATTTGCATGAATATTGTACATATGTTATATGCACCAAGAATCAGCCAAACAATTTATACTTTGTAATTCATTTCATAGTCTCTTACTATACATTTCTACTTTGTAATTTGCATGAATATTGTACAGATGTTATATGCATCAAGAATCAGCCAAACAATTTGTAAAAAGAAGCACCTAAAATCGATAGCTACTACTCAAGGCAAAATATACACAGGTTGCACCGACTCCAGTATCCAGGTCAGTGAAGGGGTTTTTTTTGTACTGTTCCAGTTATTTGGATTTTTGAGTAAATTACAGAACCAACTATCTAATTTCTTAGAAAATCTTTCATAAACTATCTATGAAATTTTCTATGGTCACCCCATCATGTAAAAATGAAAACCATTGTAAGCTGATTTTTTTCATTATAAAAAAAAAATAGAATTAAGAAGTGGCTTATAGGTTATCCATAGTTTTAAGTTAATTCACATACTAGGCCGCAGGTGACACTTTTGGGCATTTTACTTACACTTATACTTGTAGCCTATTACTAGAATTTACAAGTGACACTGCCTTCTCCAACCACACCTTGCTCTTGACAAACGCTAAAATTTACAAATGTCACAAAAAAATAATTAAATGAAACTAAGTTGAATGTAATTTAACATCATTCAACAATTTGAACAATTTATGATGAAAAATATACCTAGAAGGCAAAGCAGGGATTAAATCCATCTTTCTCTTCTTGTTCTTTTTTTTTTGTGGTGCTTCCTCGTCACTACTTGATTCATCAGAAGAAGTTGAAGGATTATACTCCTCTATATGCATATCTGCAATTACATAATTTAATAGTTCAACTTATAATTTCAGATGAAACCCCAAACCCAAACCCGGTTCTCTAAATTAATTTCACAAAAGAAAAAAAAAAGATTTGGTACCACTATGATTTCGAGGGCTGCTGCCTTCTCCAACAACACCTTGATCTTCACTCGGCATTTCAACCCTTCTCTTCCTCGTTGGATCAATCTTCTTCTTCTTGGGTAAACCGTTGACATCGCGTGAGAGAGTGTGAATTCCAAGTTGTTTCATCCTCTCCGTGTTCGAGTTGATCCTCTCTTCCCTGGCCTTTTCAATTTCCAATGGAGCTTTTCCCATATTGACCTGTTACACATGTATTGTATAGTTGAGATTTGAGCACAGTGAAAAAGTACTTCAATAATAACTCTAACTGGACAGGATGAAACTAAAAAGGTGGATAACTCTTAACTGCAAAAGCTCCTGGCACATGTAAAAGACACAAAATTTTATCTCACAATTAGATAGATAAGTAATAGAATTGGACAAATTGTTTGGATATACTCGTAATGTGTTAAACCAGTTGAAATACCACACATAATTCGAAGTAAATTGGTGATTGGAAATGTGTATCCCAGCTCAGAATCATTCGGCAAAAAAAATACTCAATAAAAAAGATGTACCAGTCTAGTACAATTCCATTGAAATAAGCCAAATAAAACAGAAAAGATGTACCAGTGATGCAGTTCAGGGTACTGGTCGGGTACCCTGAACCAGGCTGGGCGGGGCGAGGCAGCAGCGCGGCTTTGTGCTCGGGGCGAGGCAGTAGAGCGGAGGAGCGGCTTTGTGCTCGGGGCGAGGAAACAACTTTGTGCTCGGAGCGGCTTTCTGCCCGGAGGCGGCTTTGTGCTCAAGGCGGAGGCAGCTTTGTGCTCAGCGCGGAGGCGGGTTTGTGCTCAAGGCGGAGGCGAAGAGAGACAAGGGAAGAAAATGTGATTTCGAAATGTGATTTTTGGAGGCGGAGAGACACAGAAGGGGGAGAAAATGTGATTTCGAAATGTGATTTCGAAATATTGGGAGGGTTCATCACAAGTAGCGAGGGAAATGAAAATTATAAAGGGAGGAAAGATTCGCGCGTCGAATGAAAATTATAAGAAGCGAGTGATAAAAATCACTGACGGTTCGAAAACCAACAGTCAGTGAATGAATAGAATCACTGACTGTTATTTCCAAAAACAGTCAGTGAATAATAGAATCACTGACGGTTAAATTAAAAACAGTCAGTGAATGATTAGAATCACTGACGGTTAGGTATGAGCAATACTGGCTGTTTTTTTCAAAAAAGGGTCGGTGTAGGTATGAGCAACACTGACTGTTTTTTTTTTTAAAAGAGTCGGTGTAGGGTATGTGCATCACTGACTGTTTTCTTAAAAAAGAGTCGGTGTAGGTTATGAGCAACACTGACGCTTCCCTTAAATAACAGTCAGTAAAAATATTAACACTGACGGTTCCATAATAAAAACAGTCAGTGAATCCATAATTACAAAAAAAAATAACAATAAAATCAAGATAAAAAAAAGTTTTGAATCAGACCGTTCATTTTCACAAGGGAAATCAACGGTCGATTTGCAATCAAATCATTTCAAATCTTTTTTAAAATGGTCAAGAGAGAACATTGAACGTAACCAACATAAAAGTTTAGAAGTTTTATTGTGTGAGCTTCGATCCAACACGAAGTGTTTATGGCCATACGATGCTTCAATTTTCGGTCAACTAGATGGATGGGTAAATAAAAACAAATTTTGATCAAACTTGGATGTAAGACAATAAATGCAGTGCTCTTTAATTTAAACGGTTTCGATCGACCCACAGACGACATATTCCCGTGCGTCTTCATTAACTCATGAAACAAGATTTTATGTTTCATGTTCATGCATAGAAGATGTGAGTCATATATGCAACATGCATGTAATGCTATATAATTTAATCATTTAATTAAGCAATAAACATGTTATAACATTAATTATTGTATAAATATTACTAAATATAATTTTCATTACAAAATATTTTCTAAAATTAAAGTCAAATTTGATGTTAATTGCCTAAATTTCACTCATCACGTAAATTACTAATCATACTTATTAAATAGAATATGTTCATTCTAATAAACAAGCATTGCAATTTTTCGATGGAACAATTAATTAGTAATTTATTGTTTTAGGTTTTTCATTCCATCATTAATAGACTTTTAAACACTATATATACAATGAACGTCTTACCATATATAATTTCAATCCTATTTAATGAATAACAACGATAAAATACTTATTGCATCTATAAATTTAATTTAAAGAAATAACCTTAATTATTAAATATCTTACAAAATATACACAATGCATAAATTTTTATTCTCAAATAGTTATACATTTTTATTCTCAAATAAACTTAATTATTGCTCAACACTGACTGTTATTAAATAGAAGAGTCGGTGTAGGTTATAAGCAACACTGACGCTTCCGTTCAAAAAATAGTCAGTGTTGGTGAACTACTCAACACTGACGGTTTTATCAATAAAAGAGTCGGTGTAGGTATGAACAACACTGACTGTTTTTTTTTAAAAAGGGTCGGTGTAGGGTATGTGCAACACTGACTGTTTTCTTAAAAAAAGGGTCGGTGTAGGTATGACCAACACTGACTGTTTTTAAAAAAAAAGGGTCGGTGTAGGGTATGAACCAACACTGACTGTTTTTTTCAAAAAAGGGTCGGTGTAGGTATGAGCAACACTGACTGTTTTTTTTTAAAAAGGGTCGGTGTAGGGTATGAACCAACACTGACTGTTTTCTTAAAAAAAGGGTCGGTGTAGGTATGAGCAACACTGACGCTTCGCTTAAAAAACAGTCAGTGTTGGTGAACTGCTCAACACTGACGGTTTTTCAATAGAAGGGTCGGTGTTACTCGTACCCTACACCGACCCTTTTATTAAGAAAACAGTCAGTGTTGTTTCACTGACTGTTGTTTACAATTGAACAGTCAGTGTTGAAGTTCTTCTTAATTACGATTTTGCCACGCAATGTCTACACCGACTGTTACATATTAAAACAGTCAGTGATTGAGGGTCAGTGAAGGGGTTTTTTGTACTAGTGACCGTTACTATGGATCTCAGCGGGCAGTTTTTTCTGGAAACAACTCAAGGGATTAATGCACTTGTTTAACTGGTGCACCTCCTGGTCAATTGGAGATGGTAGGTCTGTTAGTTTCTGGTGTCACGCATGGAATGGATTGCCGCTCAAAAACAACAGAAATCCCCCCCCGCTCCGTCCAAACATAAGCGTGCGCATGGCACTACAGATTTTGAACGACCTAGCACCTGACATGGACACCCAGAACTTGCCAAATCTTAACCAAGACAAGGATGTCATTACTTGGAGATGGTCTAACTCAGGCCAATACACGGCTAAATCGGTCTACGACAAACTAACTGAGGGGGGAAAGATCAGAGATTCTAATTCAAAGGTGTGGAGATACAAGGTACCACCAACAGTACGTGTCTTCGGCTACTTAATGCTGCAGGGAAAAATTCTGACAAGGGATGTGTTAATCAAGAGAAGAGTTAACTATCAGACCACCTGTGTCATGTGCAACAACTGCGGTGTGGAGACAGCAATACACCTTCTCTTCAGGTGTAACTATGCTGTACAGGTTTGGAAAGAGATTGATAGATACAGGGATCTCAGATACACTCAGCAGCGAGACTCGGTGAAAGAAATATGGGAGGAATACTTGCGAACTGCAAAACGCAGTAACTGCCGATGGAAACATGAGACTCCGGGTCTATTACTCTGTACCTGCTGGAACATATGGACACAGAGAAACAAGGTCATTTTTGAGGCGTCACCAAAAAAACCTCCTCATATCCTGGCAGAGCAGATTTGCAGGCAGTTTGAGTGGTGGGTTAGACTCTGCTAACATAGATGTAATAATAGACCGTTCTTACTCTTTTGTTGTTTATTGTATGTAACGGGTACTGGTTCCTATTAAAAGGGAACGCGGATACCTAAGATGTACAAACCTTCTTTTTCTTCAATACAAACCCTTGGAAGCCGCTTCCAAGTTTCTCAAAAAAAAAAAAACAAATGAAATGTGTCTGACATAGCACACAGTGCAGATCACAGTTGAACCTTTAATTACTTTAATTGAGCAATCATATTCACCGGTTTGAATGTTGATTTCTTCCCCCCCTTCGCTCTTGCTCAAATGTTTTCCCTGCTTCAACTTAAATTTCTTTGTCGTTGTTATTTGGATATTAGTACACTACTACAGAAATGGTCATTGTACACGGACATAAACAGGGGAGCTACACGGATTTCCTGCCGTGTGGAGTGCGAGGGTGTATAATTCCCTGAATAAATTATACACGGATATTTACCCGTGTGCAATTCCTGAGAGCTACACGGATCATTACATAAACAACCGTGTCCAATTCCTTGCCAAGTGGCGCTCTCCAAAGCCGAGCTACACGGATCACTACATAAACAACCGTGTTCAATTCCTTGCCAAGTGGCGCTCTCCAAAGCCGACCTACATGGATTGTAACATACACAGCCGTGTAGGATTACTCTGTCTACACAGCCTTTTTAGGTTAATATCCATGTAGAAATAGTTATTCTGCACGGCTTATTACTTGAACAACCGTGTCCAATTCCTTGCCAAGTGACGCTCTCCAAAGCAGAGGTACACGGATTGGAACATAAACAGCCGTGTACGATTTCTCTGTCTACACGGACTTTTAGGTTAATATCCGTGTAGACATAGTTATTCTGCACGGCTCATTACATAAACAACCGTGTACATTAGTGGAGATCTATACACGGATATTTAACTAAAAGGCCGTGTACGATCATTTTCCTGCACGGATGTCTATCAAAATATCCGTGTAGAATAACTATTTCTACACAGATCATTACATAAGCAGCCGTGTACCTATCTTATATTTTTATTGCTCTTTATTTGGCTTTCCACACGGACTTATGTGAAACATCCGTGTAGAATGGTTATATTTTTTTTTTAATTTTTATTTTATGTTTTGGCTAGCCTCCAGTTTGCTAGCCATTAAAAATCAATTCCAAACAAAGAATTTCCAATATATCAGAATACAACCCCTAAACAAAATTCATGTACACTAAATATATCAAAAATTCATGCACACTAAATTATACAAATCCATATTCTGGTTTACAAAATTCATTTTGAAACCACTTTGCCCACATACATCTAAAATAATCTATATCTTCCTTGCTGTAATGCCCTGCCTTTATGTTCGATTTATGCTGCCAAAAATTCAAAATATGTAGGTTATTAGAAAAATACAATATAACAACTTCATCTCTGTTTTGCTTTATAAAAATAAATATTGTAATTATAACAATGCAACTAATAAAACAAATTTAGTAGAATAAAATATTAGAGGAAATCAATATTAATTATATGGACAAGTCAAGGCAAACATATGAATTACATACCGGATATTTTGGCCAATCAAATTGTAAGCGTTCAACAAAGTGATACATATAAATCATCGTGTAATAACCGCATTCCCAACCCTGCAACTGTTGCGGGCACTGAAATTTTCATTTAGCGGCCTATGTTAGAATGACAATTAATTTTTGAACAAAAAATATGAAATTATAAAAATTATAGTGCATGTGCTCACCGGCTGCCACCTAAAACACAACTTATTTTTATGCTTCGGATTCGTGCTTTGCAATCCTCCATCTTTAAGATATTGCAGAAAAGCCCTTACAAAATTGAGTGAATGTAATTAGCAATTCTACAATTTGTTATATGTAATTGGGAAAAAATCAAACCAAGTGAATTACTATTGCTTACTTTCTTATTGGAATGCAGATCATTTTGGAGTCCTGAGGAGTGACGCCCGGTTCGGGCTGTGAAAAATCCATGATGAAAACCAAATTCTCAAGTGGCACAATCACAATCAAACACCAGTGGCCCCTCTGGTGGTATGGCACGAGAACAAATCTCTTATTCCCCGAAAGAGCCTTGTGCATCGCTGAACACATGTACTGGACAGTATCTTTCTCCTGATATTGCACCATCGTACCACTAGTAAAAGCGGGGTCCAAGAATGCACAGGAGTTCACCTTATCTTTCCCACAAGCCACAGACTGTTTTCGTTGTATCATCCTGAAAAATCATCATTTCACATTAGAATATATATTTGAGTGCTATACACATGATATATATGATTTTTTGGTCACTAACAAGAGGAAAACGGTGACGACTCCCACATCGAGCCATTTATCGCTTGATGAGGCATGTAGAAAGTCCTTCAATTCTTTGAAAGACAGCACGACCGTCCTGCCTTCGTGTAGGAGAACCTCGGGGGGGATATCGAGCATTACGTGCTCCATATAATCTGGTGCCTTAACCAGGCAGGCGTGGAGATTCCGCAAATCCTCGGGCAAACGGCTAACCTCTTCTTCAGAGAGCCCCGTATGGTCTACTGGCGCATCCGCTGGCACAGCCGCTGGCGCATCCGCTGGTGCCGCCGCTGGCGCAGCAGGAGATTCTTGCGCATCAGCCCCGACTACTACTTCCAAGCCTCGCCGTACCGGTGACAAAGTTTCGTCCGCAGCGTTTCCAACGCCTCTTCGGGTCTGTATCAGATTTTGAACCTTTTTTCAAGTATTTCAAAATAATCATTTGAACGTAACATAAGATATCCGTGTTTTATTTAGAGATTACCTGATCCAAAATAATCTGACACTTGGGCCATTGGACAATCTGTCTACGGGCATCATCAAGCACCACCATGCCGTCGGTAGGGACAGGAAGAGGTATGCGGGCAGCCCATTCGGCCACAATCATGTCAACCGTTACGGGGAGGTGGTTGGGCCTTAGCTGAGAACCGGCTGGAGGATGTACAATACCCTTAGCAAGGGTCAGAGGATTTTTGTCGTGCCACATGACGAGGTCGCATGATGTGGCCTCCTGCAATAATTATCAGAAATTAGTTAATGAACAAGTCACAATTACGGGTAGATTATGAACAAGTAGTGATTACCTGTACATTGTCCAACACGCCCAGAACTTCGGTCCCGGATGCTTGACTGCTTCGCCGAAATCCCGGCGAAACGGGAGGTTGTTGCTCGGATTGCTGTGTAAGAGATGTAATTTGGTTGATCCACCTTGATTGGAATTCAGCCATCCTTCCATCGTACTCCGTTCTGAACTCCTCGCATACCTCCTGGCGTACCTGCGCCAACCTTGATTCCATCTCTTCCGTGCTAACTTTGGCACGCGGTCTTCTTTTTGGTTTTGGTCCGTTGTATACATCCTTCCAGCCACAGTAGACCGAGACACCCCTAACTCGACCCGTGTGTTCTTTAGTCCCGAGCGCTGCGGACAAGGAATCATCCACTCTTTCGACAGTCATGGAGCCCGAATTTACCTCCTCCTCCACATCCAATTGTTAAAAAAAAATTACTTATAGCAAAAGATAAAGTAATGTACACGAAGTTACCACAAAGACTCTTACCATTTTCTGAGCCACGGGTTGCACGTCACTTGGGAGTACTATCGTCCCGTCAGCGGTTACCTCAGATCTTCCCATGAGCCAGTGTTGGGCCCTAGGATTTTAGATCCTAAACACAGGTGAGTCAGAATCTTTTTTTTGGTCCAGTACCTTAGCCCATTCGGCCGATTTACCCTCGTAACCACCTGACCCTAATTTGTGCGGGTATTTGTTCAATTTCGCGATCCTCCTGCCTCGTCAATTTTTATCTTCACACATCAAGGCACATCAATTAGCTAGTTTAAGGAAGATAAGTACATATCGAGAAAGAACAGAGACAAAGTTAGCTGAATTTATATAACTTGAACTCTGCTGTGGACTTCAAAGCTTGAAACGCCTCCCAGTCCTCTTGTTTTAGCCATTTATAGTAGCCTACCGGATTTCTCCCTTCCTCCATGAAATCCGTCTTCAACGTGCTCTTGAATTGCTTCCAAGCTTCATTCATTTTCCTCAGAGTCTTTTTCTTTTTCGCGGACTTTGGGTCGTCATCCTGGATGTTCCAATGAGCCTGCATGTCTGACAACAAAATTACTGCATGTAAGTTCATTCAAGTTTTCAGGTCAGGTATAGACATATATAACTTGCACTTAACCAAAGTACGGGGAATAAGTAGCTTGAAAATAATTTGTGTTTCACTTGCTCTACCAAATTGTTTTCTGTATATTAGGAAACTTTGGGGCACAACCTATGTCACTACCTACATGCAATCTAACCTTTATGACCAAATCAAAGTGAAATAATGTGTTGTATTTAGCTGAGTTTGTTAGTGATATTTCTTTGCTGATTTTGCTATCTGTCATGATAATAGTGTAGGGCACCAGAATTGGGTCAAGGTGTCTGGCGATTACCTTGCCTTTCCTGGTGGCGGTACCCAGTTCAAGCATGGTGCACTACACTACATTGATTTCATTCAGCAGGTAATATATATTTGGTTTTGAATTTTTCTCTGTATAACTGCTAAATGATAGAATTTGGGATATAGTCCTACAAAGCAAGAATTATCACCTACACCCCTAGAAATATACCAAAGGTTAAGACATGCTAGAAAACTTGTATCCAACAAAAAAAGAAATAACAAACAGAATACGAAAAATGAATATATAATGCATGTACATTTTTTTTTTTACCTTCACAATGTTCCACCATTCGTTCTTATCTTCGTCATCGAATTTGTCCCACCTCTCAACCAAGATAGATGTCTTCTGCTTCACCAAATTGTTACACCAATTTGTGTACTCTTCCCTACGTGGACCCTTCGGACATCCAGTTTTGTGGAACTCGATTTGCAAATCCTTCGCCTCTGAGGTCTTCGTGCACATTGTCGGACCTCTTTTCCTCTTTTCTGTCTGAGACTGCTGGTCCTCTTCTTCCACTATCATATCTACCTGCGGTTCCACTGTTTCCAAAATCATATCTGCATTCTCACCTGGCTGTGACATGGTTCTTTCTACAAAAAAGAAACATTATTACAAATGCTATGAAATGTAAAATTTAGGTCTAACTTATGTGTTGTTGGGTCCTTTGTTCAATCATAGTGTTGGTTTTGCAATTTAGTTCCTGTAACATTAATTAGGTGTCCATGTCACCAGAATAGGTCAGTTGAGGAAACTTTTCACTTAACCAAAATACAATCAGAGATAAGGGTTTTGATTTAACCAAGATACAGGGAGCATTGCAACTTAGAGAGAGAGAGAGAGAGAGAACCTTTCAAGGAGAGAACAGCAACCGCGCGAGAGGAGCTTAGAGATTCAATTGGCGAGTTCAGAGGAGAGCGACAGAGGAGACCGAGCTAGCACCGAGAGAGAGAACGATGGCAGCACCACAGAAAGAGATAGGAGACTAGGGGGTTTAGGTTTTAGGGGAGACGAGGAGATTTTGAAAAGATATCGAGCGACAGAGACGAGGCGCGCACTTTATTTCGCGTAAACTAAATATACACGGACATTTAAATAAACACCCGTGTAGAAACGTAAGAGAGCTACACATTTAATTAAACACCCGTGTATAATTAGGTTACGCGAAATTATGAAATGCGCGCCTACATATGGTTTTCTAGATTAATTTTTTCAAATTCCAAAGTTTCATATTTTTCAAATTCCATATTTTTCAAAATGGAAAACTTCAAAAATAAAAAGGAACCTGATTTCAGTTTTATTTAGCTTGAAAATTATTTTATATCTTCGAGTATCTAGCAGAACTTAATAATAAAATCAAATAAATATTTCAATTTCTACACGGGCGTTTAATTAAATATCCGTGTAGAAAACATTTTGTACACGGATTTTTTATTAAACGCCCGTGTACGTTGCTTATAAGGCGAAACAACTCTTGAAAATTAAACGGCCGTGTTAAAAGCCTTTTGTACACGTATTTTTAATTAAACGACCGTGTATGATTCTTATAAGATGAAATTCAAAATTAAACGACCTTCAAAAACCTTTTGTACACGGAATTCGAGAAGTTGCCTTATCTTTTTAATTAAGAAGACGAAAAGACTTCAAAATTCAATATAATCTGAGAAACTCCCCCTTTTCGATTACTTTTTTCTGAGAATTTGGAAGAAGAAATGGCCGCTTCGGTGCCACCGGAAGAAGACGCAAATGTGCCATGGACATGGCCCCCCGGCTATGTCCCTCCCAAAGATGCTCCCGTGAAATTAGAAGTCCCTCCCGGCTATAAAATGCCTCCTCCCAACTACAGGAGGACATGGCCATGGCCGCCCTCAAATGACGTGCCACGGCGAAGCCCAAGGGAGCACCCACCACCAAAGCCCTACAAAAGGAGGGGCAATCCCTGGATCAGGCCAAAGAGACCCTGGATTAAAAGGAGGGGGTCAGGCCAAGGAGCAATCCAGCCAGGCCAGTGAAGGAGTGTTTAATTAAGTTAGCTTTTTTTTTCGTTTTGTTTTGATGTAATATATTTTTGTTCTTAATTTAATCAGCATTTTGTTTTCTTTCCGTTTAACTATTTTGTTAAATACTTCATGCTATCTAAATAAATACTGTTATAGATATGAATTAGCAGTACAAAACAACCAACAAATAATTAATTCATGGATAATCACTAAAAAGTAAATTATTTAAAATTAACTTAAATAATCTGTCTAAATAATATCATAGAATGCCTAATGCTCTCTAAATAATTCGATTTGAAAACATAAATGAACACTTTACTTGATATGACCTTATCTGGGTTTACAAATTTATAAAACAACCATAGAATAATTTTTCGGAAAAAAAATACCTTCTGTTCAAGTAATTATTTCAAAATATTTTTTACAAAAAAATATTTCAAAATAACATGCAATTTAGTCCCTGTTGTTCAAGTAAAGTATTTTCAAGAATAATGTAATTTGACTATTTCAATTTCTACATGGGCGTTTAATTAAATATCCGTGTAGAAAACCTTTTGTTCACGGATTATTCATTAAACGCCCGTGTACGTTTCTTAGAAGGCCAAAAAACTATTGAAAATTAAATGACCGTGGAGAAAACTTTTCTTACACGGATTTTTAGTTAAACGTCCGTGTCCAATTTTAAGTTAAAACGTTTAATTCGAGAAGTTGCCTTATCTTTTTAATTCTGAAAAGACGAAAACGAATTCAAATAATCACTCCCCATTTCGATTACTTTTTCTCTGAGAATAATTTTAGGGGCAAAAATACCTTCCTACACGGATGTGTAATGAAATATCCGTGTAGCTCCCTTTGAATTTCTACACAGACATTTTATGAAACGTATAAATGTATTTGTACACGGATGTTTAATTAAATGTCCGTGTTGCTCCCTTTGAATTTCTAATGAAATTAAAAATTATTCTTAGAAAGATGGGTGTTTTTTATTTAAACAAATAAAATATAAATTTCACGTCCTAATTAAATTATATCAGAAATTATACAAAAATTCATGTCTAGATTATATCAAAAATTAATACAAAAAAACCTACACTAAATTATACAAATCCATATTTCTAGTTTACAAAAATTACTGTTGAAACCACTCTGCCCACATATCTAAAATAATCTATCTGGTTCTTGCTCCTGATGCAAAAAAGAAATATTAGAAACGAAATAAAAACATTACAATGAGACAGAAATATCCAGAGATAAACCGGCCTTGAGTCTTTAGCTTCATTGGGCTCTCTGAAATATTATAAAAGAAATATATATTATGCATTGAATTTTTTTTTTCCAAATAAGAAATATTAAAATTTTCAAGTTTAAAAGGAGTAAATATTATACATTGGATTTTTTTTTCCTTTTTCTCTTTTTTTCCACTGTTTGAACATCTTCCCATAATCCTTCATTGTGGTCAGATCTCATGTAATTTGCTTCGTCTTGTTCTGCAATTGTTGCTATCTCAGCTTGCACATCGGTACAAAATTGAGGTATCTCTTCGAACTGGTCGTACTCTTCTTCGTCGGTGACGTTTTCTACCCCAACAATCCTTCTTTTTCCGGATAGGACGACACTCCACCTATCATCACTCGGGTCAGTGACATAAAAGACTTGGGTGGCTTGCTTGGCAAGTATGAACGGATCATCCACATACCCGACTTTGTCAAAATCAACGAGGGTGAACCCGTCGTTATCAACTTTAACACCCCGGTCTTCGACCCATTGGCACCGAAACAAGGGAATGCTAAGGTGAGGATTGTAAACGAGCTCCCAAATTTCTTCAATAACGCCATAATAAGACTTTGAAGCTATTACAGGCCGGGCATCCCCCGATCTACTGAATTCTTGGGACGTCGCCACCAACGTCACCCCACTATTTTGCATCGTGCTCTTATCACACTGTAATTTAGTGTAAAATGTATATCCGTTAATCTCGTATCCTTGGAATGTTCTAACAACCATTTGGGGTCCTTCGCTCAGCAACCTAACAGTTTCATGTACGGAGGACATTTCGGGGTGTGATTTCACTCTGTCTTTCATCCATCCTATAAAAGAACGGTTATGCTCGTCAGTAAGCCACTTCTGACTTCTCGTGTAGTTCTGTTGTCGAAGGATCGTCATGTGCTCATCTATATATGGAGCAACATCAGCCATGTGCTGCAGTACAATAAAATGTGCCTTTCGCAGGTCATCGTTATCAGCAACTATGGCTTTCAACCCTATTGTCCCTACTCCTTGTAGCCTTCCCTCGTATCGAGATTTTGGAACACCAATAGGACCCACACCGATCATGTAGTTGGTGCAAAACTCAATTACCTCTTCTGTGGAATATCCCTCCACAATGCTACTTTCGGGACGATGTCGGTTCCTTACGTAACTTTTCAAAATACCCATGAATCTCTCGAATGGATACATATACCGCAGGAACGCGGGACCATAGATCTGAATTTCCCTCACGAGATGAACAACAAGGTGAACCATAACATCGAAAAAAGATGGCGGAAAATACATCTCAAGATGGCAAAGGGTAACGACGACCTCCTTCTGCAAAGCGTCCAATTTGAGCGGGTCTATCACTTTGGAATTAATTGCATTGAAGAAAAAACAAAGCTTCGTAATGGTTTGCCGCACGGGCTTCGGTAAAATTCCCCGAATTGCAACAGGAATCATATGTGTCATTAAAACATGACAGTCGTGGGATTTCGGACCAATCAATTTCAGGTCCTTCATCGACACCAGCTTCTTAATATACGAAGAATACCCTGATGGGACTTTAATACTATGAAGGCACTTACAAAAGCTCGTTTTCTCGATCTTCGACATTGTGCACATTGCGGGGGGGAGGTATGCCTTTTGCTTCCCTTTATCCTACGGTGCAAGCTCGGGTCGTATTCCCATTAATTTCATGTCTTCTCGAACTTTAAGACCGTCTTTCGTCTTCCCCGAAATGTTCAATAATGTGCCAATCAAACTGTCACAGACATTTTTTTCAACATGCATGACATCTAAGCAATGTCTCACTTCTAAATATTCCCAGTATGGTAGCTCCCAAAATATGGACTTCTTTTTCCAAATATCTTTCGGTGGTGGTTTGGCACGTTTTCCAAAAACAACAGCAAGGTTTTTAACCCGCATGAAGACATTCTTCCCATCTAACGGACGACGTGCCACTCCAAGCTCAATTTTCCCGTTGAATACCTTCTTCTTCTTACGGTATGGGTAATTAACAGGAAGAAACCTACGGTGCCCCATAAAAACATTCTTTTTACAATTTTTCAACCTCAGCACCTGCGTGTCATCTTCACAGATGGGGCACGCCTTTGCTCCTTTACAAGTGTAACCCGATAAATTCCCGTACGCGGGGAAATCATTTATGGTGCAGAATACCATGACCCGCAAATTAAATTGCTCTTTGCCGTATGCATCCCAGACCGGGACGCCATCACGCCATAATTTCTGGAGGTCCTCAATTAATGGTGCGAGATACACATCTATGTTATTTCCGGGTTGTCTGGGTCCTTGGATTAGTAATGACATCATTATGTACCTGCGTTTCATGCACAACCAAGGAGGAAGATTGTAGATGCATATAAGAACTGGCCAAGTGCTGTGCTGACTGCTCATGCTTCCAAACGGACTCATTCCGTCTGTGCTCACTCCTAACTTAAGGTTTCGTGATTCGCCACCAAATCCTTCGAAATGTCTATCAATGTTTCTCCATTGAATTGAATCAGCAGGGTGTCTTAGTTTACCATCTCTTTTGCGCTCTTCTTCATGCCAACGCAACAATTTTGCATCTTTGGGATTTGCAAATAACCGTCTGAATCTCGGTATTATCGGGAAATACCACACCGCCTTAGCCGGAGGCCTTGCCTTTTTTCCTCCATCACAATCGTCAGTGTCCTGGTCCTTGCGTTTATACCGTGAAACACCGCATTGAGGACAAACATGCATGGCCTCGTACTCGCCACGGTACAATACACAATCATTCGGACATGCATGTATTTTTTCAATCTTCAAATCCATTGGACAGATCAACTTCTTCGCCTGATATATTGTACAGGGTAACTCGTTGTTATCTGGGAGCATCTCTCGTAAAAGCTTTAATAAGGACGTGAAACTCTTATCGCTCCAACCGTTGTCTGCTTTTAAGTTCAATAATTTCAACACAGCTGATAGTTTTGTAAATTTGGTACACCCGGGGTGTAACGGCTTTTTAGATTCATTAGACAGATACTGAAATTTTTTAAAATTTTTATCACTAATTTCATCTTCCACATCACGTAACATGTCCTCTAGATTCTCAGTAAAATTGTATTCTGCATTTTCATCAATCTCCACCTCATCATCCTCGTTGCAATCAAGCCCAGCATTATCGAAATTTTCGACATTCTCAAAATCATCGTTGCATTCAAATTCAAAATTATCAACAGTTTCTACATTATCATCATTCTCGTCCAAAACAAAATTTCTATTGGTTCCACTACATTCCCCAATTTTCTCACCATGCATAAACCAACATGTATATTTTTTCTTAAATCCCCGACAATTCAAATGAGCTCTAATTTCTTCTGAATCCCCAAATCTTATATAATTTTTACAATCTCTACAAGGACACAAGATGTCGTTATCTTTTGTGTCCACTCTATAACTCTCAGCAAATTTTAGGAACTCATCAACGCGAGCCAAGTATTCTGCACTATCACGTCGCAATTCGTACATCCAACTTCTATCCATCTGTAAATTAAAGTAAAAAAAAAAATTCCAATTAAACATATATGGTGGTCAGCATATATATTGTTCCAAATTCTTGGCTTATAAAGGGCCAGTTTACAATCCTAACCCACTCTTTGAATATTATGCCTCATATGTGAATACATATTAGCGGGATTTAATTAGTATTTGAGAAAAATTCGGCAGCATTTCTCCTTAACTCCCCAAGTATGCGTAAAAACCACATACTCGTAGGAGCAATAAGGAGAAATACTGTCGAACTTTCCTCAAATACTAATTAAATCCCGCTAATACGTGTTCACATCCTAAATGAGACACAATATTCAAAGAGCAGTCCCAAACGGGGGACTATCCAAAATTAATCCCTATTGGATTAATTTTGAACGGGCATGGACCTAAAAGCATCAGTAGGTCGGTTATTGGACCACAATACACTAATTATTTACATTATCTTAACAAATCAAGCACGCATGCATTAAATAATAATTGACAGAAATAATTAAGCAATATTAATCAGTAACAGAAAATTAGATAAAGAAGAGGGAAATATATATATGTATGACTAACCTTGGCAATAGAGAGGAGAATGCGAATTAACTTCCAAGCTATATCTCAGATCCGGCCTCGTTCCTTGTGCGCAGAAATCAGACCAATTCAATACAGAGAGAGAGAAAAGTATTAATTGATCAAAACGGCGCCGGAAGAAGGCCTTTTATATAGTTCCAAACCCTAAAATAACCTTTCTACACGGATGATAATCTATAAATCCGTGTAAAAAAAACATTACGAGAGCTACACAGACTTTTACATATGTAGCCGTTTATAAAAGATAACCTTTATACACGGATATTTATATAAACAGCCGTGTGTAATATAAAAGATAAACTTTCTTCACGGACATTTAGAATTCCTTTTTTTTTTCCTAATTTTTGTTTTATTTTTTTGGTTTAGCCTTCCATTATTTCGAGCAAGTATCTTTGTTTTCACGGATATTTAGCTATAAATCCGTGTAGAAAGACACACAGACTTTTATATAAACTGCCGTGTAAATTATTTTTCTACACTGTTAATTAAACAAAAATCCGTGTACTATTTCTCGTTTCTACACGGCTCTTTATTAAACGTCCGTGTAGTATTGTTTTTTTTTTTTTTTTTGGCTGTCAGCTAGTTTTTTTCCCTATGTTTTTCAGAACAAACAATTTCCAAAACAGAGGAAGACATTTAAACTAAAAATTCATGTACCCTAAATTATACAAAATTAAAGCATTAAGCATTACAAAAGTTGGAATAAAAAGTCATATTGTAAACTAAACACTTCCATTAAGGAGTAGAATAGGGTGGTTCTTTCCTTTTGGTGCCGGTAGGGTTTACAGAGGGGTGATATGAAGATATGTTTTACTAAAGAGTTGAGTTAAAAGTTAGATGAAGGACCTTTAAAAAAAATGGAAGAGGTCGATGAAGGACCTTCAGAGCCGGATGAAGAGACGAATGAAGAGTCGGATGATCTCCGACTTCATTCGACTCTTCACCCGGCTCTGAAGGTCACATTCACCTCTTCATCCGGGTCACATTCACCTCTTTCTGAAGGTCTTTCACCCAACTCTTACCGGCCAACTCTTCGTCCAGTAAAATTGATCGGAATAGAGATAATTTCTCCTCTGGATCTTGCTTGCCCGAATTAGTTAGGACATGCAATGAACTAACCAAAAGACTACCTAGCTAGGTTAATGTAACCAAAGTAAGGACTACTAGTTACATTAATCTAAGTAGCCTTTTGGTTATATGTCCTAAACTAAACACCTTAGCAAGATATAGAGGAGAAATACAAATTAACTTCCAATATCTCAGATCCGGCCTCCAGTTATAACATCTCGAAAAAATTGGGGAAATGAAGCACTTCGCATGGGAATTCGAGATGTAGGTTATCAATTGTATCGGATCGCTCATCTGTGAGCTCCCAAAACAGTAGCTCATATCGATCTAATTTTGCGATCTGAAACAATTGATAAACCTACATCTCAACCCAATTGTTAACAGTGAGAGGGGAGAGTATAAATTGATCAAAACGGCGCTGGGGAGAAGGCCTTTTATATAACAAAAAACCTAAAATATCATTTCTACACAGCTCTTTATTAAACGTCCGTGTAGCTCGCTCAAGGCTTTCTACTCTGTCATTTAAACAAAAAACCGTGTACAAATTCGACATTTCTACACGGCTCTTATTAAACATCCGTGTAGCTCCTACATGTTATCTAACGGTCATTTAAACATTTATCCGTGTACAATTCTTTCCTATCTTCACGGTTCTTTAATTAAGAATCCGTGTAGCTCTCTCAAGGCTTTCTCCACGGATATTTAAACAATAAGCCGTGTACAGTTCCTGGTAAACGTCCGTGTAGCTCTCTCACGTCTTTCTACACTTCTTCTTTCGTAAATATCCGTGTAGAAACAATACAGATATTTCAGGCATCCAAAAAATTACAACTTCTACACGGTTTTTATATAAAATTGCCAAATCCGTGTACAATGTGCCGTGTACAATGACCATTTCTGTAGTAGTGGTAGTAGTTCATGTTGATGGAAGCAAGGGAATTGAGGTATTAAGAGCAATCCTAGTTTCTTGATATAAACAATTTTTGAAAAATTATGATAATTTTTTTCTTTTCTGAAATTCAATAAGATAAGATAGAATGCTACAAAACAGGAGGGTTGTCTTAATTAAGAAATGGGATGGGAACAATTGTTAGTCAGATCTTGAATTAATTACTCAAGCTAAAATATGAAATAGATCAGCCCAATTCTTAAATTATCTGTACTGATTTGGGTTTGGCTTTGGGTAAGATTTGTATTTATAGTTGTAATTTACTTCTTGCATTCACAATTCAATTGATACCACTAGAGATGGATTGTATTGCCGTAGTTACTCTCAATTCCGTACTATGGATCAGTCCATATAAAAATGTACTTAAAAACCAAAATTATATTATTTTTAGAACCTTTTTACTATTTTTTAAAAAGGTAGAAAACCAACTTTTCTAAAAATATTGAACCATTCAAAAGTAGTGATTAAAACCTTTTTAAAAGCAATAGTAAAAAAATATAAAATTTGATATGCAAGTACATGTTGAGCAGTTCGAATTGACTTTTTAAATTTTGTAAAAGAAGATATGAAGATATCTCACAAGGATTTGAATTCAACAAAATAATTACAAAACATATTTTAAATCAACAAGATATTATAAAATAAAAAAAAAATTTTACAAAGAAACTTCATGAATTACTTCGTACAAGTTAAAAAATTAAAAAAAATAAGACATATACTACAGTTGGATTTAATTTTACCAACGTTGTGTTGCTCTATATACTGCACTATAGTCGTCATATAGTAGTGCAGAAAAATGATTCTGTACAACGAACCAAAGTAAAAACGATAAACCTAAATAGAGAGTAATAAACTAGTTTTTTTTTAATTAACCTATACATCGAAGGGTTCTACACTTCAAATAAAAAGAAATGGTTCCGCTGTTGGATTATAATCAAACGGTTGAGCATATATGTAACATAATTATGAATTGTATACTGCCATGTATGATTGTCCTAATTAAGTGATCTAATATGGAATTAAGGTATTTGACAATCTATGTATTCAATAGGGTGTGGTCCATAAATGGGTAGAACAATTTAGGTAAAGATCAAATTATTGATAGACTGATTCTGAGATTTGCAATTCAGAAAACTGGCTTTTGCAGAGGTTTGTGCGGACCACATAAAATACCCCGATTAAGTTGACTGATAACCAGAGAGCTTTGCGAGCCACACATATATTGATGCAGCGACACATTTTTCAATGCGGGCCGCACAAAATACCTTTTTAGAGTTGGCATACGGTCATAAGTTTGTGCGGGCCACTCAAAACACTGTTAAATCAGGAAAGTCGGTTATTCAGAGAAAATACGGTTCTGTAGACACGTCTGGCCATTTGTGCGGCAGCACGAATTTTGTGTGGGCTGCACGCGCAGTGCCAGATGTGTTACCCTATATAAGGATGGCCCCCCAAGGCACAAGATATCACACAACTCAGTTTGCTGAACAACAGTTATTTTAGATAGAATCTGAGTGCATTACCTTTTCTTTCACCATCAAAGATCTAGAGAGGAGCAATCCATTAGAAAACTTGGAAGAGATTTCTCAAAAGCGTGTCTTACTGCCTTGTAAGACTTAATCCACGACCATACTACGTAAAGGCGAGAAGATGGCTTCTTATCATTGAAGACTTGTCTCGTGCTGACGGAGATGGCTCTTCGCAATTGAAGATTTCATGACCAAAATTATGGAATTAGGTATTGTATTCCGCACTTATGATTTATGTTTTGGATCTTTTTGGCATAGGACGGTCACTACTACAAAAAAAAAAAGATTATACACGGACAAAAATGGAAGAGCTACACGGATTTCCTACCGTGTTTAAATCGAGGGTGTATAAATAGCTCAATAACTACACACGGACATTTGTCCGTGTACAATTTCAACGATTCTACACGGATAACTACACAAACAGCCGTGTAGAAAGCCAGAATGTGTCGCTCTCCATGATACCGAGCTACACGGATATTACCTAAACAACCGTGTACGATTCTTTTTGTACACGGACATTTAACTAAATGTCCGTGTAGCTCTCCTCTTTCTACACGGACATTTAACTAAATGTCCGTGTAGCTCTCTTCTTTTCTACACGGACTTTAGTTAAATGTCCGTGTAGAAAGATCAATTTTTTTTTTTGTATTTTTTTTTTTTCGGCTAGCCTCCAGTTTTGCTAGCCAGTTTTGTTACAGAGAACTATTCCAGATTTTCCATATTTTCCAGATTTCATATAACAAGAAATCCATATTTTCCAGATTACCAATAAATCCATATTTTCCAGATTAGCAAGAAATTCATATTTTTCAGATTAGCCAGAAATTCATATGCAATAAATTATACAATATTCATATACACCAAATTATACAAAATTATGGAAATCCATGTTGAGCATTGCAAAATTCCATTACAAACCACCTTGCCCACACACACCTGATATCGTCGATCTGCTCCTTGGTGTAATGCGGTTCCTTTGGCAAATTCTACAATTACAATTTGGTATTAGTTAGTAACAAGAAAAGGTAGATGAAATACTGTCGCAAATATCAATTGCTATTATATAGGAACAATTAATATGAATTACATACCGCGTTTGGGAATTGGAATTGTATTCTTTCGACAAAGTCAAACATGAAAATCATCGTGTAGTAAGCGCATTCCCAACCCTCCAACTGTTGCGGGCCCTGAAATTTGCATTTAGCGGCCTATGTTAGAATGATAATATTTTTTTGGACAATATATATGAAATTATAAATTTATAGTGTGCTCACCAGCAACCACTTCCAATCCAACTTGGTTTTCTTGCTCTTGTTATGCAATCCTCCCTCTTTAACATATTTCGCAAAAGCCCTTACACAATTGAGTGAATGTTTATAGCAATTTTATAATTTGATATAATTGAAAAAAATTCAAACCAATTAAATTATTATTGCTTACTTGTTGACATAAGGGAAGATATCTTTGCACTTGTTAGCCGGGATACTTCCTCCGGACTTACAAGAATCAACAATTATGCTCGTATTTAGGTAAGACACAATGATTATCAGACACCAGTGCTTGCTGTGGGAGGATAAAAATTAAAGTACTTTGGCATATAATAGTAACACGAGTGTTTGCTAATATGAACAATACATAAGCTAAGGTTAGAATTAACCTCTGGTGGTACGGCATGATAATGAATTTCTTCTCCTCCTCCTCAGCATGATGCAGCGCTGAACACATGTACTCGATACCCTCCTTCGAATAACTTCTCAGGAATGTGGCACTCACTCTCTCAGGGTCCAGAAATATGCACAAGTTCTTCCTTTGTACCATCTCATTACAGTTTCGGATTAGCTTCCTGAAAACTCAAAATTTTACATTAGAATTATATTTGAGTTGTATACAATAATGAAAATAATTTTGAGTCACTAACATGAGGAAAATGGAGATGAACGACACATCGAGCCATTTATCGGATGACGAGTGGTGGAGAATGTCCTTGAAGTCTTTGAATGACATAGTGATAATACCGCCTTCATGTAAAAACATCCCAGGTGGGACAGGGATGAAGATATCCCTCATGCCTTCGGGTGCCGACATCAAGCGGTCGTGGAGAAGGCGCAAATCACCGGGCAAACGGTTGTATTCTTCTTCGGTGACCAAAGGACGGTCTGGTGATCCTGGCGCGTCAGCCCCGACGTCGCAAGGCACAACAGTCCGTACCGGTGACATCAACTCCTGTGCACCGATGTCATCATCTCCTCGTGTCTGCATTAAAATTAACATATCTTCTTCAATTATTTGAAAAAGAATGATTTGAATGTAACAAAAGAAATGGATTATTTAGATATTACCTGATGCAAAACAATCTGACTCCTGGGCCATTGGACAAATGAGTTGCGGGCATCATCAAGAACAAACATATCGCCGGTAGGGGCAGGAAGAGGTACGCGCCCCCATCCCTCCACGACTGAGTCAACCTGCATGCATGCATAGTCGGGCATGAGCTGAGCATGGTGTACACTTGGGGCTCCTGGAAGTACAACGCCCGTGGCAACGGTCAGAGGAGAACTACCCTGCCACAGGACGAGGTCGCATGCTCTGGGGTCCTGCAATTATCAAAAAGTTGTTACTTTTTAATGGTGCAATGTTGTCTAACAATGCTACAAACAGGTATGAATTACCTTTAGACTATAAAACAGTAGTGATTACCTTTAGATTTTACAAATCATCTAAGGCCCAAGTCCCGGATGCTTGACTACTTCGCCGAACTCCCGGCGAAATAGGAGGTGGTTGCTCGGATTGCTGCGCAAGAGATGAAAACCGGTTCAACAACCTTGATTCCATCTCAGCCATCTTTGCGTCGTACTCAGCCATCTTTGCGTCGTACTCTTTGCTGACCTCCGCGCGTACCTGCGCAACTATCTCGTCTTTATCAACTCTGGCACGAGGTTTTTCACCCTCAACTCGGAACACCTCCTTCCAGCCCCTGTAGGCCCCTACACCCCTTACCCGGCCCGTGTGTTCTGGATTCCCGAGCGCTGCGGCCAAGGAATCATTTTGTCGTTCGACCGACCGGGCACCCGAACTGACCTCCTGCTCCACCTCCAACTGTTAATAGAAAAATTAGTTAGAGCAAAAGACCAAGTGATGTACATTCGGAGTTATAATTTTGTTTGAATGACACAAAGTTATAACAAAGGACTCTTACCATTCTCTGAGCCACGGGCTGCAATTTCTCTGGGAGTACTATCCTCCCGTCAGCGGTTAACTCGGATCTACCCATGAACCAACATTGGCCCCTAGGATTTTGGATCTGGACCACGGGTGAGTCGGAATCTCTGTTTTGTTCCAGTGCTGTCTTCCACTCTGCCGACTTACCCTCGTAACCACCTGACCCTAAATGGTGCAGATACTTGTTCATGGCAGCGATCCTCTTGCCTTCGGCACTTTTATCTTCACATGTGCAAGAAAATCAATTAGTTTTAGAAAAATAATTGAAGATCGAGAAAAAACATAAACTACTTTGGATAATGTTACATACCTTGAACTCTTTTGTGGATTTCAAAGCTTGAAACTCCTCCCACACCTCTTATGTTACCCAAGGATAGTACCCTACCGGATTTCTCCCTGTCTCCATGAACTCTGTGTTCAGCGTGCTCTTGAATTGCTTCCAACCTTCGTTCATGATCCTCAGAGTCTTGACCTTTGGGGTATCGCTCTCGATGTTCCACTGAGCCTGATTGACACCAAATTAACTGTATTTAATTTCCTGTACAACAGTGAAAATAAAGTAAAGAGTTGTTCGGTACTTTACCTTCACCATGTTCCACCAGTCGTTCTTCTCCTCTTTATCAAACTTATTCCAACTCTCTACAAGGATACTTGTCTTTCGCTTCACCAAATTGCAACACCAATTAGAGTACGCCATTCGGTTTGGACCTTCCGCACGCCCGTCGTCCGTGAACGGGATTTCCAACTGCTTCTTCTCGGACGTGCTTGTGCACATTGTCGGACCTCTTTTCCTTCTTTCTGATGAGGCAGTAGCTTGCTGATACTCTTCTGCCATCGCATCTATGTGCTCACCCTCTTCCGACATGGTTCTGCCATACAAAGAAATATTAGAAGAAAGTAATGGATCTATGTGTAAATAGTGAGAAACAGAGAAAT